>MU225937.1:1294137-1311084 GCA_018584345.1 Thuja plicata
TCAATGCCAAAGGGAGAGATTGATGACATGTAACTGATTGAATGTTTGACAATGTTAAGTTGAAGATGATGCAAAACATTAAATCAGTTAATGGTTTGTATTGTCATTGATGTCAACTTGATATCATTTGTATGGTCATATACATAATGACAAAGACTTCAGAGAATCAATGGAACAGAGGTTATGCTTTCAGCAATGCATAAAAGTCAAGTATTCACTAAGTGACAGACCACACCGATAGAGTGCACACCATCGGTAAAGATAGAGATAAAGTCACAAGTGATGCCCAACGAGCAGAAGATAGTGTTGCCCGACGAATCAGAATCACAGGATGCCCGACGAACAAGATCCAATGATGCCCGACGGATGGAGATCCCGAAGCTAACTGAAGTAACATCGATGGAACTGGTAGTTGTCACCGATGACGAACTACAGAATTGACTGAGAGAACAGAGAGATAAAAAAATGACAAAATATCTAGCTGGCA
The DNA here is from genome assembly GCA_018584345.1 of Thuja plicata. Taxonomy (NCBI): domain Eukaryota; kingdom Viridiplantae; phylum Streptophyta; class Pinopsida; order Cupressales; family Cupressaceae; genus Thuja; species Thuja plicata. The sequence continues at coordinate 1,294,625 of MU225937.1, forward strand.
GAGCTTAAGGATAGACTTGACTGGTTGTTTTATTTGTTTTATTCGACCACAATTAAGTAATTGATTTAAAGAAGCTTTATATAGTTGACAAGAAGATAACTACGAGATAAATCAGGAGTTAAAGCCATAAATCAATTTGGCTGGATTGTTTTTCACGCCAAGAATCAAGAATCAAGAACTAAGAATTAAGGAATATCATGTCTATATAAGAGACAAGAATAATTCATTTCCACATGCAATCAGATACACAAGGAGAGTGAATTGAAAGATGCTGAACAGAAACTGATGAAGGGTAATCTTCATACAGTCTTGATCAATCAAGCTAAGGGAGAGCTAAAGAATTCTGCAGACACCGACGAACAGTGAAGCACAACATCACAGAGTAGAAAGAGTGAAGTACAAAGGAATTGAATTGATGCATTGATCAGAAAGGTATTGTACGTAAATAGATCTGAATATCTGCAATTCAAAGTTGCATTAGAAATAGGTCATTGTGTTTCAGTTTAACCATTGAAGCATTAAGTCTCTTAATAGAGCATGACTTAACCGTCTTCTATAATTGAGGTATATCCTAACAGATTACCAAAAAGTTTGACTCATGATAGTAGCATCGGTCTTACCTAAAGCCTATTGACAGTCTAAGAAGGAGGCCGATTCAAGGATGGTAGTAAGATTAGCATAAAAGCTATTGACAGTCTAAAGGCTGATTCAAGGATGGTAGTGTAGATGCCAGATACTAAGTGACAACCTATGTATAAAAATCCTCTAACAAGGTCGCACTTAACCGTGTGTTTGTAACCTTTAATAGGGTTGGCTCCTAACATGGCTCACTTTAGAAGAGAGAAAATTTGGGGTACCGGTCCCAGTGGTTTTTTCCCTTAATAGGGTTTCCAGGTTAAAATCCATGTGTTATGTGTTTATGGTTTATTGCTTTATTGTTTTACATTTCACATATACATTTCTGGATTGATTGGTATACTCTGCATATTTACTGAGTATTGGTAAATAAGTTTTACTGCTTATCGCTAATCAAGGAGAATAAGGACAGACAAGGTAAACCGACAGACAATTATTTATTTCAAGTATTTCAAAGACATACATTTTGTAGGGACTTAATAATATGAGGTGTATTGATTGGTGGATTAAATTTTAAAAGGATAAATTTTTGAGGCCACTGATTCACCCCCCCCCCCCCNGATTCCCCCCCCCCCCCCCCTCTCAGTTATTACTAACAGGCTGGGGGAACCCATCCGAGCCTGTAGCATTGTAGGATCCAAAAGAGAAAAAACCTTTTTCACTTCTTCTAAGGATATCAGTTTGTGCACTTCCTTCATATTTGTATCAGTAATCAAGCAAGGGATAACCTCTAATATTTGATCAAATCTCCCCATCCTTACTAAGAAAAGTGCTATCCTATCTTATTAGCCTTCTTATTATGTTTCTAGCCCTATGTTTCAAGGTGGATTGATGAAATGATTTAGTATTCTTGTCCCCCTCCATTATCAATTGGGTTCAAGATTTTTATTTCCATAAGACCTCTTTCTCTTTGATTAGCTTAAACTATTGAGATCTAAGATCATTTTATTTTTGGAATTTATCATTATCAATATGACCTTGTTCCATTCTATCCTAAATTTCTTTATGTTCAATAGCTACGGATTTCTTCTTCTTGATGATATTTCTAAAGAAAGCTTGTTCCAACCTTTGACCATTTATTTACTTTCTTTAGTTTTAAAGTTAGAATAAACATTGAAATGTCATTGAAAGAGATGTTCCACCAATCCTTCACAAGAAATTTAAAAATAGGATGATTATTCCACATGATATAGTACTTCAAAGGAAATGAGACTTTTATAGTACTATTCTCCCAATTAAGATGCTTCAAAGGAAATGAGACTTTTATAGTACTATTCTCCCAATTAAGATGCAATGCATTGTGATCCAACCCAGTTTTGGGAAGCATGGATAGAGAGAGCTCAAAAAGAATGTTCTAGTTGCTTCTTATTAGAAATTTCTCCAAGTTAACCTAGATAAGGTGTTCTTTTCAACGCTGATTACTCCATTTGAACTTGGCTCATCTTAAATCAATCAATTCGACCACAGAAAAGAAGTCAGCTAGACCAGAAACGCTATCTAAGAAGTCCTCTTGACACCCTTGTTTCTCTGAAGGATAAACAGGAGAGTTGAAATCCCCATTGATCATCTAGAAGTCTTGTATATTATTTTGAATACACTCTTCCAGTCAATTCCATAGTGCAACCCTTCTAGTTCTAGTATTAGGATCACATATATTCATCAAGTTCCATCTTTTTGAAGAAATATTATCCCTCATTTTAAGAGTAATACTATATCTATTAATAGTCATAGGATGAAAATTGAAAAGAAAGGGATTCCAAAGGATAGAAATTCCCCTAGAGCCCCTTTTGAATTAGAAATAATGAAATGGGCTTGAGGCCAAATGTTCTTTACTATTTTTCCAAAAATATGTTTTTCATTTTTGTTTCTTGAATCATCACAATATCTACTCTATTATCCTTTAGACTGTTGGCATAACTGATGTTGTAATGATTGATGATGTGAAGGTACATATTTGGTGCTGTGATGATCAATTATTGTGTTGTCATTGATGTCAATTATTGCCTTAATGTTCTTACTATGTTTCCATATATGTGAGAAGGATGACCAGTGTGTTTCAAGTGATTTTAGTGGTCGTGATTCTTAAGGGAGACCTGAGAGTGTCTTTAGAGAGTAATTGTATGATCGTAACTGGTGAATGTATTATTTGAGTAAGTTATGTTTGATTGAAGTATGATAGGGCAACTGCTAAAACAATCTATGACTAGAAATGGGTGATTTGATCGGCTTATCAAACCTATGATGAGTTAGGCGGTGCGATCATAGGATTGTGTTGTTAATACCGTGTTGAGTTCATGGTTTTGACCACAATTGATTTGGATGATCGATAAACATGTTTTGAGGTTTCAGAAGTTGTTTTAGTGAAAGGTGAGAGTGTTCCTGAGATACCAATGGCAGATCTTCATTTAGCGATCGGTGATTGAGTTGCGATGAATCATGTGTGCTCCACCTGTCATGCTGACGTGTCCCAATTCACTTGTGGTGATGAGTTGGCTTTACATTGATCGAGGTAAATGTTTTATCAGGATGAAGGCTGAGTTGGTCAAAACGTGTTTGACTATTCTTGTTAAAATTAATTGTATGAGTCTTATCCTGTGGCCGACCTATTTTGTAGAGAAGTTTTTTATATTGGGATGTGTGTTTTAGCGTGATCTCTCTGAGTGCAAAGATTGAAAGGTGATTTCAAATGTGTTAGGTGAGATTTAGGGTGGTGACCGCCTTAGGGCTTGAATACTCATATTTATATCATCAAAACAAAGATTTGTGCATGTAGCTCATTGATGTGAAGGTGCGATCAAGTCAGAGTATTCCAGAGTAATCTGATGAGTAAATGAATGTGTTACAAAGGATTTGATCAAGCACAGGAGTTTCTATTTTCTAGATCAAAAGAATCTAACATGTTTCTTATTGTAAATCCCTTAACTGGGTAGATCCTAATAGATCTTATTTATAAATCTCTTAACAGAGTGGCTCACTAACTTGAGTTTGAAATCGCCTAACATAATTAATCCTAATAGGGCTAGAGGGAAATCCCCTAACTCGGTGACACCTAACAATGTCTTTGTAAACTCCTAACAGGGCATACTTCAGAAGAGTACTTTATTTGGGTCCTCATTCCCACTATGGTTTTCACCCATTTTGGTTTCTACATGAAAATATCTATGTTATGTGTTTCATGCTTTGTGGTGATATTTTTTGATTAAGTTTCATTTGCTTATCTATCAGTGAACTCGTGAATGTTGTTTTTGAGATAAAGGAGAGAAAATATTCAGATATTTTAGATAACTTATTAACCCCCCCTCTGAGTTATCTTGGACCCTTAGGACTATCAATTGGCATTAGAGCATTGGTCCTCTTCGTGGTGAAGCTTAACAATTTGAGGTCAAGATCTAAGAATGATGAGGAAGGAAGGTCCTAAATTCACAAGGGAGAACTACTCGGTGTGGAGTGGTAGAATGAAGCTTTGTGTAAAAGGTATGGGCAACATGTATTGGAATCATGTTATTAATAGGTATGTTACTCCAACTAGTACTCTCAATGCTGATCATCTAAGGGAACAACAAGAGAATACTACAACTATGGAATCCATTGCAAGTACATTATCTGATGCATAGTTTGCTGATATCCAAGATCTTGAAACCGCCTATGATATGTGGGAAAAATTGAAGTTAGTATATGATGGTGACATACATGTGTAGAAAGATAAGGTTGACATTCGTAAAGGAATGTTTGATGACATGAGGATGGTTGAAGGTGAAAACATTGAGAAGTATGGTCAGAGATTCAAAGAAGTGGTTACTGCTATCAAAAGTGTTGGTGGTACTATTGAAGATGATGATGTGGTAAGTAAAGTTTTGAGAACCTTGTTACCTCTTTATTCCATTAGGGTTTCTACTATTTAGGAGTTAAGGTCTTTAGGAACTGCTATTGTCACTCTTGATGCATTGATTGTAAATTTGACTTCTTTTGAGCTTAGCAATTATGATAATAGTGTTCCAAGGGTTGAATCTGCATTTAGGACATCTATGTCTCTTGCACTGGAAAGGAAAGGAATTTTGTTATGAATATTCTACCATGTCAATTTATTCTAGTGATTATGATTCTATCATGTCTGAGGAAAGGAAACAAGAAGAGTTGGAAGCATTTCTTGCTAGGAGGTTACCTAGAGGAATCGATAAGTAGAAGGGACAACTACCTCTTAAATGCTTCTCATGTAACAAGATTTGACACTTTTCTTCCAGATGTCCTGATGGTGATAAGAAGGAAAAGTATGAGAGATTCAGGGATAATAGCAAGAAGACTTTCTTTGTTTCTGAATATGGTGTTACCGATGAGGAATCTGAGGGCAATGAAGAAGAAGAATTTACCTTTGTTGGTGTTAAGGAGGACCCCCCTGTAGATGGAGGAAAAGCCTTGATTTCTAACATTGATCATGGTTGTGATTGGGTAATATATAGTGGATGTACACATCATAAGATCGGTGATAGGAGTAACTTCACTAAGTTAGAAGAATGTGATGGTGGAGCAGTAAGGTTTGGTAACAACTTTCTTTTCTTAGTAAAAGGAATATGATCTATTGCACTAAATAACAAAACATATTTTGATAATGTTTACATGGTTGAAGGCCTAAGATATAATCTGTTGAGTGCAGCACAATTGAATAAAAAAGGTTATCTTGTAGAGTTCAAAAGAGGTGTATTTAGGATACTTGGAAGATCTGGTGATCTAATTGCTACCGATATGCAGACTATAGGTAACTTATTCCATCTGAATACTACAATAAAGAGTTGTCTGATTGCAAAAGTTGATGATAGTTGGTTGTGGCATAGGATATTTTGTCATGTTAACTTTGATAGTTTGATCAGAGTCAGTAAGATGAATATTGTTATAAGTTTTCCACAACTAGTAAAACCAGACAATGTCATGTGAAAGGAATGTCAGTTGGGAAAGCTAATTAGTTATGTTTTTATCAGTAAGTCATTTTAATCTAAAGGTATTTTGGATTTAATACATACTGATTTTTGGTCCTATGAGAACAAGAAGCTATTATGAAGATAAGTACTTTATGATTTTTGTTGATGATTACTCTAGGATGATGTGGGTTACTTTTTTAAAAGACAAATCAGATGCACATTCTATATGTTTAAGGTGTTCAAAGCACTAGTTGAAAAGGAAACAGGTAAGAGTCTAAAGTGCTTGAGATCTGAAAGAAGTGGTGAGTTCACATCTGTGGAATTCTCTATGTTTTGTGAAGAACATGGAGTTAAGAGGCAAATGTCAGTACCTAGAACTCCTCAACAAAATGAGGTTGCAGAGAGAAGGAAAAGATCTATTATTGCTGCTGCAAGAACTATGACAATTCAAAGAGACGTGTCTTAGATGTTTTGGAGAGAAGTTGTCTACACTATTTTTTATACATTGAACCAGGTACACGTGAAGAAGGGAACCAATAAGACTCCTTATGAGTTATGGTTCGATCATACACCTATGTGAAATACTTTAAAGTTTTTGGGAGAAGATGCTACATAAAGAGAGATGAATATACATGGAAATTTGATCCTAAGAGTGATGAAGGAATATTCCTAGGATATTATTTAAGGAGAAAAACATACAAGTGTCTAAACAAAAGCACCAACAAGTTGATAGAAAGTGCAAATGTGAAGATTGATGAATTCTCAGAGCATAATGATGGTTACAGAAAGAATAAATTAGGAGATGGTCAGGGGATTGTGTATGTTCAATCAGTGGAGCAAGAAGTTGAAAATCAGAACAATGAAGATGAACCAGTTCAATCGGTAGAAGAGACTCCTAGACCTGAACCGGTGTTACCAAGGTATGTAAAGTTGAATCCTTCTGGTAATGAAATTAGTGGGGATAAGGATGCTAGTGTTCAAAATAGAAGAAAGATTAGAGAAAGTACCTGTCTGGTTTCTGAACATGAACCTAAGTATGTTAATGAGGCATTAAAGAATGAAGATTGGGTTAAGGCCATAGAAGAAGAATTAGACCAAATAAAGAAGAACAATACTTGGGTACTTATTCCCAGACCTGTTGATAAGAATGTGATAGGAACTAAGTGGGTATTCAAGAATAAACTCAATGAATCTGACAAAGTTGTCAGAAATAAGGCAAGACTGGTGGTTAAGGGTTATGCACAAGAAGAAGGATTGGACTATGGAGAGAAATTTGCACCAGTGGCTAGACTTGAAGGAGTAAGGATTCTGCTAGCATATGCTTCTTATAAAGGATTTACAATTTTCCAAATAGACGTCAAATCTACATTCTATAATGGAATTCTGGAAGAGGAAGTTTACATAGAACATCCTGATGATTTTTCACTATCAGAAGATGAAGAAAAGGTGTGCAAGCTGCAGAAGGCACTTTATGGTTTGAATCAGGTGCCAACGGAATGGTATGAGAGACTCCACTCATATATGATCAAAATTGGTTTCATCAGAACAAGTGAAGACAATAATGTTTACTTGAAGATTGAAAAGGATGACCGATTGTTGATTTCTGAAGTCTTTGTGAATGACATCATTTTTGGTGGAAATGATGAGATGAGCATTTCTTTTACTGATGAAATGAGGACAAAATTTGAGATGTTTATGTTTGGAGAGACACAATTCTTTGTTGGATTGCAGATATCTAAGCTCAGTGATGGAATATACATCAGCCAAAAAAAGTATATGAGGGAAGTGTTGAAGGACTTTGGGTTAGAAGATTGTAAACCGTTTAGAACTCCAATGGTGACTAGTTGAAAGCTATCCAGGGAAGAAGATTCTAAAGACGTGAATGCAAATTTATATAGATGCATGATAGGTAAGTTGCAATATGTTGTTCATAGTAGGCCTGATATAACACATGTAGTTGGGATTGTTGCAAGATTTCAAGCTAATCCAAAGGAATCCCATATGGTGGCAGTGAAGAGAATCTTTAGATACTTAAAAGGGACTAAACTCTATGGTATTTGGTATGATCAAAAAGGATTTTTTACCTTGAGTGTTTTCAAAGATGCAGATTGGCAAAAAATGTGGACGATAGGAAGAGCACAAGCAGAGGAGCTTTCTTTCTTGGAGAGAGACTTGTGTCATGGACAAGCAAGAAGAAAAACTGTATTTCCTAATCCACTGCAGAGTTAGAGTATGTTGCTCCAGCTATTAATTGCACTCAAGTCGCTTGGATGAAGTAGATATTGGAAGGTGTCAAGGAGCAGGTAACTGAACTAGTGGTTATCTATTGTGATAATACTAGTTTTATTAACATATCCAAGAACCCTGTGATGCACTCTAAGACCAATCATATTGCAATTGTACCATTTTCTTAGAGAGAAAGTTCAAGAGAAAGAGGTGTAGTTGGAATATGTGCCAACTAAGGAGCAGGTTGCAGATATTTTTACAAATCCACTACCTAAGGATACATTTGAGTATCTAAGAAGCAAGTTGGGGGCTATTCTCGTACCTGAGAAGAATTAAAGTGACGTTGTTGCATCAGTCCAATATTTTTTTATTGGAAACCTTTGATTAGATTGATGTAATAAGGGGCTACTCTTTAGGAGGAGCAGTTGGTGGTAAAGGTACTGATTACTTGATTGTGATAAATGGTATGGATTCTTTGGCATTGTTGTCAAAGGGGGAGAGAAATAATGAGAAGAGAGAATTAATGAGAAGTCATAAGCTAACAAATGAGACATATCAGAGAGAAAGTGAAAGGGGGAGACCCATAATAGTTGGACAAAGTAGAACACAAGCAAAGAAGATTATCTGATTGACAAGATGTTGAGATGCCATCAATGCCAAAGGGGGAGATTGTTGGTATAATTGATGGTGTGATGGTATAGATTTGGTGTTGTAATGATAAATTTATTGTGTTGTCATTGATGTCAAGTATTGCCTTAGTGTTCTTAGTATGTTTCCATATATGTGAGAAGGATGACCAGTGTGTTTCAAGTGGTTTTAGTGGTCGTGATTCTTAAGGGAGAATTGAGAGTGTCTTTAGAGAATAATTGTATGATCGCAACTGTTGAATGTATTATTTGAGTAATTTATGTTTGATTGAAGTATGACATGAGAACTGCTAAAACAGTCCGTGACTGGCAATGGGTGATTTGATCGGTTTATCAAATCTATGATGAGTTAGGTGGCACAATCATAGGATTGTGTTGTTGATATAATGTTGAGTTCATGGTTTTGACCGCAACTGATTTGGATGATATGTAAGCATGTTTTGAGGTTTTAGAAGTTGTTTTAGTGAAAGATGACAATGTTCATGAGCTACCAACGGTAGATCTTCATTTGGTGATTGGTGATCAAGTTGTGATGAATCATGTGTGTTCTAGCTATCATGCTGATGTGTCCCAATTCATTTGTGGTGATGAGTTGGCTTTATATTGATCGAGGTAGATGTTTTATCAGGATGAAGGCAGAGTTAGTCAAAACATGTTTGACTATTCTATTTAAAATTAATTGTACGAGTCTATCTTGTGGATGACCTATTTGGTAGAGAAGTTTTTTATATTGGGATATTTGTTTTAGCATAATCTCTTTGAGCGTGAATATTGAAAGGTGATTTCAAATGTGTTAGGTGAGATTTAGGGTGGTGGTCACCTTAGGGCTTGAGCAGTGATATTTATATAATCAAAATGAAGATTTGTGCTAGTAGATCATTGGTGTGAAGGTGCGATCAAGCTAGATTATTCCAAAGTAATCTGATGAGTGAATAAATGTGTTACAGAGGATCTGATCAAGCAAAGGAGTTTCTATTTTCTAGATCAAAAGACCCTAACAGGTTTCCTATTGTAAATCCCTTAACCGGGTAGATACTAAAAGATCTTATTTGTAAATCTCTTAACAGAGTGTCTCATTAACTTGAGTTTGAAATATCCTAACAGAGTTACTCCTAATAGTGTAAAGCTCATAACCGGGCTAGAGGGAAATCCCATTACTGGGCGACACCTAACAGTGTCTTTGTAAACTCCTAATAGGGTGTACTTTAAAAGAGTACTTTATTTGCTGGTCCTCAGTCCCACTACGGTTTTTACCCATTTGGGTTTCCACGTGAAAATATCTGTGTTGTGTTGCTTTCTTTGTGGTGGTTATCTTTATTGATTAAGTTTCATTTTCTTATCTATCAGTGAACTTGTGAATGTTGTTTTTGAGATAAATGAGAGAAAATATTTAGATAATTTAGATAACTTATTCACCCCCCTCTTAGTTATCTTTGACCCTTACGACTATCAAAGACACCATTTGAACAAATGTTATTCAATAGGACTATTAAGTCCTCTTAAAATCCATGAAAGAATCTTCATAATAGGAGGGGAAGAAAAAATCACCTTAACCACCAAAGAGATTAGCTAAAGACTATCTCTTTTTCCCCTCTGCCCCTGAAATATTTTCAAGTGTCTTTTGTTTTCCACTTGCAACATCTCTAGTTGTTTCTTTGATTCTCGAATCTTTATAGGAATGTCTCCCACTTTAGTGTCTGCACCTATATCTGATTTCTTATTCTTTTTTTGTTTGATAGATACTTGAATCCATTCTTCTTTAAGGTCTAACACTTTAGAAAGGGAAGCAAAACCAAGGAGGGATAGAGATTTTTTAAGACTTTTTTCTTTCATGTTCGACTTATCTACTATCTTCAAGACTTTATTTTCCAATTTTGAGGATAGGAAAATTTCTCCTTCCTCCATATCCTAGAGGGATCAAACCTCAACTTGTTGTTCCAAAAACATAGTAGAGGGTTTAGCTAGATTAATAGGGAAAGGGAGGATTAAAATGTAGTAATAGAAGAAGGGGGCATTTATTTTTCTTCTTCATTTAAATTTGAAGCCACATGATTTTTTGAGAGCTAATTAACTTCTCAAAAAGACATTTAAGATGTGACACCCTTTTGTGTGCCCTTATCATGTTCTATATTTTTGTTGTTCTTCCTCCTTGTTTCTATTGTTAGATAAATATACTAAAGAATTAACTTGACAAGCATATCATATCCCCTCAACGGATTCATTTTTAAGAAGAGAAGGATCCAATGGCTTACCTTGTTCGGTATCTACAATTAATTCTTGATTGGTGAAACCTTCTACCAACATACTATTTTCTAGTTGATAATTCCAATCTACCCTTCCTGTATTCTTCACTGCACTTTTTTCTTGTTTTTCAACCTTCTTAACTTGGTTCCTTTCATATTCATTTTGAGAGGACTATTGGATCTACTTTTGTAGAGAAACCTCATTCCTACCCATGGTAGGTTTTTTCTAGTTCACACTTAAGCGGAAAAATTTGTTGCAGTTCTGACAAAATAAGCTAGCATTCTCAAAAACAATGGATTGATTACATCTCCCAAATTTTGATTTAAGTTTATAGAGGTGGGAATGATCTTATTTACCTAAACATTGAGACAAATTCTTACAAAAATTAGTCTCAATCTCTACACGGTGACTCTATCCACCACTAAAAGGGTACCAAATGAATCAACAATGCCCTTAAAAGTATTATAATCCAAGAACTCATAAGGAATCCTAGGAAGGTAGACCCAAGTCAGAGTGACTGCCTCCAAATCCACCAAATGGTTAAAACCTAGCTTCCACTTATGCAAGGAGAGAAAATTCCTCAAACCTTTATCAAAAGCCCAAGGACCCCCAATTAACACTTTAATGAAATCCTCATAGTTGACAAAGTTGATAGGCTATCATCCATAGTAGTAATGGTAACATTACCTTAAAGATTATATTGCTCATCAATCCATCTTCTAATCTTAATCCACATTTGAGAAAAAGGCCAATAACTTACCTACTAGGGAAATTTTCATGTCTTCTAATTGCGAATTCATTATTTCGTCTGCTATAATGACTTTTGGACCAAATTCAGAAATAACAACTAAAATCTTTCCAAAATCTATCCTCAAATTCTTTCCTCTAGGAGTGTTGTTCCTGACCAACTTTGTAACAAATGAGGTTGACTCCTTGTCTTCAAAGAAAGAATCCAACCATGAGGTTGATGATTCCTGACCTGTAAAAATATATTTTTTGAACTATATTTGTGTACTGCACTCAATTTGTGGTGCAGGAGTACCCAGAAAAATAAACAATCAACACAACCCAAAAAACATTTTTTGTTTTTGATTTTGTTCGACATCTCTCTATTCATTATTTCTTTCTCTATATTTGATGTAGCTCTAATAATGAATCAAAGTAATGTTGTCTTATGAGGAAAATACAATTGACATGAGTAAATCCACTTCCTATAGCCTTCTTGGTTTAACCATTTGCAAATAGATATGCCAAGACAAATAATTTGGCAAGTGTAATGTTAGATTTCAAAATGACATTATTTTCTTTTTGAAACAAACAAGAAAGGATGTGAAAAACAAGGAAATGTGTTGAGATGAAGGTAGAGTGCATTTAAAAGGGGACTTGCATAGGCCTAGAAAGAGTGACAAGGGCCTCATATGGATAGAAAAAGAATATATTTAATTGAACGAGAAATACTAAGGAAAAGAGAGTGAAGTGAAAAAAATATAAGAACAAAACTTAGTATGGTTAGTAGAGGACAAAAATAAGGGAAATTGCAAGAAAAGACATTATGGAGCCCAAAGATAGAGAAAGAGAAAATATTTCATTGTAGAAAATAAGGAAATGAGCATCAAAAGAAACTGATTACTACACATACATGATAGAAATAATATAGGGAATTTGATGGAGGCAAATCTATACCAACAAAAAAAAGGAGTGAAAGGTCAATGAAATGATCTAATTGTAATATTTATTTCAAATCTAATATATGCGTATTAGAACAATTAATTTAGGATGCAACTATAGTTTGTTAAGGTACATATGATATATTAAATGGTATATAGAGAGCCTCTATTCTTAATTTTGTATTTTGAGTTCTAAAGTTGTAGATTTGGGGGAAGGGTATCGCTTGTATTGCACCAATTGATATCACAACTAGAGGTTCTGAGAGCATAGGCTAAGCACCAAAAGTGATGTAGTCTATGCCAAGACCTATAGGTGAAGAGAGGAGTTTTGTTAATAGATCACTGACCATGAGGTATTTTTCACTTTAGAGTTGTGAATAAGCTCACGCAGGTTGTTGTAGGTGAGAGAGAGAAGTCCTAGGTGCATCGAGATCTTGAAAGAGTTGATTAAAAGAGTATTGAACATGTCACTTCAAGATGAATGTTGAGAATAGAGGAGGTGATGGAGAGATTTTGAGAATTGATAATAAATGATATCAAGGATGATATATGAGAAGAGGTGAGATTGGTTACCAAAAATTCAAGAAACCCTATGACTGAAGAAGAAAGTGAAGTGGAGGAACATAAAAGAGAAGAAGAGTAGCTTGTGGGTACCGTAGAAGAAATATTATTGAGGGATATCTCAATAATCACAAGGAGTAACAAAATTGATATGTCAAGATTTTTTGAAACATTAAATCTAAATAATATTAAACTCCATGTTCGTTAGATGAAGATTTTTTGTGTAGCTCCAACGACTCTATCTGCCTCGCCAGTTCAAACTGCTCCCCCTAGCTTGCTACCTTCATTGGGTGCTTGTGTGGCGACTAATAGTTTTGATGTAGAAAATTTTGCTACACCTACCTTGACACTTTGTGAAGAAATGACTATTGTTATTAGTTCTATTACACCCACCTTAAGGGTTCCTAGGATGGATGCATTGAGTGCTACCCAACCTTTGGTGGGGGTAATATTTTTGATAATGCTAGAACGATGTCTACAAGACATCCCTCTCAGAGACCTGGTCCTAGTTTTACTATTATTGGTGGACAAAATTTTTCTCGCATTACCAAAACTGCACCTTCAAAGGAGAAATCTTGACATCTTGCATGTGCCAAAACATCTCCTATGATGGTGTATGGTCTAGAGTGGGTGGAAAATGTGGATTACTACCAACTTTGTGGGTTGATTTGTAGATTCACAAGTTTTTGGTACTCTCTTCTAGATTCTCATCGATGGGTGATGGATTTGTGGAGACCCTTAGTCCCTAGTAATATTGAAATCTTCCCTTGTGTAAATGAGTTTCTTATTTCTCTTTTTACTTCTGAAGAATGAGATTTGATATTAAGAAAGATATGGGATAAACCCTAGACAATTTTATTTAACCCTCTCACTAAACCACTTAGAATGCATCTAGTGTGGGTTGGGATCCCCTATCTTCCCCTCCACTTTCAAGAAAACTCTTGTTTTGAGGCCATTAGAAACTATATTGGCCATTTCATAAAGATGGATGAGACTATGACTGTTATGGGTCTCTCTACCTTTGCACGTATTTTGGTGGATATTGAATCTCCACATATTTGTCTAGAGACGTGGTTGTCATGGTGGGGATAGGCCATGGACTCAAGAAGTTGATTATGAGGGCATCCCCCTTTGATGTTGCTGATGTTTCTCTACAAGTCACTTGGCAACCAATTGTTCTCTCCTATATTGTAAAGGCTCTGCCACTTGGTGGAAAGATGCTCATGATGAACATTTGACTATCTCATCTTTTGATTCTTCCTCTGATGCAGAGTTGCAGGATGATGACAAGGATGGAGTTCCTACTAAAAATCTAGGTGATCCTCTTCCTAAAAATTGGGTTGTATATGAGAATGTCACTCCTCCTATTGATGTGGCCCCCTCTGGCTGCGTTTATCCTTATTTGAATGTTACTCCTACTTTTCTCTATTCTTCAGATGAAAATACACAACTTTCTCAACCCTTTGGCCCTTGTGTTGACAACTGTCCAAATAGAGTCTCTTTAGGTAATCCTCCTTATAGTGGGGATTCTAAGAACAATATTTTCTAAATAGTTTTCCAATGGTGCAAAAAAATTAGTTCCTCAAACTCACATTTTTGTCCACATGTGGTGAGTGATTTTCCCTCCCACTCTTGAGGAGGGTTACTAGCCTTTATGGTAGTGTGTCATTTATGTTATCTATCTTGTATTTATCAGTGCCTTTACTATTAGTGTGTTGTTTGTGTGTCATAGATGGCCTCTACGTGTAAAATCGATCACCCCTACTAATGTGTTGTTAGTTTATTTGATGCCTTTGAGATATGATTGTGCAAGGGTTAGCCCTCTTGTTAGGTCAAGTTTATTTTAATAAAAAAAATTAAATTCAAACGAGTTGATTGATTAGATATGGAAGTTTGAAGAATATTTTGAAGTGAAGAAAACTAGAGACCCAAAAAGGGTAGAGTTAGCCCGAATGATGTTGAAAGGCCATGTTAAGTTATGCTGGAAAGAGTTGCAAAGGGACTAGAAGGTGAGTGGAGACCCCCAAATAACAAGATGGAATCAAATGATAATCAAGTTGAAGAGGAAATTTATTCCTAGAGGCTATGAAATGGAATTATACAAGAAGTTACAAAATCTAAAGTATAAAAACACAAGTCTAAAGGAATACATAGAGGAGATCTACAAGTTTTCCATTTAATTAGGAAGGGCATGAAATTAATAAGGAAAATGTAGCTAGGTATATAAATGACTTGTGATTCAATATCCAAGATAACATGAGTATGTTTCATTGTAAACATATCAACATGTTGAAGGATGAGGATAAGTTAGAGCTCAAATACAATTAAACAACTCTAAATGTCGTGTAATGTTTGTAGCTGAGAAGGGACAAGTGAGAAACATTATAGGAAAATAGATTAAAGAAGAATCTAAGCCCAAATGGAGTAAAGAAGTGGACCAAAACAAAAATGATAAAGAGATACAAGAAAGAGGTTGTAGTAGTAGAAGTTAAATGATTCCCTAGTAAATGTTACCAGCATTGATAATATGGTCATTGCGCTTATGAATTTCCTCAGATACAAGAAGGAAATAAGAAGAGTGTAGCAAGAAATCATTTGAAACAAGAGGATGCGGAGGAGAGTGATGCAACTAGGTGAAAATCTTGAAGATGGTGAAACTTTCATGATAAGGAGCATGTTGGTGAATCCAAAGGTTGTAGAGGAGGAAATATACCAAAAGAGAAATATCGTTCAAACTGTGTACAAAGTTAGAGATAAGTGTTGCAAAGGTATAGTAGATAGTGGTAACACATGTAACTTAGTTTCAGAAAAATAGACTAGAGAAGCTAGGTTTGAAAAGGTGTAAAAACCCTAGTCTATACAAAGTTTTTGTGGTTACAAGAGGAACATGAGATGACTTGTGAGTGGGCAATGTTTGATAAGTTTTCATATTGGCTCTTATATATATATGCTATATTGTGTGATATAATGCCTATGAAATTTTATCATATTTTATTGGGAAGGATGTTGAAATTATATAGGAAGACCATTCAAGGCAGTTGTAAGATTGTGTACACCATCGAAAAAAGTGGTCAAAAGTATGCATTGAATTTTCTAAGGGACAAGAAGCAAGTAAAATAACCAAGTTCCTTAGTCTGTTGTTGTTCCAGAAAGTAGAGAATAGAGGAAGAAAATAAGGTTGAGAATAATAATTTGCAACACATTCAAAGGGAATATTTCAATAGGAAAAAGCATAATGGATTTTCAATTTATTGTAGCAACATAGTACTTGGGAAAAGAGAATAGTGCAGTCCAAAAGAAAGTTTTGATCAAGAAGGTGGCTTATGTGATGAAGTTGAGGAAGAAAAACAAATCCAAAGTGGAAAGAATCCAACAAACAAGGAGAAAAAGTGGATTAGAAACAAACATGGATTTCCTATCCCATACATTTATCAATTCTCATGTGTTCCCAACTCAAGGAACATTTCACTTACTCAACATGTCTGGTGTAGGAGCACCCAAGAATACAAGAAATTAACACTACACACATATATATATGTATGTGTGTGTCTATATATATATATATA
>MU225937.1:1369603-1385807 GCA_018584345.1 Thuja plicata
AAACAGTTTTTTCCCAAACAAAAGTTCTTCTACGGTTTTTGCCGTGGGGTAATTGAAATAAAAAAGGATGCAAATCACTTACTCGAATTCTTCTGCCCTTGTCCAACCAGAAAGAGAAGAGATTTGATGAAGAGAATTCTTCCATTCATCAATTGTATCTTTATTCTGCCGGTCTAAACGGTTGTAATGTTTCTCGAAATCCTTTGCGAATGGACCTCCCACTCTTTGAGGGTAGCGAACATCACAGGGCTCCACATCATAAAACAGAGGAATGATGAAGCCCTTGGATCTCCACATCTGGGCCGCCTCCTTCAGACACCAAGTCGATTCTACATAGTGCTGGGAAAATATAGGGATGAATATATCGCTTGTGTCAATGGCCGTTTCCAGGCTGGATTTGATTTCTTTACCCTTCACCAGTTCTTCGCTGTCGAGGAAAACCGTGAGTCCCGCTCCAGAGAGAGCTTCATAGAGATGGTCCACAAAAGTTGTCCTCACATCTTTTCCACGAAAGCTGAGGAATACATTATATTTGTTGTAGACACTGCAGGGGATTTTGGTTGCGGGAGGCTGATACTGATAAAACTTCTCATTGACATCGTAGAGGATTTTGGAGGTGGAAGCATGATTGTGAACAGAGATCTCCATCGCTTGTTCTGAACAAGTTTGAAGAGCTGAACAATAAATATGATGTTAAGCGTGCCACAAAAGAGAAAGTATGGATATGCAGTCGCAAAATTGATCGAGGGTATATAAACAAAGTCGAATGCCATTAACGACAGAGAGTGGAAGTTTCTTGTGGTTTTCTGAAGAGTTTCTTTGAAACCAAAAAGGAGAGGAACTACCGAGGTTCAACCCTTCAAAGCGCGTGAGATGAACAGAGTCGAAAGCCGTAAAACACGGAGAGTGGAATTTTCCTGTGAGGTTTTGCAGAATTTTCATAGAAACCAAATGGAGGGGACCAAACGTGTCTCAACAGTTAAAAGTCAGTGAAATCGACGCGGACAGAAAACGATTACGCGGAAGAAATGCTTTAAGAAAGCAGTCTTGACATTGATGTAGGAATTTTCGTGTGAAGTTTGAGAGGATTTCTTAGATACAATATGGAGAGGTCCCACCGAATTTGAAGAGTTCAAGAGTCGGTGAGATCCACGTCTCGCGTGAAAGTGAAAGAGTGGTGAAGAATCTTAACTCTTTATTTAAACATTATTGCTGACTGGGAAGACACTATTCTAATAGGCAGTTGCTAATGTTCATGTAAAATATATTAAAGATAAAAAAAATTCTAATCTCTTTTTTTTTAGATTTCAGTAAATACAGTTTTTTTTGCAATTTTTTTTGTTGTTTTCTACCACAAAATTTGTAGATCATGAAGAACAGATGCTGAAAATTTCCCAAAAATCCATTGTGTTTTTCCTTTTTTGAAATTTGGTCAATGGTACATTTTGCATGGAGAATAACAGTGTCCAAACATTTTCAATCTCCTTTACTACCAAAATATTTACACATGGAAAGCAGAGGATTTCAGCTGGTAAAGACAGGATTTCAGTTGATAAAGACATTTAGTTTTGCGGTAGTTCGACAGTAAAGCCTTTGATATGATATCATGCAACAAATTTTGGAATAGAATGAAAGAAGGGAAATTTCAAATGAGTTTAAAATGGTGGTGCATAGATTTTATGTGTACCACAGATAAAATCAAAATTATGGATGTCTAACCCAAAATATTTAATTATTTATTAAATTTATTAGAAATTAAGTAATATATATATATATATATATATAATTCAATCAATTCTATTTTTTAACATAAATGATAAATAATTGAACCTTATAGATATCATCACATACAATTGATATAAGAACCAACCACAACCTTAATGGAGCATAGCTGAGTGTGAATGAAGAGTCAAAGTATATTTAATTAGGTATGGGGACTCTCTCCATCATATTAAGTTTTATATTTAATCACTAATGGTGAAATTTCTATTGATAGTATGCAATTTTCGTTCTTGTTTGTTCTTTTATTAAAAGGAAACTAAATTAGCTTTCTTTTAGAAATATAATAGAAAACAAATAGATAATGCATTTATTAATGATCTTATATTATTTCATAAAATTTTATTTAATTAAGATAATATATATGTACTATATAATTGAGAGATTATTTTGTTATAAATATCTTTGTGTTAAATCAATATTATTACACTTTATCACAAATCTTTATTAAATAATTACCATGATGGAAAGTCAAGCAACCCATACTTCATTACGTATAAGGCGTTCCCTTTAATAATCAATGGTCTAAAATAATCAATAAGATATGCAAGACGATGTAACTTGTTTTCACCGTTCGATCTTTTTTCACTGCCATTTCGGACAGTTTTCAATTCGTTTTATAATTCCTTATATAAGATGTAACAAGCTGATTTTTTAGATCGAAGGCTCAAATTGTTTAAAAGGCATGGACGAGCATCGGTTGCATCATCGCTGTTCATTTTTATCGCCAATTTTTAACCTCTTTTAAAAGCACCCACGACTCACACGTTTTGTACATAAAAATAAATAAAAGAAAACACGTAGTTTTGGATTCAATCCCGTGGGCGACAGGTGGATTCGACTGCGACATTTAAGCTTGAATCCTGAGGAAGAAGATGCAGTCTTTATGGAAAAGTGTACTCCATATAGCAATTTCTGGTGAAAATCATTGAAATGCTGCTTCAACTAGTCAACATAGACTCACTAGCAGGAAGTGAAATGACTGTGTTTATAGCTTTCTGGAGAGTCATATACGCACTGTTGACACATAGTTGCGCTCCATGGCTCCAATCAGCAATCATGATGACCTGACCAGCGTATCAAATCATTGAGAGATTGCTACCGAGGTCGTTGAGAGATTGCTACCGCTCGTGGATGCCAACACAACTTCCAAAAGCTACCTGTTATTGGCGACTGCTTAAAATTTACAGTTTCTTGAATCCGCAAAATAACTTTGCGGATTTGCTGCATATATGGCCATAACAAAGAATCAAATCAACGAATATAACCTTCATCAATGATATTCCAGTACAAGACAACATGTTCCTTAGAAACAGTTGGAGTTGCTCGACATTCATTTCTGCATTTGAGCATCTGATCATCACTCACTCTGCATTTGAGCATCTGATCATTAATGGTGTTTGGGTAGAGCAGCAATTAGATCCCCCAGAGATGAACATGCAAATAGTGGGGTTGGGTATAGGAGAAACCTGTCAAATGATTTTCTCAAAGACAATGATGATGTTGGTAAGTTTTCAAAAATCGTTAAGCTCTTCCGAGTCAGAAAACCCTCTAGAGGGGTTGGATTTGTTTTTTTGTGATGTGGGTCTGGATTTTGGGGTTCCTAAAGATCATGAAACTTGCAGGGACTCACCTATTGTAGGTGATAAGCATGAAAGTGATCTAATTTGCAATGAAGATGTGTGGGCAGTTGCAGCTTCTGGTGTCAACAAAATAGACCAGGCATTTGTTGAGGAGAATGAAGTTTGTGATTGACTTTTCAGTTCTAATCAGGCAGATCCTTCATTGGGTTATGGTATTTTTGATCTGCTTGAGCCTTCGATCACTCCTCTGTTGACAGAGATGACAGGAAGTTAAACTCGTCTCTGTAAGTGTTGTATTCCAATGGCAGGAATCATAAAACCCGTCATGATATTCTAAAAAAGTTTTAATTTTTATGAAGCAGAACCACTGTAAATATTAGTTTGAGGGAAAATCAGAGGCGACCATGTAGTGAGTAGTAAAATTGTTGGGAAAAATCCTTATATAGATTATATGTCAAATGAAAAATTGAAATAACTATGGGACCATTTCTAGAAGCGGCGAAAATATTTTAAATATCAAACACTGTATACATTTAGAATAAATTTTAATGTTTGGTTTGCCCCATCAAATTTTTTAATCAAACAAGAATATAGTATAATATTGTATTATATTCATATTTATTATACACAAATATCAATATTATATAAAAGTTGTTTAAATTAAATTTAAAAAATTAATACTTTGTTTGAAAGGTAGATAATAAATAGATACAAATATTACATATTTCAAATAAAGAGAAATAATAAGACATAGAAATTTCTTCATAAATTTCTTTCCGTTTTTTATTATTTTGTTATAAAAATATTATGATCTCTCTTCTATTATTAGTATTTGTCGTTAGGCTATTAGTATTTACCGCTAGGCTAGATACTATTGCAATGAGTTTTTCTTAACGAGTGATTAAAAAAACTCATTTCAACCAATTGTAATTAACTATTTTTATTTTTCAATTTCTATTTAGATTTTTCTAAAGTAAACATGATAAATTTTTAAGTTAAAAAATCATGAAATGTATTTTTCTTGAAACTATTGGCTAATTAGTTTGAGGTCTTATTGCACAGATTTTAAGGAAACACTATGTCCATTATAATTAAAACTATAAGACTTGTTAGTGATTAAAATAACTTATTTCAACCAATTTAATAAATTTGGAGTCTTATATACACTATACCCAATATTTACGAAATTGAATTGCTTAATTTATACTCATCATTTTAAAATATTTTTGTCTTAAAATATGTATTTTTTGTGAAATAAAGAAAAATAATGAAAACTAATAATTATTTTTAAAATTTTATAACAATTAAAAATTATGTATCATTTTAATTTTATCTATCAAAATAATTATTATATTATAATTAAAATAATATATTATTATTTCATAAATATACATTATACAAATTGTATATTAACAAATTATCCTTAGTAAATTTACTAAAATTATTTTACTTCGCCACTTTTTACAAAGCAGAGATTAATTGCATGATGAAGACATCAAAACAATAGCCTTTTCTTTGTTCCAATTCTTTTTTCTAATTGAACTTCAATATCTCTTCGGCATACCCACTGCACCCTAAAGTGCGATTACTAGTTAATAAAAATACGTAACCTATTTATAAAAGCCCATGCTTACTTAAAAAAAACAATGACCATACCTATTTAATAAAAAGGAAGATGACAATTTAATAGGAAACACTGGTCTCTGACGTTAAAAAAAAAGAAGGAAACTGGTTAAAAAAGGAGGAAACTGCTATAAGACGGGAGGAGAGATACAAAATTAGGTGGGGAGAACACACGGAGGGTAGAGAGAAAAGGAAGCCAGAAGGAGCTTTACAAGACAAAATATAGTGGTGGAGTCATTTTCAGGTTCTCTATATCTTTCCTTAGTTATGAATTCAATAATTTGTTTTTGAAAGACACAGTTTTAATTGTTTCAGTGTAATAACGTTGCTATCATTTTACTTTCTTCTCATTTACAACCCATCGCATGCATCGACTGTGAAGGATGGCTTAAATCTCTGTTCATTTTCTGGTGTGGATTATGTGTATATTCTGCAACGTTTACTTTTCCAGACCTTACTATTTATTTTGCCCATCTATAAATCATTAAAAATCATTACAAGTCTTCCATGTTGAATAGTTAATAGTGATTTCCTCTTTAAGCTTCAAGCTCCCCAAGTAGCGCAGGTAGGGATGTCTTGTCTGAGCCTATAGAAATTGTAGTTTTTATATATTCCAAATTCATTCCTGTTAAATTTGGTTTTATATTGAAGACTTTTCGATCTAGGATTATGGCTTTAGCCGAACCCTCACATTTTTCCTTTCTTCTGGCTGCTTAATGTTAAATCAAGTTTCCAAAGTTGCGCAGGCAGCTAGGAGCAGCTATTTTATTTTTCTTTATTCCTGTCAAGTTGCCTTTCTGGGTTCATTCTAAGTTTATTTTAGCCAGCCATTTTCATGCATATCCTGCTGAACCTGCAATCTGCGAAGAGTAATCAGATTTTTGTCTCCCTTCTGGGCGTTTTACTCATACAACCCTTACAAATTCCTGAAATCATGATTATTGGAGGTGTTTAAACCTGATGGGGCCACTCCTCTACAGAGCCATCCACCCCATTTTCCAAGCCTCTTTGTAGGCTCAAAACAAAAAGCCTAAGATTCGTAAGATCTACTCTATTAATTTCAGACATCCCTAGAAATCCGGTTTCAATATGGACATTTTTCTTAAAATAAAATAAAAATAAAACAAATGGCTTCAGTGCTTGGGTGCCTTTGGGCATTGTTGATAATAAACTACACTTAAGCACTCTTTATCTTATTTACAATGATACTACATTCAAATGGTTGTTCTTATAAATGAAATGAGGTGGCTAACAGAACAGTTTATGAATACATGTAAAATGGTTAGATAGAAAATATCCATAGCATAAAAACTATTTTAATTTTCAAAATTTCCAATTTTTTTTTGTTAAAAATATATATGTTTGTAATATTTGTATTATGTAGATATTAACTATAATTATTATTATTATTTTTTTTAAAGGCAAAAATGACAGTGCCATTAAAATATATTAAAAATTTAAACTACTTCAAGGGCTCAAAAGGGAAAGAAGCAGAAAGAAAATCCTTAATCATTGTCCAATATAGACCAGATTGTACACAATGACAATGATATGATTAGCATGAGCATACATCACTGGGCATGCTAGTTACAGAAGGAGTCCAAAGAAGCCCAAAACATAAACTCGCTAAACCCATTAGAAATAGTGGTTATAAAAACCCAGAATTTTAACAAAAAACCAGCTTCGGATGCCTTGAACTAGAAGCCCTGCTTTGAGAACAATTTCTTCATCCCGTCCAGAGTTGTCAAAATTCCACAAGGGAAACAATTCTACAATCCTTAGTCCTCTTGTCAGTGTTTTCCCTTCCGTGGGCTGCTACGGACTTGAGAATTTATTGAAGATGTTGGAGAGAGAACTATCGAGCTTGACGCTGTTGCATCATTTTCCACATATGCAAGAACAATAGATAACCTTTCAAAAATAAAGAACGCATTAGCCACCATACCATTAGGGAGGATATCCATAATATTTATTATTTCTCTTCGTATCTGCGATTGGTCTCATCCTTCGAGTGATTGTTTGAGAATATCATAGAGTTTTGCACACTCTTTTTTATCTTCCAGGTGTTGGGGTGGGAATAGACCCCCAACCCACACTTTGGAACCATGGAGTTTATACTTCTGTAAAGCCAGATGGATTTCCTCTGCCGCTACATAATCTGAACGAAGAACCTTGCTAGCCAAATCAAAGAGTAAGGTGTAATCAGGAAGCATGTCATACCAGTTTGGGAGGAACACCGAGATGACTTGGGTGTTGTAGATATGTCTTGGCGCATCTGGCAGTAGTATCCCATCACCAATAATACCTTTTATGGCATCCAGTATTTGATTCGGAAGGGGCTTGAACATAACTTGCGTTTATCTATCCAAATATGGACCAACAATGGGGTGTTCCCAATTCTTGATACTTAAGCAGATTCTCAAATTTAACTCACGATGATCCATTTTTTCCACTGCGAGAGCCTGATTAAATTTATTTGAGCAGAGAAGTGGGTTAAGTGTGGTGAGATTAGGGGATTAAATAGACCTTTGCTTATTTAATTGGCATGATGTCGATCATTAGGACCAATCCTAGTAATTAAATCCCCACGTGTTCTAGATTTGGGGATATTTGGATCTCTGCAATTTTAAATTTTAACTTGTTTCGAGTTCTAGAATGTACTCTCTGTCCTTGTATGGATACGCAGATAGGTTTGGTGTGAGATAGCTCATCTGTAATCCATTTGAATTAAATTTTCAACTTAAATCACCACCACGGCTTGGCAGAGCATTGAAGGCTCAAGAATGTGTATTAGGGTACTCGTGGGAATGCCACTGTGTAGTCGTACATGCCATGTTGCAACAAAATTTCATTTGCTATCCTGCTCTGAATCCATATCCGCTAATGTATCTGAAGTCGTACTTGGCACATGCGACATAAATTGCGTTTGCTATCCTACTCTATACCCATAACCGCCGAAGTACCATAATTCACATGCTTACTTATATTCCTCCCTTAGTGATTCTGGGATTTTGTTATTCTGTACTTGCACATGAACCATTTCCCAATCCATTACGCCATCATCCACTCCCAGATAAGCTAACCAATCTCCGAGTTTGTTGCCCTCCCTATAGCAATGTGAGATTCTATATGAAGAGAATGTGGGTAGGAGCTTAGTGACTTCCTGTAGCACATATTGTAATTCCCAATTGACTGAGGCTTTCTTGGAGAGATATGATATATTATAAGGGAGTCCCCCTCTATGTGTAGATCTAATGCCCCCATTCATATAGCTAGTCTGAATCCACAGAGAACAGCTCTTGCCTCTACAAAATTATTTGTGCCCTCTGGTAGATTGCAATGTGCAACAACTACGATGGATTTGTCCCACCTCCTCAAAAAAAAGCCTGCGCCTGACTTCCAAGGTTACCTTTACATGCACCATCAAAGTTTAGTTTGATTAGTTTTCCTTCTAATGGTCTCCATTTATAATCTTTTCTGGTCTGTTGTTTAGGCATTCTACCTAGCAGTACTCCGTGGAATGGGATGGTGGTCTGTCTCCAATTGTTCAGTATTACATTGTCAAAGGATGAGAATGTAGAAGAGAGGTTCTTAGTTTTTGCTATGTAAGCATTCACCATTTCAGAGACATTTTTTTTTACCATTACATAGACCTGGTCCACTGGAGAGATCTGTTGTCTGAAGATTCTTTTGTTCCTTTCCCACCATAGGCTCCATATTACTGTCGCCGGAATTACTCGCCATATACTGGAGAAAAAGGCCTCTTGGTTGAGAAGGGGCCATTGGAGTAGAATCATCTTTAGAGATTTGTGGAGGGGGCCCTGCCACCCGATTTTGTTTAATGTCCATTTCCATACGTTTTGGGCAAAGTCATAGCCTACCAAGAGATGGTCTGTATCCTCTTCCACTATGCCACATAAGGGACATGAGAAGGTGTCTGTGATCCCTAGTATTTTTAGTCTTGATCTTGTTAGTATCCTGTCTTGGGTGGCTAGCCATAAGAAGACCCCAATTTTGGGCAGAATTGAATTAAGCCAAGAGAACTTGTGAATGGGAAGATTTGAATTTGGTACATTTACCAATGAATTGTACCCCTCTTTGACAATATATTTACCTGATTTACTCTTTGTCCAAAACAGGCGATCCCTCTCCCCACTAATGGATAGGAATCTATTCTTTAGTATGTTTTGAGGTATTGGGAGATGAGAGAGATCCTTCCATTTATACTTCCCGTCATGTAGAGTGAAGTAATCTTAAACCTTATCTCCCCAACTTTGTTCAAGAACTATTCTGATTGTTTGTAGGTTTTGGATATATGTAGGTCATGACTCATGTAGGTCATATACCATCCATTAAGGCCTATTTTTCCATGCCCCTTGGGCTCAATTACAACATTTTGGCCTATTGGCCCTAAACATCCTTAAAGACCATTTAGGGTCAATTTTTGACTCTACCTTGGGCTTATCATTTTTACCTTATTAAAAAAAAGACCCATAAGGTGTGATGCATCTCCAATATCCTTGATTGTTGATAATTATAACTAGCACCCTTAGGACTAGGCCTTGGTTCTCCTACACCTTACTCCTCAGACTGAAAGAACTCAAGTCCCTGGAGTTGGAAATGCCTTGGGATCAACTCCTTGCTTCTTCAGATATTCTTCAAGCATCCATATCACCTCTGAATCTGGTTTATCTTTCCACTTGAATAAATGCTCCCAACACTTCTTCCTCCTTGTCTAATTGGATATTCTTGTCTCCAGGATGCTCTCTACTTGTGGATCCTATTTGATGAGCAACTGTTTGAGCTAGTCCTTTTGTTCTTCATCCACCACTTCTCTATTATCTTCTGAGATGGGAGGTCCTCTATACTTCACCAAGTCCGCAACATTCAAAATTGGAGAAATGGCTAGATCTACAAGTAAATCCACATTGTATGCATTAGCACCATACTTAGCCAAAACCTCATAGGGTCCAATCCTCCTCATCATGAGCATAGTATGATTACCCTTGGGAAGTCATTCTTTGTTCAAATGAACCATTACTAAGTCCTCAACTTGGAATTGTAGATCTCTTCTCTTCTGAAACACGTTCTCCTTCACTTTTTGCATGTATTATTTGAGGCTATCTCTCACCTGGTCATGGATCTCTTTCACGACTTCTGAAAACTCCTTTTCTTTGCCACACATTTTCTCCAAGCCTATCAAGTCCCTCAATTCAAAGACTCCTCTAGGATGCATGCCATAGACCCCTTTGATTGGGCTTCTACATATGTTCCTATTAACAGATTCATTATAAGAAAAATCTGCATGTGGAATAATGGCATCACATGATCCTTCATGTTCTTTGGTCAAACAAATGAGAAAATTCCTTAAAGTCCTATTCACCACCTCAGTCTATCCATCACTTTGTGCATGACAGGTAGAACTAAAGGCAAGATTGGTGCCAAATCTCCTCCATAAGGTCCTTCAAAAATGACCTATAAACTTGAGTCCTTATTTGAGACTATACTCAATGGAAAGCTATGAATCCTAATAATCTCCTTGGAAAAAAAAATTCTATGTAGGAGGCATCATGAGTTGTCTTGCAGGGCATAAAATGAGCCATTTTGCAGAATCTATCTACCACAACATAAACACTATCACATCCACTCTTTTTTATTGGTAAAAATACCATAAAGTCCATTTTGCTACTTTGTTAGCTTGACCCTTCTTATGTTTAATGGTGAAAGTATAGGATTGTAAGTGCTCCACCCACTTCACATGCCTATGGTTCAACATTTCGTATGAATTTAAGAAGCTCAAAGCATGGTCTTCGATATAAAATAATAAATTATTTATGTAGGAGTTAATGCATCCACTTCTTTAGGGCTTGTACCATAACATATAACTCAAGGTCATAAGAGGAATACTTCCTATTTTCTTCATTCAACATTTTGCTAAAGAAAGCCACATGCCTTCCTTCCTGACTCAACACTGCTCCTATAGCCACATTTCTAGCATCAAACTCAATGGTGAATAAATTATTAAAATCAGAAAAAATCAAAACAGGTTGAGAGGCTACCCTTTTCTTGAGGAATTCAAACCCCTTGTCTGCTTCATTAGTCCAAAAAATGTTGTCTTACTTCCTCCTTTGATGGGGTCTAGGATGGGTGAGTAAATGCCACTGAAGTTTCTGATGAACTTCCTATAAAATGTGGTCAATCCATGGAAGCTCCTCACATCTCTTGCATTACTAGGAGTAGGCCAATTGAGTATGACCTCAACATTGGAGGGGTCCATCTTCAAATCTCCCCATGAGATCACAAAACCCAAATATACAATTTCCTACTTCATAAACTCAGACTTCAAAGTTTATCATTAGTTTTTCATCATAAATCTTATTCAAAACAAGATTTAGATGTTCTAAAGCATCCCTTTTAGTCATAATAAAGATTAGAATATCATCCAAATGGCATTATAAACCACTCATACAAGCCTTTTGTGGTCTTGGAAGTAGTTTTCCACTCATCCCCCTCTATGATTCTAATTTGGTGGTAGCCACTTTTCAATGTCAATCCTTGAGAAATACCTTTCCCCTCCTAGATAATCCATCAAATCCTCCATTCTTCGTATAGGGAATCTATGCCTTATGGTAATCCTATTGATTTCCCTTGAATCTGTAAATAGTCTCCACTTACCCCCCTTCTTTGGAGCCAAAACTATGGGAACTACACATGAGCTTATGCTCTTTCTTATCAAGCCACTATCCAAAAATTCTTGAACATGTTTGGCAATCTCCCCTTTCTGTTGAGGACTCATTTTGTATGCTGCCTTGTTTGGAAGGGAAGATCTTGGAACTAAGTCTATTTGGTGACTCACACTCCTCTCCGGAGGCAAGATACCTAGTGTACCATCACTGATTATGTCAACATACTTGTCTAGCAAATCCTTCACTTCCTTAGTAATCTCTTCCTTCCTACTAGCTTCTCCTTCTAGCTTTGGCTTCAACACTAGGGAAAATCCTAACCCTTCTTCCTTCAAGGTATCTAGGAAATCCTTCTTTCCCACCATTAACACAGTAGGACCTACTTGACTAGTCCCCTTCTCATTTCCAATGGACTATATGCTCTATGTTACCCCATCCTTCTGAAATTTATATGAATTCTTCTCACCATCATGGTGAGCCTTCCTATTAAACTGCCATGGTCTAGCTAGAAGAAGGTAACAGGCACCCATGGGAAGAATATCAAAAAGTATCTTATCCTTATACCCTCATATACTGAATTCTACCCAAGCCTACTCATTACCCATTACATGTTGCCCCTTGTTCGATAACCAACTGACCTTATAAGGGATGTAATCACATAAAATTTATCTAGGAAACCTATAGCCACTAGTTTGATTAATTGGCCTTAAGAAACCCTAAACCAAAGGAATTTATTACTAGACCCTAATTATGGGAGCATATAATAAAAATTTCTTTCATAATTAAACATGACTTGTTGAATCAAATTGTTTATCAAAGCTCAAATCACCTAATTTCTTGAAACTATGGAATTTAATTAAAATTCCTAAACCCCCTTTAATTAAGTGAATCCATTCAGACATCCTTACACATATGTGAGCACTCCAAATTCAAATAAAGCAATTAAATGGGGAAATTGCCAAATTTATCTCATCCTCCCCTAAACAAGCACAAAGTTGACCAATTGAAATCATCTCACTTGGATCAAACACACATGGATTGAGAGAAATTGCATCTCTACCACTCTTCTCGGTTGAATCTTGACCGTTCATTTCACCAAATTTCCTATAAAAGGAATAACTCCCTTTGATCAAACAAGAGGAAAAATTTGAGATGAAGGTTATAATGCTAGTTTTTTTCTAGGTTTTGAGGATTATTCTTGCCTCTGTCTTCATTTTAGTTTATTTTTCTTACATTTCTAGTTTAATGGAAACTTCATTCTTAGTTTCGTTTAATAGTTGTTAATGGTTTCTTAGCTGCATTTTCATGGTTAATACACACTTAGTTTTCTTATGCATGCATTTAATATTCAAGGTTCTTGAGAGAAAAGTATGCAAGTTCATGCATATTTCTCATTTCATGGAATCTTCCATTTTGGAGTCGTCTAGTCACTGATTCCCCATGCCAATCTGGTGAGCATTTTCATGGAATCATACTCTCTTCAACTAGGAAGCAAAAAGTCGCTCTTGAGGGTAGTTGTATAATAATTTAGATTTATATTTCATACTAACCCCTTAAATTAATGGATTTTTTAAAGTGTTTGGTGTTACAATTTGAATGTCACATTTTACCACACACAT
Source organism: Thuja plicata (assembly GCA_018584345.1). Classification (NCBI taxonomy): domain Eukaryota; kingdom Viridiplantae; phylum Streptophyta; class Pinopsida; order Cupressales; family Cupressaceae; genus Thuja; species Thuja plicata. The sequence goes on from MU225937.1 coordinate 1,382,891, forward strand.
TTCTAGCACCTACTGTGGGGCTGAATATATTTTTTCCCTAATTTTCCATTAATTTCATGTTTTTTACAAAAATATGTTGATTATCGTATTAGGTTGCTTATTTAATCATATGACAAATCATTTCTCACTAATTTTTCATTTTAGGATACTTCTATTTTTCGTACGAGTATGCAGATTTGGTTCTAATTGTCGTATTCGGATATTAGTTTTGTCATACGTGAGATCATTTTGGCCTGTTTTGTCGTATGGTATTATATATTTTGTCATACGAGTTTTTCTTCCAGGCTATCCTCTATACTTTTTCATTTCATAAATAGAGAGTGTTTTTAGAGGGGCATTTGATATGGCCTTGATTTGCTAACCTCTAACATATTTTTATGTGATCTTTTTTCTCTCTGGTTTGATAGCCTAACTGGTTTTTGAAGAATGTTTAATGGAAGAATCGCTTGTAAATTTCATATTAGCACACATTTTTTTTATCAAAATACTAATGATTTTGTGCTTATAGGATGCTTGAAAGAATAAAAGTTTGTGGAAACTACTAAAATTTTTGATTTTGTAGCTTGCCTTTTGACTCCATCAACCAAACAAAATGTGTGTCTTCTTAATTGGTTTGTTAGGAACCTAGCTTAATTAGGGTATTTTTTGTATAAGTTAAATTGGACATTAGGGGACTATGCTCTTCTTCCTTTTAGGAAGAATTAAAAACCCAAATGTGGGTGATTTATCTTAGGCAAACAATTATTTTGGAAAACTTGGAGTGTTTGGCGTGTTTGAAAAATATAAAAAGAAGTAGAAAATTATGCTCTTCTCCTATTTGAAGGAGAATCAGAAATCCTAACCTTCTCTTTTCTATCCACTTTAATTTCTGCATACCTTTTAGATGGGCCTAGCGGTTGAGGATAAAATCTCTCGATAATGACCCATGTGAGAACGAGGTGTAATCCACACGACTCCAACTCACGTTAAAAAAAGTTACTCTTTGGGGCAAAAGCCTCAGGAGTCGGATGTGTTTGAGGTTATACACGACTCACGTCTAACACAAAGTAGGGCCTCATGCTCTTAATCATGTTTACGTGACTGCTTGTGCCAAGACACCTTGTGGGGTTAGAAACCTCAATCGTGCTTGCACAAACAGAAGGGATACAACCGAACGAAGATCCTTACTAAAATCCATAGAGTAGAAGACACCCAGTTCACCTCCAAAAGTGGATAATCCTGTTAGAATAGTCCCAAAGGATAATTGAGAGGGAGGGGGTGAATCAATTATCAATAACTTTAATTCTTTAACTTCAGAATACAACAAAGTAAATACTTAATCATATAACATAGTACACAACACACAATTTGATTACGGGGAAACCAAATGGTAAAAACCCTGATGGGAATTAGCACCCACAATGAACTATACTTGATTATAGTAGTCTTTGTTAGAATATATTTCAACCCTGTTAGGAGTTGTACTTTACAATGCAATAAGTATAGTGACCTGTTAAAGGTCGGACCCTGTTAGGAGTCTTTTACAAATAACCTTGTTAGGGGTGGTGGACTCATTGTCCAAAAGCTCACTGCTTGATGGTGAAGGCTACAACCTTCTGTATAATAGATATGCACTATATATGATGATGAACTGTAGAGTAGACCTATTGTCTTGATCAGTTCCAGTGTATTACAATCTTTCACTTCTTCACATGGACTCTTGATGAATGAACCAACTCTGATAATCTACTCTGTACATCTTTCTTATCTTTTTGTATCATTCACACTTAGCGTATAAAAATTGACTTGCTATAAGTATCTATCTCAAAGTATGAGATCATGGGACCTGTAAGACAACTCTTCATAACATCCTTTTCAACTCTACTAAGCACGCAAGCATTATTACAACTGCGCAAGTCTAAATTGAATAGACGTGACGCTTCACTAAGTCTGCCTCACCAAATTAACTCTAGCTTTGCAATCTTCTTGAAAAACATTTGGCACCTTCAGATTAATATCATCAAATCATAACTAATCATGAATATACACACATATATCCTGAAGATAGGTGCAACTCAAGAAACACGTTATATACGTCGACCCTAAACAGTTACACTTTCAGAACTGTAACTGCCAATAACATAATTACATAACTTTACTGAAACATCATATTTGGGTCTGTGTGTATGAACATAACATAATAAACATGTCAACAACATGTATCTAACCGCGCAAGTCTTCATATCATCATTCTGATAAGTACATACAGAATTACTATTGTGTATTATATGTTGTCATCAATGACAAACATACAATCAATCAACTACTCAGAATCAAATCTCCAACAATCTCCCCCTTTGACATTGATGGCAACATATGATATCAAAAACATCCTCTGTTCATGGTGTCCTCTTTCTTTTACAATCTTCTCAATATCCTCATCAAAGATTTCTCTAAACTGCAGTAGTTCCTCTGATTGTGTTTTTATTCCATGTATATACTCCCCTAGAGTATATGCTCCCCCTTAGTACGTACTCCCCCTTACTATATACTCCTCCTTTGACATCAATGGAAAAGGGTGCCATAAACCATTAGGCACAGGTACTACTCCAAAAGTAGAGAGTAGTCAACCATTCATCAGTCACTTAATGACTGATGTTCTTGCTGCTTCTTCTAAACAGAATCAGGAGAGGGAATTACTCCCAACTTCTCCCTGAGATACTCAAAAGTATCCTTTGATAAGGGCTTTGTGAAAATATCTACCAACTATTCTTTGGTTCTCACATAGTCCAATTTAACTTCTTTGTCTATAACCTTTTCTCTTAAGAAATGGTACTTGATCTCTATGTGTTTTGTCTTTGCGTGCATCACAGGGTTCTTAGACATGTTGATAGTGCTAGTATTATCATAGTGAATAACAATAGGATAATCAACCTGA
>MU225937.1:1388290-1404032 GCA_018584345.1 Thuja plicata
CAACATATAGAACATCATCTATCTTTTTCTTTCCATCCAAAGTGATAGAACCTCTGCCTATGATAGGTTTAGGAGTGTTATCTCCAAATCTAACCATACCACCTTTGTATTTGTCTAAATGAAAAAAATCTATCTTTGTCACATGTCATATGATGGAAGCATCCATTGTCAATGATCCAATCAGTTTTGATGTCTGCTTTGGAAATTGAGGCTAACTCTTGTTCTTCCTTTTCATCTTCAATGTCCATTTCCTCAAGAAACCTTTCCATGTCTCTAAGAGAAATGAATCCAATTTCATCTTCTCCTAAATCTTCATCAGTTACACCTTCTTCAGCATGATAACATTCCTTCTTATATTTGGCTTTGTAATTAGATCTGAACTTCTTGACTCTTGTGGGACGCTTAGATACAAAGCGACCAATCTTGTTACATGAGAAACATTTGAATGGAAGTTGTCCTTCATATTTTCCTTTACCTTTCTTTTCTCTTCTAACAATCATAACAATGATTTCTTCTAGTTCTTCATCAACTTCTTCTTTCTCATTATGACTGGAGATGTGTAAGGATTTCTTACCATGGATTGAGGCTTTGAAAGCTGTTTCACTTTTAGGTTCAGTCTTCAATCTTGATATCTCAAATGCAGAGATTTTGCTGATCAAAGTCTCTCTCTTGAAGTCTTGTGAGAATTGCATGGTTTCCTCTAGAATACTAACCATGTTTTCATAGTCTGATGTTAAAGTAGTTAGCAACCTGTCCATTATGTCTCCTTTTTATTTCTCTCCACCATTGTTTCTGATTCCAGAGACTGCTTCATTTATCCTCTGATTGTAAGCTCTAATGTTCTCTTCAGGTAACATCTCAAGACTGTTGTATTTTTTTCCATGTCTTCCTTCGTGCATTCTTTGCTTGAATATATCCTTCAAACATATCTTCTAAATACTTCCATATGGTATATGCTCTGTCAATTTTCTTGATCTCAGAAAATTCACTGTCAGATAATGCGCTGATTAGGGCTTCTTTAGAAATTGTATTATTGGTAAATATATCCTTTTGTCTATTAGTAGCATCATCCTTTGCAAGGTCTTTCAGAGATGTAATTACAACTTCTTGTGTAGCAATTTCAAAGATCTCAAAGCCAACACACTGTAGATGTGTTATCATTTTGTTTTTCCAATCCAGATAATTTTCTCCATCAACTTAGGGCTTTCTTTTCTAAAGTAAGACATCTAATCTACCTTAAGCTATTAGGCTTCCTCTCCAAGGCACTTGGCTCTGATACCAATTGTTAGAATATTCCCAAAGGATAACTGAGAGGGGGGGTGAATCAATTATCAATAACTTTAATTCTTTAACTTCAGAATACAACAAAGTAAATGCTTAATCAGATAACACAGTACACAACACACAATTTGATTACGGGGAAACCAAATGGTAAAAACCTTGGTGGGAATTGGCACCTACAATGAACTATACTTGATTATAGTAATCCCTGTTAGAAGATATTTCAACCCTGTTAGGAGTTGTACTTTACAATGCAATAAGTATAGTGACCTGGTTAAGGGTCAAACCTTGTTAGGAGTCTTTTACAAATAACCCTATTAGGGGTGGTGGACTCACTGTCCAAAAGCTCACTACTTGATGGTGAAGGCTACAACCTTATGTATAATAGATATGCACTATATTTGATGATGAACTATAGATTAGACCTGCTGTCTTGATCAATTCCAATGTATTACAATCTTTCACTTCTTCTTCACATAGACTCTTGATGAATGAACCAACTCTGATAATCTGCTCTGTACATCTTTCTTATCTTTTCGTATCATTCACACTTAGTGTATCACAATTGAATTGCTATAAGTATCTATCTCAAAGTATGAGATCACGGGACCTATAAGACAACTGTTCATAACATCCTTGTCATCTCTACTAAGCACGCAAGCATAATTACAACCGTGCAAGTCTAAACTGAATAGACGTGACACTTCACTAAGTCGGCCTCACCAAATTAACTCTAGCTTTGCAATCTTCTTGAAACACATTTGGAACCTTTAGATTAATATCATCAACTCATAATTAATCATGAATATACACACACATATCTTGAAGATAGGTGCAACTCAAGAAACACGTTATATATGTTGGCTCTAAACAGTTACACTTCCAGAACTGTAACTGCCAATAACAGAATCACATAACTTTACTGAAACATCATATCTGGGTCTACATGTACGAACATAACATATTAAACATCTCAAAAACATGTATCTAACCACGCAAGTCTTCATATCATTATTCTGATAAGTACATACAGAATTACTACTGTGTATTATATGTTGTCATCAATGACAAACATACAATCAATCAACTGCTCAGAATTAAATCTCCAACAAATCCAAGTGCAAGGGAGATATTAACTCCCCCAAGATACTTATCATATCATTCCCCCATTAGCATTTGGATTAAGCTAATATGGTCATATGAATGGATTCATTGCATGCTAACTGACGACCATATTCTGATTAGCTATTGGGTGTGTACTTGAGTCTACGAGTGCAAATTTTCTTACTAAGACAAATTGACTCTAGGGATAAGAAGCGTTTGATTTTCATTCATTTGTGCTTGATCTATTTGAATCACTTTAAACTGACACAAAAAAGACATAAACACTTTTAGACATTGACATTTTCACCCCAAGATTGCGCGAACTTGGTCCAAATTTCACTCAAAATAAGTGGCAAACTGTCCCTACTATACACTATCATTTTAATTGACTATAATTGTCATTCAAAAAACCACTGTAATAGAAGAAACTCATCTAGGAACTTATGAATTTTCATATGGGAAATCAGGAATTATAGTATGATCTTGTACCAGAAACCAGTCAGTTACCTTGATCTTTGGTATATGTAGTTCTTGTCCACATAGCTGAAATCAATCACAATACCTTGTCACAACAGTTGTTAGTTCTTAAATTAGCTGGCTCGGCTCATCATCATCTCTTGTCCTAGTTTGTTGAATGATCTTAATTGCCATACGTTATCCCATCAATAGTCAATCACAATAAACTAGGTCTCAAGTGTCATCCAAGAGACATTCAGGTCTCAAAAACATGATACATTGTACCAAGCTCGACAATATTTCATTAACACATCTCTTGCCAAGATATCGAACAAGTGATCATTTGGAAATATTTTACATTGACCTATAATCCTAGTCATTCTAAGTTCTTAACTACAATTATCTTTCATGGTACAATCTAGAAGCCAACAACAAAAAGCTGATCTCGATTCAAAGGGAAAAGCTATTGAAGATTCTACTCAAGGACCCTTGTCTTGTCAACAACCAAGATATACTCAAAAGACCCCAAATCAAGACACACAAAAAATCTATCAATCAATACCCTCCCAACATCAATCGACTCATAATACACATCAAAACACATCGACAATGTCAGCTTATGACCTGGGATCTCGCTAAGAATGACAGAGTCACCACACTAGTTTTTCCTCATCGGTTAAGGTACCTATTGAAGAATAAATTCAAAGATTTCAATAGGATAAAAAATTTCAAAATATGATGCAAATCCTTATGTAGATGGATAAGGATAGATACTTTATGCACCTAGCATCTACAAGTGTTAAAATTCCTCATGAATTTCATATCGAAGGACTTATACAACAAGAGGAAGAATCTCCCATCACCATCCTTAGTTGAAAATTGCAAGATATGAGATGTGAACTTAAAGAATTGAAAAAAGTGAAAGAACAAACCTCTAACAAATACTCGCTGGAATCTATATTTCCCTTTCTATTTGCTAAAGACTTACACATGCCTCCATTTCCCCATAAGGTTGAAATTTTGAAATATGACAAATAAATTGGGTAAGGTGACCCTTAAGATCATGTGAGGGAATTATGTGCCCTTATCAAGGAGTTTATGTATAAGAGGACATATCTAATACAGTGGTTTCCACGAAGCCTTAGTGGCCAAGCCTTGGAATGGTTCACGAAACTAGATTGCCTGGTATTCAAACATTTGATGAGCTTGTTCAAAAGTTCATTCAACACTATTCCTACAACATATTACACACGGTCACCATGCTGAATCTATGCAATAACAAACAACATAATGGTGAAAATTTTCTCAAATTCCTCCAAACATGGAGAAATACATTTGAGAGATATCCCCAGAAAATCCTAGAATTTGAGAAAATTAACATATTCATCAACAATCTGGTACCTGAAATGAATTACACAATCCAAATGAAAAAGTGTACTGCCTTTAGCGAGTTGGTGGAAAGCGCTATCTGCATCAAGGAGGTTCTTGTGAAAAAAGGCGAACTCACCTTATATAAAGACACTAAACCCTCCAATAATCCTAAGAATAACAATGGAAAAGACAAAAGAAAGTACTGGAACACAAAAAAGAATGTGGTCAATGACAGTGTGGCTGACTCACCTAAATTTAAACCCAAAGAACTAGTGTTCAATTTATCTAGCAGTATTCAAGCCATTAAGAACAATACGAATATTCTGATACTTCTCAAGAATAATCCAAATGCATAAAAATACAAATTGCCCTGGATACCGAAACCCAAGTGAAATTTCACTCCACTTGGAGAACCTCTTAAAAATGCATTAAAGAATTTAGTGGCTCACAAGATCGTCACGATACCAAATTCAAAACCTTGGGAACTTGTGGTTAAACCTAAAAGGTGGAATGATAATCACTTCTATGAATATCATAAAAAAAGGACACTTGACTAACAAATGCATGAAATTAAAGCATGTCATCCAAGACCTCATCGATAAAAAGACTAACACATTTGATGGACAAGAGTCAAAGAATGATCACTAATATTTTAAGAAAGCCTTGCCCTTATATGAATGAGGATAATCCTTGAAGAACTAAGGAGATAAAGAGAATTACACCTATCCAAATGATGATAATGTGATTCACATGCTTGAACCATCTAATTAATCAGTTAATGTGATTATCATTAAGGACATAAAGAATCCTGAATCTGCTATTGTGCTAACGAGAAATCAAGCTAAAGTTACTCTTAAGGGGGTGGCTTCATCATCAAAACAAACTATGGCATTAAAACCCTTGACATGAAAGAAAATAGTCACATCAATCCCAGCTGCAAATTACAATTTGGTTGATCAATTGCAAAGAGCTCCGGCCCAAATTTCCATCTTGGAGTTACTTAAGATCTCACCATAAAATAAGGAGATCCTTGAAATAGATTTTTTAGAGACAATTGTATCGAAGGACCTCGATGTTGATCAATTCCAAACTATAATAGGCCATCTAACTTCACCTCACTATTTGTCTTTTTCAAAAGAAGATGATAAATAATTGAATCATCCACATAACCAACCCATACACAAAGAGGTCGTGATCCATAAAAACAAAGTTAAACACATATTGATAGATGGAGGCACTGGTTTGAACATTTGTACTCTTAAGCTCATGACAGCATTAGGTTTTTTAGAACATTCTATAGATCCCAAAAGAAAGATCACCATAAAGGCCTATGAAAAAGAAGAAAGGTCATCAAAAGGATTGGTTGTGTTACCTATCAGGGTTGGACCCATTGAGAGAGATGTAACTTTCCAAGTGCTGGATTTACCATTAGCATATAACAATCAATTAGGGAGGCCATGGAATCATGACATGTAGGTGGTCCCCTCAACATATCACCAATGTGTAAAATTTCTAGATAACGGAGTGGAGGTTTCTATTGTAAAAGATAACACATACTCTTGTAACACTTTGAAGAAAGTAGGCAACATGAATCCACATAATAAGGAAGCATCAACTGAGCAAGGATAAAAAATTCCTAGGTGACACTCATGAATTTTTTTTAGGAGAAATTAAAAATAACCAACACAAGTATGTGATAGTATCAAACACACTCTTTTCCCTCAGTGACTAATCTACCCGCATCCACTAGATCCTATGGCATGCCCTCATCATCATTTAATCCTACTAGCACTCAGAAAATGGAAACACATGAGGGGACTGGTATGGTGAAAGATCGTGTACCTCTCTCAAAAGAGAATGAAGAGAAGGTTGTTCTTGCCTCGCTGTATAAAGGAGAAGAGCATGATCAAGAATTTAAACATGTTGATATATCTCTGTAGAAGTATGGTAAAGGATATCAACTAATACAACAAATGGGCTATAAAGGAAAAGGACCCCTAGGTAACGATAAAGGGTTAATAGAGCATATACACATAGAATTAAGGAATCTAGAAGAAAAAAAAGGGATAGAATATCATAAAAAGGGTTTCATCCCTCCTCTAGTAATAGCCCTTTGAACCAATCAAAAGATTCTGATGATGAGACTGAAGAAGAAGCATAAATTACAAATCTATCACATGAAAGGCTATTAAATATACAAACAGAAAATCCTCACTACCAAGGAGAATTGTATATCCCACCTAAATTTAGATCCCCCTTTGAAACAAACAACTCAACATCTCAACCATTTCCAGGCATGAACCAACTGACTGAAGAAGAAATAAACCAGCTACAAGATGAGCTTGAATTAGAACCTGAGGGTGAACATGATGAGAGATACCCGAACCTGGGGCAATTGGTCACTATTTCTCATATATTAGATCTACCACACTTCCTCGATACGAGGGTACATCACATTGAAGTATCTCCATCCCACCTCACGTCAGTACAAGAGGGTGTAGAATGAGTCACAGTGCAAGAAGATGAAAATGACCTAGAAGAAGGTAGTTCTAGTGGAGATGAAGGAGTATTCATGACCATAGTATAGTACGTAGGAAGGTCTGGTGATAGTCAAACTGACTCTAATGAATATGAATTTAGTCAAGGTAAAAAGAATGATCTAGAAGGAAGGCATACAAATTGGGGGCAACTAGTTGCTCCTACTCATGTCTTAGACATACCTTATTGTGTGGGGACAAAAGCTAATGAATATGAATGGGATTATCTCTTAGGTACTACTGTAGATACTGAAGTGGATATTATCCATAAGTATGCACCTCAATTTGAGCGAGGAGAGAGTTCAAATTATGCCCAGACAACTATCCTTCCTCAAAACATAAATTGGAACTTTGGAGATGATAGAAGAGATCATGACACTAGAGATCTAGGTCTATGTCAAGAATTGAGATCCTTCCCTTGAGGACTATTCCGTAGCGACTGTATACTCGGGAGGAGAATGGAAGAACTCACGTTAGGTCAAATGAGTTAAATTCACAAAATACTAATGACAAGTCTAATAGTGAAGTTATGATGATTCATGCTCTACGAAGTCCTTCAGAGAGTAACATGATAGATCTTCTCTTACCCTTCAAAAGTCTTGATCATGATAACACAGTGCTATCCTTAGAACCTACAGAATAATTATCCTTAGTTCATCCTAAACTTATTGAGTGGAACTCAAGTGAGCCTTTGAACATGATCTCTTCTCTAAATGACTACACTTTGGCATGTTACATCAATTCTATTGAGCCCCTTACTTCTTCCACCAGTGTAAAGAGCATAAACACGACTGAGGGAGATATCAAGTTTCTCAATCTAAAAAAGAGAAATAAAAAGAAAAAAGGTTTGGCAGTGAAAACCACTTTTTGGCAGTGTCAGAACCAAAAATAGTAAAAAAAAGGTGTATCCAATGGTGAAAACCTCCTAGAGGTAGTAGAGGATGGGAAACTTGATATCCTTCCCGATCACTTTCAGGAATGATCTTTAGTGCTGATAGAACCTAGATACAATCGGTCAAGATCAGAACAACAAAGGTACCTCAATTGATATATCTGGCACAATCCTTGTCTAAAGAGGATAAATAATAGATTACCCTATTTTTCATGAATAATAAGATGAACTTTGCTTGGTCTTACTCAGACATGCCAGTGCTCGATATAGACTTGATAATGCACCACTTGTCAATTTCTCCCAGTGTCAAGCCAGTCAAACAAAAACATAGAAAGATGCACCCTCATGTAGCACTATTCGTTAATGCTGAGCTAGAGAATTTATTGAAAGAAAAATTCATTCGAGCTATTGCATATGCCAAATGAATCTCTAACATAATACCTATTTCAAAAACTGATAAATCAATTCGAGTCTGTATAGATTTCTAGGATTTGAACAATGCTTGTCCCAAGGATTATTTTCCACTTCCGAACATTGACATGATTGTGGACCTTACATCAGGATATGAAATGCCTTATGGATGGTTTCTCTAGATATTACTAGATAAAAATAGCACCCAAAGACTAGGAGAAGACAAATTTCATGTGTTCTTGGGGCACTTTCTATTGGAATGTCATGCCTTTTGTCCTAAAAATTGCAAGAGCAACATACTAGCAAGATATGAAAACCCTATTCTTTTTTTTTCAGATTCACGTAAATACAGTTTTTTTTTGCAATTTTTTTGTTGTTTTCCACTACAAAATATGCAGATCATGAAGAGCAACTGCTGAAAATTTCACAAATATCTATTGTGTTTAGTTTTTTAAAATTTGGTCAACAATGCATTTTGCATGGAGAATAACCACATCCAAACTTTTTCAATCTCCTTTGCTACCGAAATATTTACACATGGAAAGCAGAGGATTTTAGCTGGTAAAGATTGGATTTCAGTTGGTAAAGACATTTATTTTTGTAGTAGTTGGAGTAAAGCCTTTGATATGATATCATGCCACAAATTTTGGGATAAAATGAAAGAATGAAAATTTCAAATGAGTTTAGAATGATGGTGCATAGATTTTATGGGTAGAACAAAGATAAAATCAAAATTATGGATGTTTGTCATAACCCAAATTTTTTAATTATTTATTAAATTCATTAGAAATTAAGTAGAATATATATATATATATATATATATATATATATAAAATTTAATCAATTCTTTTTTTTTTATGTAAATGAAAAATAATTAAACCTTATAGATATCATCACATACAATTGATATAAGAACCAACCAAAACATTAATGGAGCATGGTTGAATGTGAATGAAGAGTCAAAGTATATTTAATTAGGCATGGGGACCCTCTCCATCACATTAAGTTTTATATTTAATCATTGATGGTGAAATTTCTATTGATAGTATGCATTTTTCTATGTCTTGTTTATTCTTTTATTAAAAGGAAATTAAATTAGCTTTCTTTTAAAAATATAATAGAAAATAAATAATATATAATACATTTATTAATGATCTTATATTATTTCATAGAACTTTATTTAATTAAGATAATACATATGTACTAGATATAATTGAGAGATTATTTTGTTATAAATATCTTATTGTTATATCAACATTATTACACTGTATCACAAATCTTTATTAAACAACTACCATGAACATGGAAGGATAGTGAAGCAACCCATAATTCATTATTAAAAATACCAGACCTATTTAATAAAAAGGAAGATGACAATTTAATAGGAAACACTAGTGTCTGACGTTAAAAAAAATGAGGAAATTGGTATAAGACGGGAGGAGAGCTACACAATTAGGGGGCGAGAACACACAGAGAGCAGAGAGAAAAGGGAGTCAGAAGGAGCTTTACAAGACAAATTATAGTGGTGGAGTTCATTTTATAGTTATGAATTCAATAATTTCTTAAAGAAAGATATAGTTTTAATTGTTATGAATTAAACAAAATTAAAACTTCTTACCATTTGGGTAACAAATTGGGCTTATAGCTGTATATAAGCTTTCATAAAAGTAGTGACAATAAATTCTTCCATAAAGGAATTTGATTAATAAGCATCGATTCTTTCAACATAAGGAAACGAAGGCTATTACTTTATAAGTCAAGAAACTTTTATAATAAAAAGTCAAACTTTCTCATTATTTTGGGTTTTATAATTGTTTTTATATACAAGTATAAAATAGCTCTTAAAACTTGGAAAATCATGTCATGTGAATATCTTGGGAAAAACATTATTAGTATATGAAACTAGAATAATGATATTTATTTTTTTAGAATTTTATATTAGATTTTTTGTTAAATGAAATGTTTATATAAGAATGTTAATAATATTCTTTACTAAAGAAAAAGGGAGAACCTTATTTCTCATTAATGGAAATTTATTTCTTATGTCCTTAAGATTAAATAAAAAAAAAAGATTAAATCATTATGTTGTATGTAATATAAAAGCTCAATTAAGTGTATTTAGATGCATGACATTAATGAATATTTGAATTTGAGTATTTTGATCAATTATATGAGTTTTTATTATTTGAAAATCATAGTGGTTCTTACAATGTCAGAGTGTTTTTGAAGTGACATTGGTGTCAAACAAGGATATTTTTCTTTTCTTTATTTTGGAGGTTCAGATAACCTCTTCGGCTAAAAGCCAAGGACTGAGGGGTATCCATTCTGCCAAAATCTACCTAGGGCATGATCTTGGCCCCATCCCTTAGGATGTCAGAGCGTTTGCACTTAGCAAGACTTGATCCTTGGTGGGCTCATTTAGATCCATTCAAATTCACCAGTAGAAAAAGGGGCCATTGACATCTTTTTTCTCAACTCTGCTTGACCTATATATTTATAAGTTAGAAGAATGACCAAACAAGGCTATAATGGAGAGGAAGTTTAGATAATAAATTATATAATAAAGTTACTTTCATGTGCAAAAAATCTTATTTTAATTGCTAAAATGGCTCATGGCCTTAGGAACACTTGAAGGTGCTTGAAACATTTTGTCAAGAGGTTAGGATGAAAGTGAACGTGCTAGAAAAACTAATGTGATGGTCTTCTCTTTGAAAAGTAATAAGACATAAAATATTCTCCTTTTTGTAGGCAATTCATTAGAGATGATGAATGGGTACAAATACCACGGGATCAATTTTTCACAACAAACTCAATTGGGAAATGTGCATAGCGAAAAAAATTCAAGGACATCCAAAAGCGCTAAATTCTCTATAAAATAGAATTAGGATTGCAGAGTTATAGAATTGAAAAACCAAGAAATTTGTTTTTGGGTTGTTGGTCACCCAGGTGATCCTCTACAAGTGTAAAATTTGGAGCAACGACATGCCAGATAAAAAATGGAGGCAAGTAGAAATAACTCAAAAACATCTAATCATTAGTTTCAAAATTAAAATGTTGTCTTATATATGATATTATTGGCAGAAATTGGCACCTTGCTTTTAGAAGCATCAACAATTCTCTATTTGTTAAGTTACTTAAAGAAGACTCAAAATATGGAAAAAAAAACCATTACTTTCCAAGGATGATTTTGGAGGAAAGACTAGATGGAAGGAATAACACATGGATGAAGCAGAATGACAAATGGATGAAGAAATGAAATGTGAATATATAAGACTATCTGAATTACTAAAGAAAAAATAAAAAAGTTTGTGAGGGAAAAGTTCAAGAGTATCATGGGTGTAAAAAAGTCTATTATACCACAAAATTCAATCTCATAGGAGATCATGAGGAAAAATCCTACATAGGACCAAATATTAAATGGAGAGAAAAAAATGTTGATAGATCAATTGAGAAATAGTTCTCATCGAAATGTGTAAAATGTATGATACCTAAAGAAGCATGGGAAAACATAATACACATATTATGCAATATGGGTGTGGTAGAGACATAATGACATTTTATCATGGAGTGCACAGTGTACTATACATCCATTCTAGCTGTGTGGATATTTTAAATGCAAACAATTCAAGTACTTTATTTGAGGAAAAACAACTTGACAAAACAACAAAACTATTGATCAAAATGTACAGTTGAAGGGCAGATCTAAATAGGAAGTTATAAATTGTCTAAATATTTGGTGCCCTATTCTAGGGTGTGTACTATTTGTGGCTCCCATAGGCTTCTTTGGCCTCATGAAAATTATCAAAATCATTCATTCAGTGGATCAAGGTGGTGAAGGAATAGTGACACTAACAATCATAAGAGGAGAAGGATATTGAAGATAAGGAAGATCAACATATTGTGTTTCTATTAATGTCAACCCTTAGTGTTGTGTTGTCATTAATGTCTCTTGTTTGTTATTATCATGAACAATATCATATTAAGATGAGGATTATAAGCATTAAGATGAGGATTAGATACATTGTGATGATGTGATTGTGTTTGAATTTGTTGTTATACCTTGCTTGCTAATCCTAAGAGGGAATTTGGTGCCTCAAGGATGTTATGATCTTTGTGGTTTGGTGAAGCATGAAAATGTAGAAAGGTGTTTTGAAGACAGTCTGGGAGAATGCTTCATCCATAAACATATGTGCTTACAATTTTAGATTTATCAACATATGTGCTTACAATTTTAGATTTATCTTGTATGTGATTTGGACTCTACACTCCTATATTTTCAGTTCTATCATGTTGTCACGAATGTTCGTTTGGTAAATCAAGTATGTTGGCAATTTGGTTGTTAGTGAAGATTGTTCTAGAAAATTCTCTTCATTTCTCTACATTTTTTTTTTCTCTTGAGGCTTGGTACACATACATATATTGTCTCTGTAATGTATCTATAAATGCTTCTAATGATAAGGTGAACCACAAGTATTCTTGATGATGTTCTATCTCATAGCTATATTTTCTAGGCTTTCGGGTATTAAGAACTTTGTATCTAATCAATTGCGTCAATTTTGTTTGGCATGACAATGTGAAATAAATATATGGGAATATTTTTTATCATTCATAGAACATCTCTATATGGTCACCATGGCAGTAGTTGATCTTTTTGGTGCCACATATTGTCTTGAACTAATATTTCAATATAATTTATGGTTCTCTAGCCTATGAGGCATATTCTCTTATTTGTGCTATGCATTTGAGGACCTGCACCGACATTGGAAATTGTATTAAGTTATTTTGGGCCTTTTTATGCCGCGATGTGTGTTGCACTAGGTAAATTCTTTTAGAATTTTTCATTTTAGGCATGCTGGTAAAATGCTACATGCTATTTTATTGTTAGCTTGTGAAGCTAAGCACCAATGTGTTTGATGTTTGGAGCTACATTGAAAGATGCAACATGAGTTATTTTAGGTCCACTCTATCTCTTTGTTTGGACCTGTTTCACGACAAATATCTTTTGGGGCTAACTTGTCTCCTATTCTAGTTAGCATAATTTGATTTTTGGCGGCTTGTGAAGGATATATTTAGAATATCATTTTAGTTGCAAGGTTGTGGTAGGTTTTATGCAAAGATTGACGAGATAAAAGTGTGCTGGAAAATTTGGAACTGAATTACCTAATGGTTTTTTGAGATAGTGAGCCAGGAGCAATTATATTCTCAGACGATTGCTAGATGTTATGAGTTGAAGGTTTACACATTGTAATTATATAGTATCTTTCTCTAAAATAGTGGATTTATTCAATAGGTCATTGTATCTTTCTCTGAGGTAGTGAATCCCTTTAGCAATTCCTTCAAGGAGCAATGAGCTTCCTTAGGTAGTGAGCCTTAAAACAAATTATAATCTTTTTTCTTAATTCTGAGACTAGTTTTAGATAGTAAATCCATGTAAATTTTATCACTATGGTTTTTCCCTTGTTGGATTTTCCACATAAATCTAGTGGTCTCTTGTGCATTGGTGTTCATTACTCTATCTTTCCTTGTCATTGATTTGTTTAAGAATTTTTTGTATTGTAATAGAGAGGCTTGAGGTCTAAGTATCGAATCAACCCCCTCCCCACACACACACACATAATATTTGGTGTATTCAATATAGGAATGCATTATAGAGGGGATCATAGAGGAAGAGCATCAATAATTGTTATATCGAACTTCAATGTAAATCCATAGATCCTAAATAGCACATCAAAGATTCATAATTGTTTTGACACCTTTGTATGTGACTTAATTGCTTATAGATATTGTTTTGGCTTATGAGTGGTATTGATAAACATTGTGGGATCTATTTTGCATACATGGGTCAAAAAATGGTCATTTCAAAGGGTATTTATAGGATCATGGTGGGCCAAAGTAGGTTCTTAAGTGACAATCAAATTTCAGAAAAATAAAGTTATCCAACTTTGTGTAAGGTACGCAAATCCACATAGAACTCAATTTCCAAATTTTATTCTATACTTCCTAGTCAAAAGTAAGTAATGATAGATAAAAGATAATTTAGTAGGCATTCTCTCAAAATAGAGATAATTCATCATTAATATACATGAATTGTGAACAACATCTCAAAACATAAAAAGATATATTTACACTAGGTGACGAATGGGTGAAATTTATCAAACACAAAATGAAGTTATGCTATAATCATTCTACCTTCTTTAGCGATGGAATAATTTCCATATTCTATGCTCAAGGATGAGAATGGGGCCATGAACTTTTTCCACATAACCATTGAGTGCTTAGCTCCCCAGTTGATGGGGAGAGGTTAATGAATTCTTGTTTCCTCCTATGTGAATCTTTTAAAGACCACAAGTTTCTCCTAAAAAAGGGCCCACAACCTAGGTAAGTGTCCTTCCTTTCTTTGGAAAGATGCAACGCCTTCAAATAAGTTTTAAACTAACTACTCACAACATCAACCAACTATCTTTCAATCACTCAACATCTCACTACTCCTTCCATTTACCCTTGATTCCTTGCAAATGGGTACACAATGAGTTTTTGTGGGATTTCAACTGCTAGTGGGTAGAATGGAATCCTACATCCTTATGAGAATATTCAAAACCCATCTTACTCATTCATTCCCTCGAGAGTTTCTTAAAACATCAACTATCTACTGAGACCTAGGGTAAAAGTACAAACCTGTGTCACACTTTTATAAAGGAAAAGGACGATAACATTCAAATTTTTAAACTTAAACATCATAAAAGTGGCATTTGTGTTTAGAATTTGAAGATGATGTAAACTAATGAAATGTGTAAAATTTGATCAAGTTTAGGCTTATAATTTGTTAAAAAAAAATTGAAAAAAATTTGACATAGTTTTTTAATTTTTGAAGTCCATTTTTTTATTCCTGAAATATGCTGAAAATCTAGGGTCTAGTCCGCATTAACAAAATATATGCAAATAATGTTTTTTTCCTTAATATGTTTTAGATGACATGTATAGCTAATGCATAAAAAAACAAAGATTGGATTTCGTTAAATATTTTGTCTTTTATAACTATCCAAAGTCGGTGTTACCTGAAATCAACAGTTTTTAGTCCGCTTTCAATTTTTCCTATCAAATCTACACCAGTAAAAAAAAAATTACATATTCTTGAAGAGGACTCTCTCCTCTAGCGTTAAATATAAAGTTTTAATTTTTCTGACATGATTTGTTATTTTTAGTATTTTTCGAATGAGCGTGTTCTTAAATGTTAAAATACCTACTTCAAGTATTTTCAACTTATAATATATATTATATGAAACCAAAACATGATAAAAATTACACGACCATAATCTTGACTACGAGCTCTACAAAAGGGTATTTTAAGATTTTACAGAAAGGTAAATTTTGACAGAGAATTCAGGTCCAGAAGGGAGAACTTGAGAAAGCCACCCATTTTTTATGACTTGGCTGCCAAATAGGATTCCATGTGGGTCCGGCCGGACCATAGTCCGGCCAGACCAAGTACGACCGGACGCATTAGGCGACCAAACACGGTCGCATGCATGGCCAACCCCTAAAATCCAAATTTTCACAATGCCCATTTTTTAAATAAAATTGATTTTTTTTATAGATTTTTAATAGTTTTATAGTTTTTATAGTTTTTTAAAAAATTGATTTTTTTATAGATTTTTAATAGTTTTATAGTTTTAATAGTTTTAGAGTTTTA
>MU225937.1:1411271-1424449 GCA_018584345.1 Thuja plicata
AAGATTAGTGTTAGGATTATGGTTAGAGTAAGGGTTTGTACATCATGGTTAGAATTATGGTTATTAGAGTTAGGGTTAGGATTGAGGGTTAGAGTTAGGATTGAGGGTTAGAGTTAGGATTAGGATTTGTGTTAAGTCTAGGTTAAGAGGTATAATTTGGATTATGTATAGGGTTAGGGTTTAAATTAGGTCTAGAGATAAATGAGGATTAGAGTTAGATGTAAAATTAATATTATGGTTGGGGTTCGCATTATATCCGAGATCCAACTACACCCTAACTCCTATTAAAATATATCTAACAAAATTAAATTAAAACATATCTAACAAAATAAAATTAAAACATTTTAAAACATATCTACCAAAATTAAATTAATTAAATAAATAACACATTTAATTAACTGAAAAAAAAGATTATATTAATTGCATAACTCATTTTATATAAAATCATATTATTTTAATTCTACGATTAAAAATAATAATACTAAATATAAACAAAAATAACTATTAAATTAAAATATTTCTTTTAAATTACAACTATTTTCTATTAATTAAACAAAAAATAACTATTAAACATGGATTTTTAATTTAAAAACAATTATTTAATACTAAATAAACAAAAAAAACTAAAAAAAAAATTAAAAAACCTTAAAATAAAAAAATAAAAAATGTACTTACCCCTTCCGG
This sequence comes from Thuja plicata, assembly GCA_018584345.1. Lineage (NCBI taxonomy): Eukaryota > Viridiplantae > Streptophyta > Pinopsida > Cupressales > Cupressaceae > Thuja > Thuja plicata. The sequence continues at coordinate 1,411,956 of MU225937.1, forward strand.
GCAGAATACTCCTGTAGCTCTCACAAGCCTTGACCCGCTAAATGACAATGACCCACGCGGGCCTTTTTTTTCCCTTATATATACTTTTGGGGGTCTGGCCGAACCCCCTTCCAGCTGGACCCCTCGCGCCACATAGGCACCACATGGCGCCTAAAGGGCGCCACGCGGGTCCGACCGGACACCATTCGGCCAGACCCATTCTAGTCGGACCCTCCTAGGATGTCCTCTACTATGACACACTATTATAATTTTACCCCCTAGTAAATATGCCTATTCTCTAGTAGCCCAAGTTTTCCTATTTTTGGGCCCCACAACTTCCAAACTTCCCAAAGAACTTACTAAATTTTTTTCAATTCCAAATACCCTTTTGGTACTTCTATCCAATCCCTAGATCTTGATTTATAACTTCCCCAAAAAGGACTTCAAAGTATTGTGAACAGGTTAGGCAATTAGGCCTAATTTGGGTTGAATTACAAAGCCACACCCCTTTCTATGCTTCCACCAACACTCCTTGCACCACAGAAAATTAGAGGGGTCTAAAACAACACCAAATCCATCATTAATTGTTTTCTCACCACTCTACCCCTTCCTCTGCAACTTAATTTGCAAGCACTATCACAGTGAGCTCATTGAGATGCTCACCTAAGGCATCCATTTTCTCTGCAACCCCAAAGACTTTCTAAAAAATATTATATAATATTATAGTACATCCTTTGTACTTCAATTTCCAACAGGGATGTACAAATGCCATAGTGGAAGCTCAAGAAAGAGGCATTTGTTTGTGTCAACTTCAACATACCCTTGAATCTAGGAAGGTTACAAATATCTTTCTATAAAATGATTCAAAATAAACAAAATGAAATCAGGTAAAGTGTATTTGAAAGGTAACAATTTTTATTACCCAACCATGAACAAAATTCATTTTTACCAATAAAAACACACACGTGCTATCCGTACTTATACTAAATCTGTAGAAAAACCACTAAATTTTTATTGCTTTTGGATGCCAAAACTTCATCAAATCACCAACAGTATTTGATCTTCATGTGTAGAGCCTTAAATCACCCATACACAACTGCCTCAATCGAAAACAACTAAATTTTAAATCAACTAGCCATTAAGACAAAACTATGCAACTTTTGACAACATTTTGTAAAAGTTGCTTAGGTACTTTTCGACAATTTTCACAATTCATTCCTATTATGACTCCTAACCATAAGAGACCCTAGAAATGACTCATGTAGGTCATATACCATCCATTATGGCCTATTTTTCCATTACATTATTTTTCCATGCCCCTTGGGCTCAATAACAACATTTTGGCCTATTGGCCCTAAACGTCCTTAAAGACCATTTAGGGTCAATTTTTTACTCTACCTTGGGCTTATCATTTTTACCTTATTAAAAAAAAGACCCATAAGGTGTGATGCATCTCCAATATCCTTGATTGTGGATGATTATAACTAGCCCTTTGGTTCTCCTGTACCTTACTCCTTAGACTGAAAGAACTCAAGTCCCTGGAGTTAGAAATGCCTTGGGATCAACTCCTTGCTTCTTAAGATAATCTTCAAGCATCCATATCGCCTCTAAATCTGGTTTGTCTTTCCACTTGAATAAATGCTCCCAACACTTCTTCCTCCTTGTATAATCAGGTATTCTTGTCTCAAGGATGCTCTCTACTTGTGGATCCTATTTGATGAGCAACTATTTGAGCTAGTCCTTTTGTTCTTCATCCACAACTTCTCTATTATATTCTGAGATGGGAGGTCCTCTATACTTCACCAAGTCTGCAACATTCAAAATTGGAGAAATGGATAGATCTACAAGTAAATCCACCTTGTATGCATTAGCACCATACTTAACCAAAACCTCACAGGGTCCAATCCTCCTCATCATGAGCATAGTATGACTAACCTTGGGAAGTCATTCTTTGTTCAAATGAACCATTACTAAGTCCTCAACTTGGAATTGTAGATCTCTTCTCTTCTGAAACACCTTCTCCTTCACTTTTTGCATGTTTTATTTGAGGCTATCTCTCACTTGGTCATGGATCTATTTCACGACTTCTGAAAACTCCTTTTCTTGGCCACACATTTTATCCAAGCCTATCAAGTCCCTCAATTCAAAGACTCCTCAAGGATGCATGCCATAGACCCCTTTGAATGGGCTTCTGCCTATGTTCCTATTAACAGATTCATTATAAGAAAAATCCGCATGTGGAATAATGGCATCACATGATCCTCTGTGTTCTTTGGTTAAACAAATGAGAAAATTCCTTAAATTCATATTCACCACCTCAGTCTGTCCATCTGTTTGTGCATGACAGGTAGAACTAAATGCAAGATTGGTGCCAAATCTCCTCCATAAGGTCCTCCAAAAATGACCTATAAACTTGAGTCCTTATTTGAGACTATACTCAATGGAAATCCATGAATCCTAATAATCTCCCTAGAAAAAAAAATACTATGTAGGAGGCATCATGTGTTGTCTTGCAGGGCATAAAATGAGCCATTTTTTTGAAGCTATCTACCACAACATAAACACTATCACATCCATTCTTTTTTATTGGTAAAAATACCACAAAGTCCATTCTTAGGCTCTCCCATGGCCTATTAGGAACTCAAAAAGGTTGGTACAATCCTGCATTTCACAAAGTCCCCTTGGCGCTTGAACAAGTGGTACATGACTCCAAATAACTCCTTGCATTTTTTTGCATCTTTGTCCAAAAGAAGAACCTCTGCACCAACTCTAGTGTCTTATTGAGACCAAAGCAGCCTCCAAGACCCCTATTATGCTTTTCTTGGATCAAGTTCTCCCTCACTGATCCTCTTGGAATACACAACTGTCCTCTCTTGAAGAGAAGATAATTTTGCAGGGTATATTCTACAAAATCCCCATGGAAACTACTCTCAAATTCTGTGCACACCTTGTATGCCTCTAAGAAGTCTTTATCATCCTTGTATACACCCTTGAATGTATCTACCCCAATACTTTGTAGTTGAATCTCCTATACTGTCATCACCCTTCTTCTAAGGGCATCTGCTACATTGTTAGCTTGACCCTTCTTATGTTTAATGGTGAAGGTATAGGATTGCAAGTGCTCCACCCACTTCACATGCCTATGGTTCAACATTTCGTATGAATTTAAGAAGCTCAAATCATGGTCTTCAATATAAAACAATAAATTATTTATGTACAAGGTAATGCATCCACTTCTTTAGGGCCTGTACCATAACATATAACTCAAGGTCATAATAGGAATACTTCCTATTTGCTTCATTCAACATTTTGCTAAAGAAAGCCACATGCCTTCCTTCCTGACTCAACACTGCTCCTATAGCCACATTTCTAGCATCAAACTCAATGGTGAATAAATTATTGAAATTAGGAAAAATCAAAACAGGTTGAGAGGCTACCCTTTTCTTGAGGAATTCAAACCCCTTGTCTACTTCATTAGTCCAAAAAAATGTTGTCTTACTGCCTCCTTTGATGGTGTCTAGGATGGGTGAGTAAATGCCACTGAAGTTTCTAATGAACTTCCTATAAAATGTGGTCAATCCATGGAAGCTCCTTACATCTCTTGCATTACTAGGAGTAGGCCAATTGAGTATGACCTCAACATTGGAGGGGTCCATCTTCAAACCTCCCCATGAGATCACAAAACCCAAATATACAATTTCCTACTTCATAAAGTCAGAATTCAAAGTTTATCATTAGTTTTTCATCATAAATCTTCTTCAAAACAAGATTTAGATATTCTAAAGCATCTCTTTTAGTTATAATAAAGATTAGAATATCATCCAAATGGCATTACAATCCACTCATACAAGCCTTCTGTGGTCTTGGAAGTAGTTTTCCACTCATCCCCCTCTATGATTCTAATTTGGTGGTAACCACTTTTCAACGTCAATCCTTGAGAAATACCTTTCCCCTCCTAGATAATCCATCAAATCCTCCATCCTTCGTATAGGGAATCTATGTCTTATGGTAATCCTATTGATTTCCCTTGAATCTGTACATAGTCTCCACTTACCCCCTTCTTTGGAGCCAAAACTATGGGAACTACACATTGGCTTATGCTCTTTCTTATCAAGCCACTATCCAAAAATTCTTGAACATGTTTGGCAATCTCCCCTTTCTATTGAGGAGTCACTTTGTATACTGCCTTATTTGGAAGGGAAGATTTTTGAACTAAGTCTATTTGGTGACTCACACTCCTCTCTTGAGGCAAGATGCCTAGTGTACCATCACTAATTATGTCAACATACTTGTCTAGCAAATCCTTCACTTCCTTAGGAATCTCTTCCTTCCTACTAGCTTCTTCTTCTAGCTTTGGCTTCAACACTAGGGAAAATCCTAACCCTTCTTCCTTCAAGGTATCTAGGAAATCCTTCTTTCCCACCATTAACACAGTAGGACCTACTTGACTTGTCCCCTTCTCATTTCCAATGGACTATATGCTTTATGTTACCCCACACTAGGACCTACTTGCTTTAAGTTTTATATTTAATCGCTGATGGTGAAATTTCTATTGATAGTATGCAATTTTCTATGTCTTGTTTATTCTTTTATTAAAAAGAAATTAAATTAACTTTCTTTTAAAAATATAATAGAAAATAAATAATATATAATACATTTATTAATGATCTTATATTATTTCATAGAACTTTATTTAATTAAGATAATACATATTTACTAGATATAATTGAGAGATTATTTTGTTATAAATATCTTATTGTTAAATCAACATTATTACACTGTATCACAAATCTTTATCTTTATGGAAAGTGAAGCAACCCATACTTCATTAATAAAAATACCATACCTATTTAATAAAAAGGAAGATGACAATTTAATAGGAAACACCGATGTCTGACGTTAAAAAAATGAGGAAACTGGTATAAGACGGGAGGAGAGCTACATAATTAGGGGGCGAGAACACACAGAGAGCAGAGAGAAAAGGGAGTCAGAAGGAGCTTTACAAGACAAATTATAGTGGTGGAGTTCATTTTATAGTTATGAATTCAATAATTTCTTAAAGAAAGATATAGTTTTAATTGTTATGAATTAAACAAAATTAAAAGTTCTTACCATTTGGGTGACAAATTGGGCTTATAGCTGTATATAAGCTTTCATAAAAGTAGTGACAATAAATTCTTCCATAAAGGAATCTGATTAATAAGCATCGATTCTTTCAACATAAGGAAACGAAGGCTATTACTTTATAAGTCAAGAAACTTTTATAATAAAAAATCAAACTTTCTCATTATTTTGGGTTTTATAATTGTTTCTATATACAAGTATAAAATAGCTCTTAAAACTTGGAAAATCATGTCATGTGAATATCTTGGGAAAAACATTATTAGTATACGAAACTAAATAATGATATTTATTTTTTTAGATTTTTATAGTAGATTTTTTTTTTAAAATGAAATGTTTATATAAGAATGTTAATAATATTCTTTACTAAAGAAAAAGGGAGAACCTTATTTCTCATTAATGGAAATTTATTTCTTATGTCCTTAAGATTAAATTAAAAAAATGATTTGTGATCTTATGGTACATAAGCGATATTAAGTAATTAATTACTAGCCAAACGAGTACACTAATTTCTTTAATGTGAATTAGATAAAATCATGGTGTGAATCATTATATGTGCATAGTCATTTTCTTAAGTACATTATTTACTTTCAATTATTACCAAACATAATGATTAGTGTTACATTTTTCTTGAATCTCTTCTGAACAAGAAAATTCTTGTATGTGTATATGATAAGTTAATTAGGAAGTATTCAACATGGAGTTTTATTAGGTTAAGGTTATGCTAGGATTGAGTTCTCGTATGAAAATGGATCATTATTAATAAAAGTGAGTGTGATATATCATGTCTTCCCCATGACGTCATTAATAAATAGATTTATATCATGGTTTGAATTCTCAGTGTCTGATATGAGATGAATTTCTTTATCATTGTATGGTGACTTTTATTCTGATACAAAATTTTTTTTATTATGTTTATCTTGGAAGTTTTGTGATTGATTTATCCTATTAAGAAAATGATTTGACTTATGCTTGACTTCGTTCGAGCATTAAGCATTATGCTTGATTGTAAGCTGATTTGTGTACCTTATGATCATATGATGATGCTTAGATAAATGCTTTGTGTGACTACGAGTGCCTTTGTAGACATATGATTATGCTTGTAATATTTCCAATTCATACATGTTCTTGTAAAATATGGGTTAATTTGCATATAGAAAGTGTATCTTGCATATTATGGAGTAAATTGATATTTGTATATGTTGATGTAAGAATGAATGTGACTCGTGTTTTCTCCATGCATATGAAATAATCATGAAATGCTTTCCATGTATTTGAGATGAAATCAGAATCCACAAATTAGTAGCAAAAAGTGGGGATTATTATTTTTTTGTCTTATTTGTGACATGTGCATTTGTGTGTGGATATATCATGTAGCACATAATTCTATTACTCTTATTAATTTCACACTGTTAGACTTCCCCATGCTGGACTGGGTAATCTTTCATGTCATGAAATATTCTAGGGAAGCATAACTACTTTGTGGTAGGGTGGAAACACGCTTCCACAATGTTCTCACCTCCTTTGTGGTCATAGATACAAGTGTCCAAAAATCCTGTCAAGATGGTCATCATATTTGTACACTCTTCATGGTCAAGACCATTATATATTACTTGCATTCAACCTCATGAGGTATATGTTCCTTTGTGTTTTTCTTTGTCATTAGCTTCTATATTAAATCATTATGTTGTATGTAATATTAAGGCTCGATTAAGTGTATTTAGATGCATGACATTAATGAATATTTGAATTTGAGTATTTTGATCAATTATATGAGTTTTTATTATTTGAAAATCGTAGTGGTTCTTACAATGTCAGAGTGTTTTTGAAGTGACATTGGTGTCAAACAAGGATATTTTTCTTTTCTTTATTTTGGAGGTTCGGAGAACCTCTTCGACTAAAATCCAAGGACTGATGGGTATCCATTCTGCCAAAATCTACCTGGGGCATGATCTCGACCCCATCCCTTATGATGTTAGAGCATTTGCACTTAGCAAGATTTGATCCTTGGTGGACTCATTTAGATCCATTCAAAATCACCAATAGAAAAAGGGCCCATTGACATCTTTTTTTCTCAACTCTGCTTGACCTATATATTTATAAGTTAGAAGAATGACCAAACAAGGCTATAATGGAGAGGAAGTTGAGATAATAAATTATATAATAAAGTTACTTCCATGTGCAAAAAATATTATTTTAATTGCTAAAACGGCTCATGGCCTTAGGAACACTTGAAGGTGCTTGAAACTTTTTGTCAAGAGGTTAGGATGAAAGTGAATGTGCTAGAAAAAGTAAAGTGATGGTCTTCTCTTTGAAAAGTAATAAGACATAAAATATTCTTCTTTTTGTAGGCAATTCATTAGAGATGGTGAATGGGTACAAATACCATGGGATCTATTTTTCACAACAAACTCAGTTGGGAAATGAGCATAGGGAAAAAAATTCAAGGACGTCCAAAACCACTATATTCTCTATAAAATAGAAGTAGGAATGTAGAGTTATGGAATTGAAAAACCAAGAAATTTGTTTTTGGGCTGTTGGTCACCCAGGTGATCCTCTACAAGTGTAAAATTTGGAGCAACGACATGCCAGATAAAAAATGGAGGCAAGTAGAAATAACTCAAAAACATCTAATCATCATTAGTTTCAAAATTAAAATGTTGTCTTATATATGATATTATTGGCAGAAATTGGCACCTTGCTTTTAGAAGCATCAACAATTCTCTATTTGTTAAGTTACTTAAAGAAGACTCAAAATATGGAAAAAAAAACCATTACTTTCCAAGGATGATTTTGGAGGAAAGACTAGATGGAAGGAATAACACATGGATGAAGCAGAATGACAAATGGATGAAGAAATGAAATGTGAATATATAAGACTATCTGAATTACTAAAGAAAAAATAAAAAAGTTTGTGAGGGAAAAGTTCAAGAGTATCATGGGTGTAAAAAAGTCTATTATACCACAAAATTCAATCTCATAGGAGATCATGAGGAAAAATCCTACATAGGACCAAATATTAAATGGAGAGAAAAAAATGTTGATAGATCAATTGAGAAATAGTTCTCATCGAAATGTGTAAAATGTATGATACCTAAAGAAGCATGGGAAAACATAATACACATATTATGCAATATGGGTGTGGTAGAGACATAATGACATTTTATCATGGAGTGCACAGTGTACTATACATCCATTCTAGCTGTGTGGATATTTTAAATGCAAACAATTCAAGTACTTTATTTGAGGAAAAACAACTTGACAAAACAACAAAACTATTGATCAAAATGTACAGTTGAAGGGCAGATCTAAATAGGAAGTTATAAATTGTCTAAATATTTGGTGCCCTATTCTAGGGTGTGTACTATTTGTGGCTCCCATAGGCTTCTTTGGCCTCATGAAAATTATCAAAATCATTCATTCAGTGGATCAAGGTGGTGAAGGAATAGTGACACTAACAATCATAAGAGGAGAAGGATATTGAAGATAAGGAAGATCAACATATTGTGTTTCTATTAATGTCAACCCTTAGTGTTGTGTTGTCATTAATGTCTCTTGTTTGTTATTATCATGAACAATATCATATTAAGATGAGGATTATAAGCATTAAGATGAGGATTAGATACATTGTGATGATGTGATTGTGTTTGAATTTGTTGTTATACCTTGCTTGCTAATCCTAAGAGGGAATTTGGTGCCTCAAGGATGTTATGATCTTTGTGGTTTGGTGAAGCATGAAAATGTAGAAAGGTGTTTTGAAGACAGTCTGGGAGAATGCTTCATCCATAAACATATGTGCTTACAATTTTAGATTTATCAACATATGTGCTTACAATTTTAGATTTATCTTGTATGTGATTTGGACTCTACACTCCTATATTTTCAGTTCTATCATGTTGTCACGAATGTTCGTTTGGTAAATCAAGTATGTTGGCAATTTGGTTGTTAGTGAAGATTGTTCTAGAAAATTCTCTTCATTTCTCTACATTTTTTTTTTCTCTTGAGGCTTGGTACACATACATATATTGTCTCTGTAATGTATCTATAAATGCTTCTAATGATAAGGTGAACCACAAGTATTCTTGATGATGTTCTATCTCATAGCTATATTTTCTAGGCTTTCGGGTATTAAGAACTTTGTATCTAATCAATTGCGTCAATTTTGTTTGGCATGACAATGTGAAATAAATATATGGGAATATTTTTTATCATTCATAGAACATCTCTATATGGTCACCATGGCAGTAGTTGATCTTTTTGGTGCCACATATTGTCTTGAACTAATATTTCAATATAATTTATGGTTCTCTAGCCTATGAGGCATATTCTCTTATTTGTGCTATGCATTTGAGGACCTGCACCGACATTGGAAATTGTATTAAGTTATTTTGGGCCTTTTTATTCCATGATGTGTGTTGCACTAGGTAAATTCTTTTAGAATTTTTCATTTTAGGTCTGCTGGTAAAATGCTAGATGCTATTTTATTGTTAGCTTGTGAAGCTAAGCACCAATGTGTTTGATGTTTGGAGCTACATTGAAAGATGTAACATAAGTTATTTTAGGTGCACTCTATCTCTTTGTTTGGACCTCTTTCACGACAAATATCTTTTGGGGCTAACTTGTTAGGAGCATTACTTGTCTCCTATTCTAGTCAGTATAATTTGATTTTTGGCGGCTTGTGAAGGATATATTTAGAATATCATTTTAGTTGCAAGGTTGTGGTAGGTTTTATGCAAAGATTGACATGATAAAAGTGAGTGCTGGAAAATTTGGAACTGAATTACCTAATGGTTGTTTGAGATAGTGATCCAGGAGAAATTATATTGTTAGAAGATTGCTAGATGTTATGAGTTGAAGGTTTACACATTGTGATTATATTGTATCTTTCTCTAAAATAGTGGATTTCTTCAATAGGTCATTATATCTTTCTCTGAGGTAGTGAATCCCTTTAGCAATTCCTTTAAGGAGCAATGAGCTTCCTTAGGTAGTGAGCCTTAAAAAAAATTATAATCTTTTTTTTTAATTCTAAGACTAGTTTTAGATAGTAGATCCATGTAAATTTTCTCACTATGGTTTTTCCCTTTTTGGATTTTCCACCCAAATCTAGTGGTCTCTTGTGCATTGGTGTTCATTACTCTATCTTTCCTTGTCGTTGATTTGTTTAAGAATTTTTTGTATTGTAATAAAGAGGCTTGAGGTCTAAGTATCAAATCAACCCCCTCCCCCCACACACACACACATAATATTTGGTGTATTCAATAGAGGAATGCATTATAGAGGGGATCATAGAGGAAGAGCATCAATATTGTTATATCTAACTTCAATGTAAATCTATAGATCCTAAATAGTACATCAAAAATTCATAATTGTTTTGACACCTTTGTATGTGACTTAATTGCTTATAGATATTGTTTTGGCTTATGAGTGGTATTGATAAACATTGTGGGATCTATTTTGCATACATGGGTCAAAAAATAGTCATTTCAAAGGGTATTTACAGGATCATGGTGGGCCAAAGTAGGTTCTTAAGTGACAATCAAATTTCAGAAAAACAAAGTTATCCAACTTTGTGTAAGGTACGCAAATCCACATAGAACTCAAATTTCCAAAGTTTATTCTATACTTCCTAGTCAAAAGTAAGTAATGATAGATAAAAGATAATTTAGTAGGCATTCTCTCAAAATAGAGATAATTCATCATTAATATACATAAATTGTGAACAACATCTCAAAACATAAAAAGATATATCTACACTAGGCGACCAACGGGTCAAATTTATCAAACACAAAATGAAGTTATACTGTAATCATTCTACCTTCTTTAGCCATGGAATAGTCTCCATATTCTATGCTCAAGGATGAGAATGGGGTCCAGGAACTTTTTCCACATAACCATAGAGTGCTTAGCTCCCCATTTGATGGGGAGAGGTCAATGAATTCTTATTTCCTCCTATGTGAATCTTGTAAAAACCACAAGTTTCTCCTAAAAAAGGGCCCACAACCTAGGTAAGTGTCCTTCCTTTCCTTGGATAGCGCCAACTCCTTCAAATAGGTTTTACATTAACTCCTCACAACATCAACCAACTCCCTTTCAATCACTCAAAATCTCACTACTCCTTCCATTTACCATTGATTCCTTGCAAATGGGTACACAATGAGTTTTTGTGGGATTTCAACTGCTAGTGGGTAGAATAGAATCCTACATCATTCTGAGAATCTTAAAAACCCATCTTACTCATTCATTTCCTCAAGAGTGTCTTAAAACATCTAGTGTCTACTGAGACCTAGTAAATATGCCTATTCTCTAGTAGCCCAAGTTTTCCTATTTTTGGGCCCCACAACTTCCAAACTTCCCAAAGAACTTACTGAATTTTTTTTAAATTCCAAATACCCTTTTGGTACTTCTATCCAATCCCTAGATCTTGATTTATAACTTCCCCAACAGGGACTTCAAATTATTGTGAACATGTTAGGCAATTAGGCCTATTTGGGTTGAATTACAAAGCCACACCCCTTTCTATGCTTTCACAAAAACTCCTTCCACCACAAAAACTTAGAGGGGTCTAAAAAAACACCAAATCCATCATTAATTGGTTTCTCACCTCTCTACCCCTTCCTCTTCAACTTAATTTGCAAGCACAGTCATGGTGAACTCATTGAGATGCTCACCTAAGGCATCCATTTTCTCTGCAACCCCAAAGACTTTCTAAAAAATATTCTATAATATTATAGTACATCCTTTGTACTTCAATTTCCACCAGGGATGTACAAATTCCATAGTGGAAGCTCAAGAAAGAGGCATTTGTTTGTGAGAACTTCAACATACCCTTGAATCTAGGAAGGTTACAAAGATCTTTCTATAAAATGATTCAAAATAAACAAAATGAAATCAGACAAAGTGTATTTGAAAGGTAACAATTTTTATTACCCAACCATGAACAAAATTCATTTTTAGCAATCAAAACACACACATGCTATTCGTACTTATACTAAATCTGTAGAAAAACCACTAAATTTTTATTGCTTTTGGATGCCAAAACTTCATCAAATCATTGTTAATGTTTGTATATTCAGTCGTATGATCATTATAATACATATAATATATGTTGATTAATAATAATATAATATATATGTTATATTATTATTAATAATATGAAATTTAATATTTAATATTTAATTATTATTCTTAATTAATAATTGATTGATGAAACATTATAAAATTGATTAAATTATAATTAGTGGGAAGAGGCATGTTCTTTATTATAAATTATAATGAATAGACATGTCCCATGAAGGGACATGTCTCTCCTATCCTCATTCCCAATATAAATGAAAGAGAGATTGTTGCATTTGGAAAATACATACAACATAGAGTGTTATTACATTTGCAGCTAT
>MU225937.1:1426189-1438005 GCA_018584345.1 Thuja plicata
CTTCCCTAACTAAGAGGGAGTGTTGATGTCTTGTGTAGATATGGTAAGGGTCATAAGTGTTGACACGAGAGACCACTACACATTTTGTTTGATCATCCTCCCTAGCTAAGAGGGAGTGTTAATGTTTCTATCTTCAGTCGTATGATCATTAGAATACATATAATATATGTTGATTAATAATAATATAATATATATGTTATATTATTATTAATAATATGAAATTTAATATTTAATATTAAATTATTATTCTTAATTAATAATTGATTGATGAAACATTATAAGATTGATTAAATTATAATTAGTGGGAAGAGGCATGTCCTTTATTATAAATAATAATGAATAGAGATGTCCCATAAAGGGACATGTCTCTCCTATCCTCATTCCCAATATAAATGAAAGAGAGATTGTTACATTTGGAAAATACATACAACATAGAGTGTTATTACATTTGTAGCTATCCTAACAACTTAACAATCCCCAAAAATATTTGATCTTCATTTGTAGGGCCTTAGATCACCGATACACAACTGCCTCCACTTAAAATAACTAAATTTTAAATCAACTATCCATTAAGACCAAACTATGCAACTTTTGACAACATTTTGTAAAAGTTGCTTAGCAACTTTTTGACAATTTTCACAATTCATTCCTATTATGACTCCTAACCATAAGAGACCCTAGAAATGACTCATGTAGGTCATATAACATCCATTATGGCCTATTTTTCCATTACATTTTTTTCCATGCCCCTTGGGATCAATTACAACATTTTGGCCTATTGGCCCTAAACGTCCTTAAAGACCATTTAGGGTCAATTTTTGACTCTACCTTGGGCTTATCATTTTTACCTTATTAAAAACAAGACCCATAAGGTGTGATGCATCTCTAATATCCTTGATTGTGGATGATTATAACTATCCCCTTAGGACTAGGCCTTAGTTCTCCTACACCTTACTCCTCAGACTAAAAGAACTCAAGTCCCTGGAGTTGGAAATGCCTTGGGATCAAATCCTTGCTTCTTCAGATATTCTTCAAGCATCCATATCACCTCTAAATCTGGTTTGTCTTTCCACTTGAATAAATGCTCCCAACACTTCTTCCTCCTTGTCTAATTGGATATTCTTGTATGAAGGATGCTCTCTACTTGTGGATCCTATTTGATGAGCAACTATTTGAGCCAGTCCTTTTGTTCTTCATCCACCACTTCTCTATTATCTTCTGAGATTGGAGGTCCTCTATACTTCACCAAGTCTGCAACATTCAAAATTGGAGAAATGGCTAGATCTACAAGTAAATCCACCTTGTATGCATTAGCACGATACTTAGCCAAAACCTCACAAGGTCCAATCCTCCTCATCATGAGCATAGTATGACTACCCTTGGGAAGTCATTCTTTGTTCAAATGAACCATTACTAAGTCCTCAACTTGGAATTATAGATCTCTTCTCTTCTGAAATACCTTCTCCTTCACTTTTTTCATGTTTTATTTGAGGCTATCTCTCACCTGGTCATGGATCTTTTTCATGAATTCTAAAAAATCCTTTTCTTAGCCACGCATTTTCTCCAAGTCTATCAAGTCCCTCAATTCAAAGACTCCTCTAGGATGCATTCCATAGACCACTTCGAATGGTCTTCTACCTATGTTCCTATTGACAGATTCATTATAAGAAAACTCTGCATGTGGAATAATGAAATCACATGATCCTCCGTGTTCTTTGGTCAAACAAATGAGAAAATTCCTTAAAGTCCTATTCACCACCTCCGTCTGTCCATCCGTTTGTGTATGACAGGTAGAACTAAATGCAATATTGGTGCCAAATCTCCTCCATAAGGTCCTCCAAAAATGACCTATAAACTTGAGTCCTTATTTGAGACTATACTCAATGGAAAGACATGAATCCTAATAATCTCCCTAGAAAAAAAAATTCTATGTAGGAGGCATCATGAGTTATCTTGCAAGGCATAAAATGAGCCATTTTGCTGAATCTATTTACCACAACATAAACACTATAACATCCACTCTTTTTTATTAGTAAAAATACCACAAAGTCCATTCTTAGGCTCTCCCATGGCCTATTAGGAACTCAAAAAGGTTGGTACAATCCTGTATTTCACAAAGTCCCCTTGGCCCTTGGACAAGTGGTACATGACTCCACATAACTCCTTACATTTTTTTGCATCTTTGTCCAAAAGTAGAACCTCTACACCAACTCTAGTGTCTTATTGAGACCAAAGTGGCCTCCAAGACCCCTATTATGCTTTTCTTGGATTAAGTTCTCCCTCACTGATCCTCTTGGAACACACAACTGTCCTCTCTTGAAGAGAAGATAATTTTGTAGGGTATATTCTACAAAATCCCCATGGAAACTATTCTCAAATTCTATGCACACCTTGTATGCCTCTAGGAAGTCTTTATCATCCTTGTATAGACCCTTGAATGCATCTACCCCAATACTTTGTAGTTGAATCTCATGTACTATCATCACCCTTCTTTTAAGGGCATCTACTACTTTGTTAGCTTGACCCTTCTTATGTGTAATGGTGAAGGTATAGGATTGCAAGTGCTCCACCCACTTCACATGCCTATGGTTCAACATTTTGTATGAATTTAAGAAGCTCAAAGCATGGTCTTCAATATAAAACAATAAATTATTTATGTAGGAGGTAATGCATCCACTTCTTTAGGGCCTGTACCATAACATATAACTCAAGGTCATAAGAGGAATACTTCCTATTTGCTTCATTCAAAAGTTTGCTAAAGAAAGCCACATGCCTTCCTTCCTGACTCAACACTGCTCCTATAGCCACATTTCTAGCATCAAACTCAATGGTGAACAACTTATTGAAATCAGGAAAAATCAAAACAGGTTGAGAGGCTACCCTTTTCTTGAGGAATTCAAATCCCTTGTTTGCTTCATTAGTCCAAAAAAATGTTGTCTTACTTCCTCCTTTGATGGTGTCTAGGATGGGTGAGTAAATGCCATTGAAGTTTCTGATGAACTTCCTATAAAATGTGGTCAATCCATGGAAGCTCCTCACATCTCTTGCATTACTAGGAGTAGGCCAATTGAGTATGACCTCAAGATTTGAGGGGTCCATCTTCAAATCTCCCCATGAGATCACAAAACCCAAATATACAATTTCCTGCTTCATAAACTCAGAATTCAAAATTTATCATTAGTTTTTCATTAGAAATCTTCTTCAAAACAAGATTTAGATGTTCTAAAGCATCTCTTTTAGTCATAATAAAGATAATAATATCATCCAAATGGAATTACAATCCACTCATACAAGCCTTTTGTGGTCTTGGAAGTATTTTTCCACTCATCCCCATCTCTGATTCTAATTTGGTGGTAACCACTTTTCAACGTCAATCCTTGAGAAATACCTTTCCCCTCCTAGATAATCCATCAAATCCTCCATCCTTCGTATAGGGAATCTATGTCTTATGGTAATCCTATTGATTTCCCTTAAATATGTACATAGTCTCCACTTACCCCCCTTCTTTGGAGCCAAAACTATGGGAACTACACATGGGCTTATGCTCTTTCTTATCAAGCCACTATCCAAAAATTCTTGAACCTGTTTGGAAATCTCCCCTTTCTGTTGAGGAGTCATTTTTTATGCTGCCTTGTTTGGAAGGTAAGATCTTGGAACTAAGTCTATTTGGTGACTCACACTCCTCTCCGGAGGCAAGATACCTAGTGTACCATCACTGATTATGTCAACATACTTGTCTAGCAAGTCCTTCACTTCCTCAGGAATCTCTTCCTTCCTACTAGCTTCTCCTTCTAGCTTTGGCTTCAACACTAGGGAAAATCCTAGCCCTTCTTCCTTCAAGGTATCTAGGAAATCCTTCTTTCCCACCATTAACACACTAGGACCTACTTGACTAGTCCCCTTCTCATTTCCAATGGACTATATCCTTTATGTTACCCCATCCTTCTGAAATGTATATGAATTCTTCTCACCATCATGGTGAGCCTTCCTATTAAACTGCCATTGTCTAGCTAGAAGAAGGTGACAGGCATCCATGGGAAGAATATCAAAAAGTATCTTATCCTTATACCCTCATATACTGAATTCTACCCGAGCCTACTCATTACCCATTACATGTTGCCCCTTGTTAAATAACCAACTGACCTTATAAGGGATGTAATCACATAAAATTTGTCTAGGAAACTTATAGCCACTAGTTTGATTAATTGGCCTTAAGAAACCCTAAACCAAAGGAATTTATTACTAGACCCTAATTATGGGAGCATATAATCAAACTTTCTTTCATAATTAAACATGACTTGTTGAATCAAATTGTTTATCAAAGCTCAAATCACCTAATTTCTTGAAACTATGGAATTTAATTAAAAGTCCTAAACCCCCTTTAATTAAGTGAACCCATTTAGACATCCTTACACATGTGTGAGCACTCAAAATTCAAATAAAGCAATTAAATGGGGAAATTGCTAAATTTATCTCATCCTCCCACAAACAAGCACAAAGTTGACCAATTGAAATCATCTCACTTGGATCAAACACACATGGATTGAGAGAAATTGCATCTCTACCACTCTTCTCGGTTGAATCTTGACCGTTCATTTCACCAAATTTCCTATATAAGGAATAACTCCCTTTGATCAAACAAGAGGCAAAATTTGAGATGAAGGTTATAATGCTATTTTTTTTCTAGGTTTTGAGGATTGTTCTTGCCTCTATTTTCATTTTAGTTTAGTTTTCTTACATTTCTAGTTTAATGGAAACTTCATTCTTAGTTTCATTTAATAGTTGTTAATGGTTTCTTAGCTGCATTTTCATGGTTAATATGCACTTAGTTTTCTTATGCATGCATTTAATCTTCAAGGTTCTTGACAGAAAAGTATGCAAGTTCATTTATATTTCTCATTCCATGGAATCTTCCATTTTGGAGTCGTCTAGTCACTGATTCCCCATGCGAATCTGGTGAGCATTGTCATGGAATCATACTCACTTCAACTAGGAAGCAATAAGTCACTCTTGAGGGTAGTTGTGTAATAATTTAGATTTAGATTTGATACTAACCCCTTAAATTAATAGATTATTAAAGTGTTTGGTGTTGCAGTTTGAATGTCACATTTTACCACACACATTTATAGCACCCACTGTGGGGCTGAATATATTTTTGCCCTAATTTTCCATTAATTTCATGTTTTTTACAAAAATACGTTGATTATCGTATTATGTTGCTTATTTAATTGTATGACAAATCATTTCTCACTAATTTTTCATTTCAAGATACTTCTATTGTCGTATGAGTATGCAGATTTGATTCTAATTGTCGTATTCATATATTAGTTTTGTTGTACGTGAGATCATTTTGGCTTGTTTTGTCATATGTTATTATATATTTTGTCGTACGAGTTTTTCTTCCAGGCTGTCCTCTATACTTTTTCATTTCAGAAATACAGAGTGTTTTTAGAAGGGTATTTGATATGGCCTTGATTTTCTAACCTCTAACATATTTTTCTATGATCTTTTTTCTCTCTGGTTTGATAGCCTAACTGGTTTTTGAAGAATGTTTAATGGAAGAATCACTTTCCAATTTCATATTAGCACACATTTTTTTATCAAAATACTAACGATTTTGTGCTTATAGGATGCTTGAAAGAATAAAAGTTTGTGGAAACTACTAAAACTTTTGTTTTTGTAGGTTGCCTTTTGACTCCATCAACCAAACAAAATGTGTCTTCTTAATTGGTTTGTTAGGAACCTAGCTTAATTAGGGTATTTTTTGTATAAGTTAAATTGGACATTAGGGGACTATTCTCTTCTTCCTTTTAGGAAGAATTAAAAACCCAAACGTGTTGGATTTATCTTAGGCAAACAATCATTTTGGAAAACTTGGAGTGTTTGGCGTGTTTGGGAAACATAAAAAGAAGTAGTAAATTATTCTCTTCTCCTCTTTGAAGGAGAATCATAAATCCTCACCTTCTCTTTTCTATCCACTTTAATTTCTGCATACCTTTTAGATGGGCCTAGCGGTTGAGGAAAAAATCTCTCGGGAACGACCCATGTGAGAACAAGGTGTAATCCACACCACTCCAACTCACGTTAAAAAAATTTACTCTTTGGGGCAAAAGCATCAGGAGCTGAATGTGTTGAGCTTATACATGACTCACGTCTAACACAAAGTAGGGCCTCATGGTCTCAATCACGTTTACGTGACTGCTTGTTCCAAGACACCTTGTGGGGTTAGAAACCTCAATCGTGCTTGCACAGACAGAAGGGATACAATCGAACGAAGATCCTTACAAAAATCCATAGAGTAGAAGACACCTGGTTCACCTCTTAAAGTGGATAATCCAAGTGCAAGGGAGATATTAACTCCCCCAAGATACTTATCATATCATGCCCCCATTAGCATTTGGAGTTAGCTAATACGGTCTCATGAATGGAGCCATTTTATGCTAACTGACGACCATATTCTGATTAGCTATTGGGTGTGTACTTGAGTCTACGAGCACAAATTTTCTTACTAAGACAAATTGACTCTAGGGATATGAAGCGTTTGATTTTCATTCATTTGTGCTTGATCTATTTCAATCACTTTAAACTGACACAAAAATGACATAAACACTTTCAGACATTGACATTTTCATCTCAAGATTGCACGAACTTGGTCCAAATTTCACTCAAAATAAGTGGCAAACTGTCCCTACTATACACTATCATTTTAATTGACTATAATTGTCATTTAAAAAAACACTGTAACAAAAGAAACTCATCTAGGAACTTATGAATTTTCATATGGGAACTAAGGAATTATAGTATGAGCTTGTATCAGAAACCAGTCAGTTACCTTGATATTTGGTATATGTAGTTCTTGTCCACATGGCTGAAATCAATCACAATACCTTGTCACAATAGTTGTTAGTTCTTAAATTAGTTGGCTCAGCTCATCATCATCTCTCGTCCTAGTTTCTTGAATGATCTTAATTGCCATACATTATCCCATCAATAGTCAATCACAATAAACTAGGTCACAAGTGTCATCCAAGAGACATTCAGGTCTCAAAAACATGATACGTTGTACCAAGCTCACCAATATTTCATTAACACATCTCTTACAAAGATATCGAACAAGTGATCATTTGGAAATATTTGACATTGACCTATAATCCTAGTCATTCTAAGTTCTTATCTAAAATTATCTTTCATGGTACAAACTAGAAGCCAACAACAAAAAGCCGATCTTGATTCAAAGGGAAAAGCTATTGAAGATTCTACTCGAGGACCCTTGTCTTGTCAAAAACCAAGATATACTCAAAACACCCCAAATCAAGACACACCAACAATCTATCAATCAATACCCTTGTTCAAAACATAAAGCTCCCAACATCAATCGACTCATAATCCACATCAAAACACATCAACAATGTCAGCTTATGACTCAAGATCTGGCCAAGAATGACAGAGTCACCATGCTAGTGTTTCCTCATTGGTTAAGGAACCTACTGAAGAATAAATTCAAAGATGTCAATAGGACAAACAATTTCAAAAGATGATGCAAATCCTTATGCAGATGGATAAGGATATATATTTTATGCACCTAGCATCTACAAGTGTTAAACGTCTTCATGAATTTGATATCAAAGGACTTATACAAATAGAGGAAGAATCTTCCATCACCATCCTTAGTTGAAAATTGCAATATATGTGATGTGAACTTAAAGAATTGAAAAAAGTGAAAGAACAAACCTCTAACAAATACTTGCTGGAATCTATATGTCCCTTTCTGTTTGCTAAAGACTTACACATGCCGAGCCATTTCCCCATAAGGTTGAAATTTTGAAATATGACAATTAAAATGTGTAAGGTCACCCTCAAGATCATGTGAGGAAATTATGTGCCCTTATCAAGGATTTTATGCATAAGAGGAAATATCTAATACAATGGTTTCCATGAAGCCTCAGTGGCCAAGCCTTGGAATGGTTCACGAAACTCTCTCCTAGTATTCAAACATTTGATGAGCTTATTCAAAATTTCATCCAACACTATTCCTACTACATATTACACACGGTCACCATGCTGAATCTATGCAATAACAAACAACATAATGGTGAACCTTTTGTCAAATTCCTCCAAAGATGGAGAAATACATTCGAGAGATATCCCTGGAAAATCCTAGAATTTGAGAAAATTAACATATTCATCAACAACCTGGTACTTGAAATGAATTACACAATCCAAATGAAAAAGCGTACCACCTTTAGCGAGTTGGTGGAAAGTGCTATCCGCATCAAGGAGGTTCTTGTGAAAAAAGGTGAACTCACCTTATATAAAGACACTAAACCCTCCAATAACCCTAAGAATAACAATGGCAATGACAAAAGCAAGTATTGGAACAAAAACAAGAATGTGGTCAATGACGGTGTGGTTGACTCACCTAAATTTAAACCCAAAGAACTACTATTCAATTTATCTAGCAGTATTCAAGACATTAAGAACAATATGATGTTAGTAATAACTGAGAGGAGGGGGGGGTGAATCAGTGGCTTCAAAAATTATCCTTTAAACTTTAACCACCAATCAATACACCTTAGATTATTAAGTCCCTACAAGATGCATGCCATGAAATACTTATAATAATTAACTGTTTGTCAGTTTACCTTGTCTGTCCTTATTCTCCTTGATAACCAATAAGCAGTAAAACTATCTACCGATACTCAGTAAATATGCAGTGTATACCAATCAATATAGAAATGCATATGTTAAATGTAAAACAATAAAGTAATAAGCCATACCCACATAACACATGGATTTTAACATGGAAACCCTGTTAAGGGAAAAACCACTGGGACCGGTACCCTAAATTTTCACTCTTCTAAAGTGAGCCCTGTTAGGAGCCAACCCTATTAAAGGTTACAAACACATTGTTAGGTGTGACTTTGTTAGAGGATTTTAATATGAGTCTATCACTTGATATATGGCATGTATATGCTACCAACATTGATCAACCTCTATAGGCACAATAGGTATCTAGCATAGCTGGTGCTACCTAACTACATCAGCCTCCTTCTTAGACTATGTGTTGGTATCGGGAACTCAATGCTATCTTCATGATAAAATTTTTGGCAATCTGTTAGGATATACCTCAATTACAAAATACTATTAAGTCCTGCTCTGTTTAAGAGACTTGATGCTTCAATGGTTAAACTGAAACACTATGACCTGTTTCTAATGCAACTTGAATTGTAGATTTTCAGATCTATTTAAGTACAATACCTCTCTGATCAATGTATCAATTCAATTTTTTGTGCTCCACACTTTCTGCTCTGTGATGCTGTGCTTCACTGTTCGTCGGTGTCTATAGAATTCTTTAGCTCTCCTTCATCTTGTTTGATCAGGACTGTATGAATTTATCCTTCATCAGTTTCTCTTCAGCACCCTCTTTCTATTCACTCCCCTTCCCATTTATGTGATTACTTGTGGAAATGAATTATGCTTGTCTCTTATATAGACATGATATTCCTTAATTCTTGATTCTTGATTCCTGATTCTTGGCATGAAAAACAATCTAGCCAATCTGATTTACAACTTTAACTCCTGATTTATCTCGTAGTTATCTTCTTACCAACTGTACAAATTTTCTTTAAATCAATTACTTAACTCTGGTCGAATAAAACAAATAAAATAACTAGTTAAGTCTATCCTCAAGCTCTGCCAGCTAGATATTTTGTGGTTTTCTGAACTCTCTGTTCTGTCGGTCAACTCTATAGTTAGTTGTCAGTGACAACTGCTAGTTTCGTCAGTGTAACTCCAGTCAGCTTCGGGATCTCCATCCATCGGGATCATTGGATTTTTCTCGTCGAGCAACTCTATTTTCATCTCGTTGGGCATCCTGTGATTTTGATTTGTCGGGCAACACTGTCTTCTGCTCGTTGGGTATCACTATGACTTTTGTTCTTTGCTTTTAACGATGGTGTGCACTCTGTCGGTGTTGTCTGTCACTTAGTGAATACTTGAATTTTATGCATTGCTGAAAGCATAATCTCTATTTTATTGATTTTCTGAAGTTTTTGGCATTATGTACATGACCATACAGATGATATCAAGTTGACATCAATGAAAATACAAACCATTAACTGATTTAATGTCTTGCATTATCTTCAACTTAACATTATCAAACATTCAATAAGTTACATATCATCAATCTCTCCCTTTGGCATTGATGGAAACATACTATATTATCACACTATACTATTTTTAATACAATATTAAATACAATTGTTGAGATTCATCAAATTACCAAACACTTTTTTTTGATAACTGATAAAAATGTCTGATCGCCGGTAAGCTCTGTGTTAGCTTAGATTTGATTCTTGCAGCTTTCTATGTTTCTTGTACTAATTTTTTGTGTTCTCTTCTTATGTCAATTTCTCTCTTTTGACTATTCTTCTTCTTTGATTTCTCTATCTCTTGTCAGCAACTCTTCCTTCTATATTTTTCCTTCATACAAACTCTCTCCCTATGGATATGATCTCTTTCTATTTGGAGTAATCTGATAATGAATAATTTCTTGTGATAATATGGATGCATTCTCTCCATTTGACAACAATGCCAAAAAAATATTTTACAAATATCTGACATTCATGTCAAACAATTATTTTCTTCTATCCATAATATATTCCTTGAATTTTCCCTTATCTATCAACAATACAACAATATGATTTGGTGCTCGGTTCTGATATATACCTTTCTGTATATAGATGTAGCTTTGAAGTTCATCTTTTTGCTTGCATTAGCATGAATGATATTATGATAATATATAGGCTGATGTAGCCTTCAGTCCTTTACTGACTGGTAGACAATGGTTTGACCCCTAGTCTCTTTCTCGGGTACTCAAATGTATACTTGGGCAGTGGCTTGGTGAAGATATTAGCTAATTGTTCTTTTGATTGCACATACTCAAGTATCACCTCTTTTTCTTGAACTTGTTCTCTTAAATAATGATACTTGATTGCAATGTGTTTGGTCTTTGCATGCATGAATGGATTCTTGGAAATGTTTATTGCGCTGGTGTTATCACAATAGATAATCACTGGTTCTGAAATCTTCATATGCATACCTTCCAGCAACTGTTTGTTCCATGCAATATTTGAGCAGTTTGCAGCAGCAACAACATATTTTTCTTCTGTAGTAGATTGAGAGATGCATTATTGCTTCTTGCTAATCCATGTGACAAGTCTGTCACCTATAAAGAATGCTCTTCTAGTTGTGCTCTTCCGGTCATCAAGATTTCCAGCCCAATCAGTGTCGGTAAACACTTTTAGTTCAAATTTGTCTTCTCTTCTATACCATAAGCCAAATTCCTCATTATTCTTTAGATATCTTAGAATTCTTTTCATAGTAGTCATATGTGATTCCTTGGGATTAGCATAAAATCTAGCAACAATTCCTACTGCATGTGCAATATCTAGTCTAGTGTGTACAACATACATGAGTTTTCCTATTATTGATCTATACAAAGTATGATTTACCTCTGTTGTCTTGTCTTCCCTTGTTAATTTGCATCCAGTAGCCATCAGTGTTCCAACAGGTTTAGAATCTTCCATCTTGGATATTTTCAAGACCTCTTTGATGTATTTGGACTGTGTAATGAAAATACCTTCACTTTGTTGAATGATCTGTAGACCAAGAAAGAACTTGATCTCTTCAAACATAGACATCTCAAAATATTTTCTCATCTCATCAGCAAATGACTTACATAGTATATCATTGCCTCCAAATATGATGTCATCAACAAATATTTCAGCAATCAAAGTGTTAGCATCAGTATCTTC
>MU225937.1:1438104-1456318 GCA_018584345.1 Thuja plicata
GTCTACATACCATGTTCCTCTTGTCTGGATCTACAAACCCTTCTGGTTGTTCAATGTATACCTCTTCTTTAAGTATTCCATTTAGGAATGCTGACTTGACATCCATTTGATATACTTTGAATCCTTTTTATGTAGCATAAGCAAGTAGTATTCTTACTCCTTCTAGCCTAGCAATGGGTGAAAAGGTTTCTCCATAGTCTATACCTTCCTCTTGTGCATACCCCTTGCATACTAATCTTGCTTTGTTCCTTGTGACTTCTCCATTCTCGTTCAGCTTGTTCCTAAATATCCATTTAGTACCAATGACATTCTTGTCATTTGGTCTTGCCACAAGTGACCACGTTTTGTTCTTCTCAATCTGCTCAATCTCATCATTCATAGCACTTATCCATTCTTCATTATCTAGTGCAACATTGATAGATTTTGGCTCAAACTCACAAATTAAGCAATTCGAGTTTAAAGACTTACTTCTTGTTCTTGTACCAGCTTTCTTATCTCCTATGATCTGGTCCTCTGGATGGTTCATTCTTATATATCTTGCAAGTACAGGTAAAGCTCTTTGTGTATCAACTTGATCTTCATTACCTTGCACATTATCTTGATCATTTTCCTGACCGTTGGTAATAGCATTCTGACCGTTGGTTGCAACATTTTGTTGTTCTGGCATTAAGCACTATTGCTTGGGTAGAGGTATGGGTTCTTCAAAATATACAAGCCTGTTGTAGTCTTCTAGTTCTTTTTTGCTTTCCATCTCATTCTTTTTTGCAAATTCACCAATCTTCAAATTCGCACTTTCAACTATTTTGTTAGAAGCCTTGATTAGACATTTAAAAACTTTGCTCTTAGTAGAATACCCCAGAAAAATACCTTCATCACTTTTGGCATCAAGCTTTCTATTTCTATCACCCTTTAAGACATAACATTGACTACCAAATATTTTGGAGTAACTTACATTGGGTGTTTTACCATACCATAGCTCATAAGGTGTCTTCTTTGTGTCCTTCAATTGTACTCTGTTAAGTGTATGACAGCTTCCCTCCAGAAGATTTGGGTGATGTCCTTTTCTATCATCAGTGTTCTTGCACAATTAACTATTGATCTTTTCCTTCTCTCAGCAATCCCATTTTGCTGTGGTGTCCTTGGTGCAGAAACCTATCTTTTTATACTATGCTCATTACAAAAATTAGTGAATTCATCTGATATAAATTCTCCTCCTCTATCTGATCTCAAACATTTTAGATCCTTACCACTTTATTTTTCTACCATAGCCTTATACCACTTAAACATCTTGAATGCTTCAGATTTTTCTTTTAGAAACATGACTATCATCATTCTAGAGTAATCATTGACAAAGAGAATAAAATATCTATCTCCATAATAACTCTTTGTCCTCATAGGTCCACATAAATCAGTATGGACTAATTCTAGAATATCATTAGATGTATGGTTTTTACTTTTGAAACTAGACTTTGTCATTTTACCATTTTGACAATTTTTGCACATGATGTTGTCTGGCTTTGTCATCGTTGGTAACCCTCTTACACTTCTTCTTTTGCTTATTTTCATCATGTTGTCAAAATTCACATGACACAATATTTTGTGCCACAACCATATGTCTTTGTTTCTAGTCATTAAGCAAGTGGGGTTAGTATCATTCAGATAGAATAAGTTACCTTTAGTCTGTTCACTGGTACCAATCAGTTTTCCTGATTTATTAAAGATCTTTGTCTTCTTGTTCTCAAATGCTACTCTATGACCTCAATTATTCAGCTGAGAGACACTCAACAGATTATAATTCAATCCTTTTACCCAATAAGCATTTTCACATTTAATCAGGTTATTTAGCATTATTGTTCATTTACCTTCAATTGGACAAGGTGTATCATTTCCCATTCTTACTGTACCACCATTACAATATTCAAAAGTGTTAAACTTTTCTTTGTCATCGGTCATATGGTGAGTGAAACCATTATCTATAATCTAGATATCATTCTTGCTAACCTTAGATATGAGTGCAGTTTCTTCATACCTTTCATCTTCATCTGAATCATCCTTCACAGCTACAAATACCATCTCGATGTCATCATCAGGTTCAGTGTCAGTATCTTCATCTTTGCAAGTAGCTAGGTAGCTAGCCTTCTTTCCTTTATCCTTGTAGTCTCATGTATCTTTTCTTTCTAATCATCGGTAACCTCTGTAATCTTTGTTATCACCTCTATCAGATTTCTTCTCAAAAGATTTGTCATCACTTCTGTTAGGAAATCTTGTAGCAAAGTGTCCAATCTCTTTACAATTAAAGCATACAAGTGGTAACTTGCCTTTGTATTTACCTTTGCCTCTGTATATTCTTCTAGTCATAAGTGCTTCTATTACATCTAGATCTTCTCTTTCACTTTCACTTTCACTGTCCCTTCTAGATGAGCATCTATGATTGGATTTGCTTTTTTTCATAGAAGACTTAAATGCAGACTCTAAACTTGGTATGACACCATTGTCAAAGTTATTCATCTCAAATGAAATCAGTCTACCAATTAAGCTATCAAGAGTGATTGTATTGTTTTTTACTACTCTCATTTCTTGAATAACAGAGACTCTAATAGCATATATAGGCAATAAGGTTCTTAAGATTTTACTTACCACTGTTTCCTCTTCAAGTGTACCTCCAACACCTTGTATAGCATTGACTACTTCTTTTATTCTTGTTCTATACTATGTGATATTTTCTCCTTCTTTCATTGTGAGATCATCAAACTTTCCTCTAAGGCTTTCTGCCTTGGCTCTCAGAACATTTGTATCACCTCCATGTACAAGATTCAATTTGTCCCACATTTTCTTTGTAGTTTTGCAGGCCTTGACATCTTCAAATTCAGCATTAGAGAGTGAGAAAGAAAGCTCTATAATCATGCAGTTATGCTCATGCTTCTTTGTCAATTGATCTACTGTAAATGGTCCTGTAGGAAACACATATTTAATATCTAAGTATTGAGAAACATCATTACCAATACCTGATAAGTGGAGTCTTATCCTGCTTTTCTATGAAGCAAAGTTGTCTTTGTTCAACTTGGGCACATCTCATCTATTCATCTTGTGATCTTTACTTAGGTCTTGAAACCTTCCTTCTAAGCACACAAGCTCTGATACCAATTGTTAGTAATAACTAAGAGCGGGGGGGGGTGAATCAGTGGCTTCAAAAATTATCCTTTAAACTTTAACCACCAATCAGTACACCTCAGATTATTAACTCCCTACAAGATGCATGTCATGAAATACTTATAATAATTAACTGTCTGTCAGTTTACCTTGTCTGTCCTTATTCTCCTTGATAATCAATAAGCAGTAAAACTATTTACCAATACTCAGTAAATATGCAGAGTATACCAATCAATCTAGAAATGCATATGTGAAATGTAAAACAATAAAGTAATAAGCCATACACACATAACACATGGATTTTAATGCGGAAACCCTGTTAAGGGAAAAACCACTGGGACCAGCACCCCAAATTTTCACTCTTCTGAAGTGAGCCTTATTAGGAGCCAACCCTGTTAAAGGTTACAAACACACTGTTAGGTGTGACTTTGTTACAGGATTTTAGTATGAGTCTATCACTTGATATCTGGCATGTATATGCTACCAATATTGATCAACCTCTATGGGCACAATAGGTATCTGACATATTTGGTGCTACCTAACTGCATCAGCCTCCTTCTTAGACTGTGTGTTGGTATCGGGAACTCAATGCTATCTTCATGATAAAATTTTTGGCAATCTGTTAGGATATACCTCAATTACAAAAGACTGTTAAGTCCTACTCTATTTAAAAGACTTGATGCTTCAATGGTTAAACTGAAACACTATGACCCATTTCTAATGCAACTTGAATTGCAGATTTTTAGATCTATTTAAGTACAATACCTCTCTGATCAATGTATCAATTCAATTCTTTGTGCTCCACACTTTCTTCTCTGTAATGCTGTGCTTCACTTTTTGTCTGTGTCTGTATAATTCTTTAGCTCTCCTTCATCTTGTTTGATCAGGACTGTATGAATTTATCCTTCATCATTTTCTCTTCAGCATCCTCTTTCTATTCACTCCCCTTCCTGTGTATGTGATTGCTTGCGGAAATGAATTATTCTTGTCTCTTATATAGACATGATATTCCTTAATTCTTGATTCTTGGTGTGAAAAACAATCCAGCCAATCTGATTTACAACTTTAACTCCTGATTTATCTCATAGTTATCTTCTTGCCAACTGTACAAATCTTATTTAAATCAATTACCTCAAATAAAACAACCAGTTAAGTCTATCCTCAAGCTCTGCCAGCTAGATATTTTGTCATTTTCGGAACTCTCTGTTCTGTTGGTCAACTCTGCAGTTAATCATCGATGACAACTGCCAGTTTCATCGGTGTAACTCTAGTCAGCTTTGGGGTCTCCATCTGTCTTGCATCATTGGATATTGCTCATCGAGCAACTTTGTTTCCAGCTCATTGGGCATCCTGTGATTTTGCTTCATCGGGAAACACTGTCTTATGCTCATCAGGTATCACTATGAATTTTTTTCTTTGCTTTTACCAATGGTGTGCACTCTATTGGTGTTGTCTGTCACTTAGTGAATAGTTGACTTTTATGCATTTCTGAAAGCATAATCTCTGTTCCATTGATTCTCTGAAGTCTTTGGCATTATATACATGATCGTACAGATGATGTCAAGTTGACATTAATGAAAATACAAACCATTAACTGATTTAATGTCTTGCATTATCTTCAACTTAACATTATCAAACATTCAATCAGTTACATGTCATCATACAAATATTCTGATACTGCTCAAGAATAATCTAGACGCATAGAAAGACAAATCACCCTGGATACCAAAACCCAAGTGAAATTTCACTCCACTTGGAGAACCTCTTAAAAATACATTAAAAAATTTGATGGCTCACAAGATTATCACGATACCAGATTCAAAACCTTGGGAACTTGTGCTTAAACCTAAAAGGTGGAATGATAACCACTTCTATGAATATCATAAAAAAAGGACACTTGACTAACAAATGCATGAAATTAAAGCATGTCATCCAAGACCTCATCAATAAAAAGACTATCACATTTTATGGACAACAGTCAAAGAATGATCACTAATATTTTAAGAAATCCTTACCCTTATATAAATAAGGATAATCCTCAAAGAACTAAGGAGCTAAAGAGAATTACACCTATCTGAATGATGATAATGTGATTCACATGCTTGAACCATGTAATTAATTAGTTAATGTGATTATCATTAAGGACAAAAAGAATCCTGAATCTGCTAATGTGCTAATGAGAAATCAAGCTAAAGTTACTCTTAAGGGGGTGGCTTCATCATCAAAACAAACTATGGCATTAAAACCCTTGACATGAAAGAAAATAGTCACATCAATCCCAGCTGTGAATTACAATTTGGTTGATCAATTGAAAAGAGCTCCAGCCCAAATTTCCATCTTGGAGTTACTTAAGATCTCACCATAACATAAGGAGATCCTTGAAATAGATTTTTTAGAGACAACTGTACCAAAGGACCTCGGTGTTGATCAATTCCAGACTATAATAGGCCATCGAACTTCACCTCACTACCTGTCTTTTTTAGAAGAAGATGATAAATCATTGAATCATCCACATAACCAACCCATACACAAAGAGGTCTTGATCCATAAACACAAAGTTAAACACATATTAATAGATGGAGGCACTGGTTTGAACATTTGTACTCTTAAGCTCATGACGACATTAGGTTTTTTAGAACATGCTATAGATCCCAGGAGAAAGATCACCATAAAGGCCTATGATGAAGAAGAAAGGTCATCAAAAGGATTGGTTGTGTTACCTATCAGGGTTGGACCCATTGAGAGAGATGTAACTTTACAAGTGATGGATTTACCATTAGCATATAACATTCTATTAGGGAGGCCATGGATTCATGACATGTAGGTGGTCCCCTCAACATATCACCAATGTGTAAAATTTCTAGATAATGGAGTGGAGGTTTCTATTCTAAACAATAACACATACTCCTGTAACACTTTGAAGAAAGTAGGCACCATGAATCCACATAATAAGGAAGCATCAACTGAGCAAAGATAAAAAATTCCTGGGTGACACTAATGAAATTTTTTGAGGAGAAATTAAAAATCACCAACACAAGTATGTGAGATTATCAAATACACTCTTTTCCCTTAGTGACTAATCTACCCGCATCCACTAGATCCTATGGCATGCCTTCATCAACATTTAATCCTACTAGCACTCAGAAAATGGAAACACATGAGGGGACTGGTATGGTCAAAGATCGTGTACCTCAAAAGAGAATGAAGAGAAGGTTGTTTTTGCCTCACTGTATAAAGGAGAAGAGCATGATCAAGAAGTTAAACATGTTGATATATCTCTATAGAATTATGGTAAAGGATATCAACTAATACAACAAATGGGCTATAAAGGAAAAGGACCCCTAGGTAATGATAAAGGGTTAATAAAGCGTATACACATAGAATTCTAGAATCTAGCAGAAAAAACATGGATAGAATATCATGAAAAAAGGTTTCATCCCTCCTTTAGTAATATCCCTTTGAACCAATCAAAAGATTCTGATGATGAGACTGAAGAAGAAGCAGAAATTACAAATCTATCATATGAAAGGCTATTACATATACAGACAGAAAATCCTCACTACCAAGGAGAATTGTATATCCCACCTCAATTTAGATCCCCATTTGAAACAAACAACTCAACATCTCAACCATTGCTAGGCATGAACCAACTGACCAAAGAAGAAATAAACCATCTACAAGATGAGCTTGAATTAGAACCCGAGGGTGAACATGATGAGAGATACCTGAACCAGGGGCAACTGGTCACTATTTCTCATATATTGGATCTACCACACTTCCTCGATATGAGGGTACATCACATTGAAGTATCTCCATCCCACATCACGTCAGTACAAGAGGGTGTAGATTGAGTCATAGCGCAAGAAGATGAAAATGACCTAGAAGAAGATAGTTCTAGTGGAGATGAAGGAGTATTCATGACCATAGTATAGTACGTAGGAAGGTCTGGTGATAGTCAAACTGACTCTAATGAATATGAATTTAGTCAAGGCACAAAGAATGATCTAGAAGGAAGGCATACAAATTGGGGGCAACTAGTTTCTCCTACTCATGTCTTAGACATACCATATTTTGTGGGGACAAGTTCTAATGAATATGAATGGGATTATCTCTTAGGTACTACCGTAGATACTTAAGTGGATGTTATCCATAAGTATGCACCTCAATTTGAGTGAGGAGAGAGTTCAAATTATTCCCAGACAACTATCCTTACTCAAAACATCAATTGGAACTTTGGAGATGATAGAAGAGATCATCACACTAGAGATGGGTCTATGTCAAGAATTGAGATCCTTCCCTTGAGGACTATTCCATAGCGACTGTATACTCAGGAGGAGAATGGAAGAACTCATGTTAGGTCAAATGAGTTAAATTCACAAAATACTAATGACAACTCTAATAGTGAAGTTATGATGATTCATGGTCTACAAAGTCCTTCAGAGACTAATGTGATAGATCTTCTCTTACCCGTTGAAAGTATTTATCATGATAACACAGTGCTATCCTTAGAACCTACTGAATAATTATCCTTAGTTCATCCTGAACTTATTGAGTGGAACTCAAGTGAGCCTTTGAACCTGATCTCTTCTCTAAATGACTACACTTTGGCCTATTACATAAATTCTATTGAGCCCCTTACTTCTTCCACCTATGTAAAGAGCATGAACATGACTAAGGGAGATATCAAGTTTATCAATCTAAAAAAGAGAAATAAAAAGAAAAAAGGTCTAGCAGTGAAAACCACTTTTTGTCAGTGTCAGAACCAAAAATAGTAAAAAAAAAAGGTGTATCCAATGGTGAAAACCTCCTAGAGGCAGTAGAGGATGGGAAACTTGATATCCTGCCCGATCACTTTCAGGAATGATCTTTAGTACTGATAGAACCTATAGAATATGTCAAGATCGGAACAACGAAGGTACCTCAATTGATATATCTAGCACAATCCTTGTCTAAAGAGGATAAATAATAGTTTACCTTATTTTTCATGAATAATAAGATCAACTTTGCTTGGTCTTACTCAGACATGCCAGTGCTCGATATAGACTTGATAATGCATCACTTGTAAATTTCTCCCAGTGTCAATCCAGTCAAACAAAAACTTAGAAAGATGCACCCTCATGTAGCACTATTCATTAAAGCTGAGCTAGAGAATTTATTGAAATAAAAATTCATTCAAGCTATTCCATATGCCAAATGAATCTCTAACATAGTACCTATTTCAAAAATTGATAAATCAATTCGAGTCTGTATAGATTTCTAGGATTTGAACAAAGCTTGTCCCAAGGATGAATTTCCACTTTCAAACATGGACATGATTGTGGATCTTACATCAGGATATGAAATGTATTCCCTTATGGATGGCTGATTTAGAAAATATTTTTAATAGAATGGAGCAAATCAAACTAAGGCTCAATGCAAAAAACTGTGCCCTTAGTGTGACATCAGGTAAACTCCTTGGATATATCATCTCAATGAAAGGAATTGAGGTTGATCCTGAGAAAGTAGTAGCGATTATGGACATGCAACCACCAAGGAACATCAGTCAAATCATAACACTACAGGGAAAGCTACAGTCAATTAGGAGCTTGATCTCATACCTAGCATATAAGGTACAACCTTTCACAAAGATGTTGCACAAAGGCATAACCTTTAAGTGGGATGAAGGATTTGAGAAATTTTTTCAATAGATTAAAGAATATTTAACAAATCCTTCTATATTAATGACATCATACCAAAAAACCACCTTATGCTTTATATTTCAGCTACTAAAACTTTGCTTGGAGCTCTATTGGCACAAAATGATGAAATGGGAAAGGAATGAGCAATCTACTATATAAGAAGGACAATGGTTTCCTATGAGCATAACTATACCATCATTGAAAAATCTTTCTTAGCGGTGGTATTTTCTTCTCAAAAGCTTCAACACTATATTCTTGCACATTCCATCAAATTAATTGCAAAAATTGATCCTTTAAAGTATTTGTTAAATAAGGAAACTCAGACTGGAAGACTCGCAAAGTGTGTGATGGTACTTAGTGAATATGACATTGAGTACATAGATAGAAAGTCCATCAAAGGACAAGTCATTGTTGATCATCTAGCGGATGCTCCTCTTCAAGACAGTAAACCTCTAAGCATAGAATTTCTTGATAAAACTATTTTACACTTGATAGAACAGTCCTAGAAAATCTTCTTCGATGGTTCATTCAAATAGAAAGGGTCTAGAGATCATGTTATCTTTATAACACCCCAAGGATACAAAATTACATAAGCCTATAAAATAATATTTCCCTACACGAACAACATAGATGAGTATGAAGCTCTGGCGAATGGACTAAAGTTGACCATTGAATGGAAGATCAAAGAATTGCACATCTACGAGGATTCTCAATTAATGGTCAATGAAGTGAATGATCAATATCAAACAAAGGATGAGAAGCTTATGCCATATAAGAGGATGTTTGATGACCTAAAGAAGTATTTTTTATTCATCACCTTTCAACAAATACCAAGGGAAGTAAATAAAGCTACTGATGCCATGAGTACTTTGGCCTCAATGTTACAATTGGAAGAACACCAATTTTTCTATGATTTCGTAGTGGAATAACTCCCTTTTCTAGCCTATGATTCCCCAGAATCTAAAATTTTATGCTCAATTGTGGGCATTGAACCCTCTTGATATATCCAAATATATTTCTACCTACATGACCAAATAATCCAAATAATCCCTAATGACCTATCCAGAAATGATAAAAGAAACCTTATAAAAAATGCCACGCATTATTTGATCATCGCTAACAATTTGTACTGATGAGGTCTAGATGGCACTCTCCTTAGGTGTCTAGAATGTGAATAATCTGAATATGCACCAAAGGAAGTCCACGAAGGTATTTTTGGGTCTCACTCAAATGGTCTCTCGTTAGCTAAGAAAATCCTAAGGGCAGGGTATTATTGGCCTTCCATGGGGAAATATGCTATCCAGTTTGCTAATTCTTGTAAGAAATATCAATTACATGGTAACCTAATCCATGCTCCTGCTAGAGAACTGTTACCTTTTATCACACACTGGCCATTCCAACAATGGGCCTTTGACTTGATAGGGAAAATATACCCCTCCTCATTCAGTGGATACAAATTCATTATTACATCCACTGAGTACTTCACTAAGTGGGTTGAAGTGGTCCCACTCATCAAAGCAACTGGGAAACAAGTATCCATTTTTATCCTAAACTACATCATCTGCACATATAAAATACCTTCCTCTGTTATAATAGATAACAGAGGAAAATTCAAAATAGAGATATGAAAGAATTGTATGAGAAGTTCAAAATCACCCAATGCTATTCCTCTATCTACTATCCTTAAGGGAATGGATAGGTTGAGGCTTCCAATAAGAACATATTGAAAATATTGCATAAGACAGTGAATAAGTCAGGAAAAGACTGGTATATTCAACTAAATCCAGCTTTATGGGCTTATCGAACCAGCATTAGGACACCTACAGGGGCAATGCCATTTTCCTTGGTATATGGTGCAGAAGCATATTACCTATTGAGGTAGAGATCTCATCACTCAAGAATTTCACTACAAGGGCTCATCACTAATAAAGATTACTAGATTTTTAGAATCCAAGAATTAGAACTAATTGATGAACAAAGGAAAGAAGCATTCAACCATCTGAGAGTCTATCAGAAAATGATGTCTAGAGGTTACAAAAAGAAGGTAAGACAAAGATTTTCATGTGGGAGATCTTGTACTTAGAGAAAACCCAAAGAATCAACAACATCCTAAACAAAAGGGGAAATTTGAACCCAACTGGCAGGGTCCCGTTGTGATTACTGTAGCATTCGACTCTGGAGCCTATCAACTGTCAACTCCAAAAAGGGAGACATTCTTGATCCCATCAACACAGTCCACATGAAAAATTTCTACAACTAGACATTCTGAGCAATACCTATACAGAGAAAATGATCCTGAAAAAAATTCCAAAACAACAAAAAGAAGAAAATAAAAAAACATTTGGAAAAAGTCCTGAAAAAATGATCATCCTAGTGAAAACTTGGAAAACAAGCACCTTTATGGATCAATTAAAAAAATCAAAAAAGTAAAAAATAAAAAAAAAATGGAAAAGAGAAAAAGTGTCTTGGTGAAAACCTAGTAAACAGGCTCCTTGGTAGCAATTCTACCAAGTAGTGAAAACATGGCAAACAAGCATCACTTGTAATGAACACTCCATGTATTAATGCGTATCTTGAATATCTTTCCCATAAAAGTCTCATATTGCTTTGATTGCACTTAACGAACCTTGCATGACCTTGTACAAACAGTGAAGTTGGCATCCTAGCTTGGAACCAATCAACATCTTATTCTTATGGGTTCTTAGAGTCATCTTCTAGTTATCGATTCAACACCTTGTCAGTCATCCTTCTAATCAAAGTTAGCTACCTTGGTCTTCTAGCCACTGGACAGTTTTCCACTAACATTACTGGTGTTTTTCAACACCTTAATCAAACAATGTTTCCAACCACTACTCTATTTGGACACATCTATATTTTTCAACACACGTCGGATAAAGTTCTTAAAATCTTGACTTATTAACACTCAAGAACACACCATTCTTTTTCAACACTAACACCCACAAGCACAATGGCATTTTTTAACACCCTACACAGACAAATATACAACCATCAAAACTTGCTAAAAGAGTGCTGAACTTTTTTTTTGAATGTTGTCTGTTATCAATGAATTTCATACTATTCTTTGATTGTTTCTTTTTTGTGTGGTTCCAATGATCCTCTGATGTCAATTAAACAAAGTGTATGTGATAAGAGCTTCCACATTAAGGTGGAAAAGCATCACATCCCTCGATCATGTTTATTCGCGCACCAAAGTGAGGTTAGAACTATCTCCTTGACTGTTAAATTTATGCCTGTTTATGTAAGAACACACTCATGGTTATCTTTTCTCTGAATGCCTTGATACTAGTGTATTCTTGTGATATTAACTAAAAATGATGTTGAGGTCAACCTGGTTCTTATACCTTGATGCTTACATTAGTTTCCCAAATTTTATCCAATGAAAGTCATACTCATATCCTTATGGTCATAGTGGCACTAGTAAGGGTTGTATTGGCTTTGATGTCCCAAACACTTGATGATGAAAACAATGGCTAAAGGAATCAGTGACTAGACTCATTTCATAGGCTAAATTTTCATTCCTAGGCTTGCATACTAGCATTACAATAATGCAAAATAGGCTATCCCTTTTAAGGTTTAATCCTTCGCTAAGGAGATCAACTGCATAAAATCTTCCTAAGGTTACCTATCTGCATACAGAAAGTTAGTATCAAGCAAGAAAGAATCCAAACATCAAAGAACATAATATCATGAAAAGAGAATGCTAAATACTGAGGTAAAAATGACAGTGAGACATGTTTCCATCTAAGATACACACAAGAGCTACTCAAAGAAATGATAGAAGAGGCTAATCTACTCAAAAGAAGCATATGAATAAGAAAACTATGAAAACACATGATATCACATGGAGCACTAAGTTGATCACACACACACACACACACACACACACACACATATATATATATCTCAAAGAGTGTCTACAAAAGAGTGCCCAGATAATCTTGAGCAAAAATGTGTATCCTCAATGTAAATGAATCATGTATATAATTAGTGGATCTCACAAAAATATATCAGAATGACATAAGAATAAGAGGAAATATCAAGACTCACTCCCTCCCTCGCCACCATCATGAGAGGGAGGTGGAGGTGCATCTTCTCTAGGTGGAGGGACTTCTCCCTCAGATCTCGCTAGATACTGGGAATATGGTAGCACTTGCTATGCTACGGGAACTACTACATTGTATGCTACCACACTATAGGCTACCATGCTCATCTGTTGGGTAACCTCATGGTAGAGGTAAAATTTCTCACTACAAAACCCCTCACTCAATCCCTAGATCCTCTCATTGTGCTTAGCGGTAGTGCGGTCTCACTCTATAATCTGTACCTGGGCCACCGCTAGCTATGTCTGTAACATCATGACCTGTCCTCTCAAGGTACAGATCACATCCTACAGAGTCTTCTCCTAGGCACACCCTCCTCTTCTCCCACTTGTGCATCCCTCTGATGGAAAACATGATAGGAAGCATCATCAAAAGTGGTATCTTGCTGAGCCTCAACCATCTCCTCATCTGCTGCACCTGTAGATGAGAGCCCAACACTGACATAACCTAAGTTCCCACCCTCACCATGTTTTCGCTGATGAAATATTGTGGGTGCCCTACTAGAAGTGGCCCCTAAGTCTCGTCCTACTCCTCTCTGTGTCAGGACTCTCTATCCTCCACCTGCAACCCTCTAGGGTACATCTACCTCCTCTATCTGAGGTTCTCTCTCAACCAGATCCATGAATCTTGGAAAGGGATGACATGCAAAATAATCGTTGTACTAGGGTGTGACCCTTGCATCTGCTATGTCCTTTAGATAGTCCTAGGATGAATAGTGTAACACTATAAGAAAATGTAAATAGAGAGCCAAAGATAGTCTCGGAGACTACCCTCAGTGCTCCTCATCAATAAACTGAGCATAAGTCATAAATTCTTGCAGTATGGTCTGTGGATGGTGTTATGCCCTGCATCCCCATCCCTACATTTTGTGTGCAAAATGTTGGGTCCCCCTTTTTTTTGCTTTTGTTTTGTTTTCCTTGCGGCTTTTGCCTTGTCTTTCTTTTGCTTTTGCTTTCTTTCTCCGGGTTTTTTTTTTTTTCCGGTGTGCGTTGTTTTCACGGTTTGGTTTTCTCCTCCGGGATCCCAGATCCTGGAGGTTGCCTTTTGGTTGGAAGCCGGATTCCGGACTCCGGGATTCTTTGTGATGATGTTCCTAAGTCTTAGGAATATCATCATAAGGAATCCCCGGGCCCGGAGTCCAGATGTTTTGCCTAGCCTGAAATCTCCGGAATGAGGAAGATTGATTTTTACCGCAGGTAGAAATAGACTCACCTGTCATTTTCACACTTACCGCGATTAAAATATTNAGGATTCCCCGGGCCCGGAGTCCAGATGTTTTGCCTAGCCTGAAATCTCCGGAATGAGGAAGATTGATTTTTACCGCAGGTAGAAATAGACTCACCTGTCATTTTCACACTTACCGCGATTAAAATATTCAAGCACTTAGAGTGAAATAGAGCGATTTTCAAAGTGATTAGCAGAACAGTTACAGAGAAATTTGTGATAATCAAAGCTTAACACCTTCTACTGTTCTCAGACGTACGCTAGTGCTTCGTGGTGGTGATCTCGACGGCGTGACGATTCGAAGTTGTTACAGAGTTCTCCTGGTAATCTTTCCCTTCCTCCACCTTCCACGTTCTCAGGTTGGTTTCTCTACTTCCCTTCTCTTCGCTTTGCTTTCATTTTCTAGTTTTTCTTTGGGTCTGCCTGTTTTTGTTTTCGTTTGCTTTGTTCCTCTGTTGTTCTTTGCTCTTTTGGTTTTGCCTCCTGTTGGTGGGTTGGCTCTACCGGAAGGTTGTCCGCCTTCTGTGCAGAGGTCGTTCATCTGTAAATTTTGTAAATAGCTTGTACATGATGTAAGTAGCTGTATAATGTTGTTTCAGCTTCGTCTGGTTTTTCCGTGGGAGTCTTTCCGTGTGTATAAAGTTGTATATATGTATATTTCTGTAGGTAACCCTTGTATATCCCCTCCTCTCCATGTATATATCCTTTGGCTCTGTGTGTATCCTTCCGGGTGGCTCGACAAGCTGGTCGAGTCGCCTTCGCTTCTGGTTTTCCGCCTTCGAGCTTACCTCGAGACAGAAAATCACCTATTTGAAACTCGGCTCTCGGCCGGTTTCAAACAGGCAGTTTTCTCTCTCCTCCATCAAGGCTGTCAGAGCCTCATTTATTTCCCATGCGCGCAATTACTTCCAGCCAAGTGGCTTTCCCTTTTTACGCGTTCGGCCAGTCAGCTCCGCCGTCAGTGCCATCACATCTATTCAATGCCGACACATGTGGCGTCCACGTGGACTCGCCTTTACATTCTTCCTAATGGTCATTTCTCCAGGCTTCAGGCCTCTTTTTACCCCCGCATGTCCATTGTCCTTACCAAGTGCGATAAAATCCCCGGACCCGGACATGTGGGTTTCCTTAAGTTCGTGATGTGTTTTGTTTGTCGGGTATCTTTGTATAAAACTAACTTTTTAGGAAAGGCAAACATAATGGTGGTAAGACTTTCCCAGACCCCGAAGTTATTGTTTTATTTTAATAAACATATTCTAACGGTCGCTTTGTCTCGCAGGTCCGGACTTCAACTTGCAACCATGTCTGAAGCATCCACATCATCTCCTCCCGGAAGCCCGGAGTTACCAACCATGACAGAGACCAGGGCAGCGGCAAAGTCCAAATTAGAGAAGGCCCTGGAAAAGCTGCCCCTCACCATGAAGTTTGTGCAGGAGGATGAGATTGTGGGCTCCAAAATTGAGTCCAGGGTAAAATTGATGACCGACGCCAGCGTTGGAACTTGGGCATAAATGTAGGCCCTGGTGAAGATAATGCACATCCAGCGATAGGCTGGAGACCCACTTGCAATAAACATCAGAGGTTCCGGGATCCTCCAGGAAGCTTGTTTCCCATGCTCCGTGCAGTCTCTGGAACTTTTTCTAGCACTGGCAGCCAACTACAAATCTTCTGTCTGGGCTGTTATGCTTGCAGCCGCTGAGCCCACCGGATTCCCCACTCCACTAGTGTCTCTGGACCCAGTCACTTTCCAAGCAGGCCTGGGCATCCCGCAATTTGATAGGGCCATGGTGGTCACAAGGACTGATGCCTTGAAACAATTCAATCAACTAGAGGACGCCACCCAGGTGTACATAAACATCAACTGGATCAAGGTCTTGAAGAGGGACCCAAGGAGAATGAAGATAGATATCCCCTGTTTTGAATTCAAGGAGAGCATCCAGATGGGGATGATAGCATTGGCCCGGGTATTTGGGCAACCCTCCGCCCAAGAATTTGCAAAGTGGATGTACTATTTCCTCCTCGGCATCGTCACCAAGGGGGAATTCTTCGACTGGGCAACAATTATCTCTAATCATGTTGATTCCCAGTTCCTGCAGTTGAACCAGAAAAAGAAGTTCTACATGACATCTTATGTTTTATGGGCTTTGGCCCAACAGAGGCCCCACTCCAATGGCCTATTCATAGATGGCATTCTCGGGCTTGGCCGGGGATAGAAAGCACCGTGGGACCATTTCCCACAGATTCAATGGGAGGCCAGCTTCTCTAGTTACTGCCGGGTAAGCGACTCCTTCATTTACTACCATTTCCTCACGCCCACCCGGGATGCCGGATACCGCCTGTCCACTGAGGCGATGAAGTTGGTTAGTAGTTATGGGCACTACTACATTCAATTCCAGCAGCATACGTACATTAGGGTCGTCGGCTTCTCCGAAAAACCCTACTTGTTGCCCAAGCATTGTGGGGACAAGATCGTGCTGCTGGAATATTGCAGACGGATAATGGAGCTGCATACCTTCTTGGCCCACAAGAAGGTCCCCAATGTCCCGTTCCCAATATCCTGTGGGAACTACACCTGCAGTCTAACCACCGCAAAGGAGGCAGACAGTGAATTGAAATGTTATAACTTGCAGGAATTCTATCTGGCCCGAAGAAATTTTGATCCACATGGCAGAATCGCAATGGCACTGCCCCGGGCTTCGGAGCCCCATCACGCACACATGGAAGACTTCTGGGCCGATTGCCAAGATGACATGGATGTGTGCAGCCGGCACTATGATAGGATGAAGGCCAGAATGATGCAAGAGCTCCAGCTCCAGAGATTCCCAGCGAGTTTCTCAGACGACGCCCCCACCATAGATCCCCAGTACAAGGAGAAGGGGATTGACAAAATGGTACTGTCGGCAATAAATTGGGCCACCCAAGAGGATCACACAATTGAGGACTTCACTCGGGAAATCGTCAAGCGAAGTCACACATAATTTAAGAGGGTGTGCCCTGGGAGTGCGCGCCTAGCCTCCAAACCAGTACCAAAACCAACATCGCAGCTGGTACCAAAGTTGACTCCGGGGGCTGGAACTTCTTCACAGGCCGGGACCTCTGCACAGGGCGCAGACAAAGGAGAGGGGATAGATACAACTCC
Source organism: Thuja plicata (assembly GCA_018584345.1). Lineage (NCBI taxonomy): Eukaryota > Viridiplantae > Streptophyta > Pinopsida > Cupressales > Cupressaceae > Thuja > Thuja plicata. The sequence continues at coordinate 1,455,417 of MU225937.1, forward strand.
CTCTCTGTAGCAAGTCCCCATTCAGGAGCAGATTAAGCAATCTATGGCCGCCTCCCAAAAAATAAGGGAGCAATTGATAACAAGGTTGGCCACTCCCCCGCTCATGTCCGGACCGATTCGTCCCTCTTCCTCCCCGTCGCTGGCAGCCTTAATGATGAAGGCAACTGGGGTAGATCCTATGGAAGTGGTGGCAATAGCCGATGTGGGGCCGCCTTTAGTCACCCAGAGGAAGAGAAAGTATATCCAGCAGCCAAAGGCAGAACCAACTCCGAGGGCATCCCTCCCTAAGGAAGTGGAAATCCTTTCTTCCAGTTCCCCAGAACTGGAGAGAGAAACAAAATAGGCAGAGGATCCAGCCAGTCCCCCTCCAGAGGAGTTTGATTTATTTGCAGCCGATGAATTCAGAAACCTGTAAGGAGGTGATACACAAGTGGAAACAGAGGTCCCGGGGCAGGAACAGGAGGCTGCAGATCCGGAAGACTTGGAACAAGAAGCTGCGGAACAAGAAGAGCAGCAGATAGAAAAGGGGCCAGAACTGGAGATTATCTTCGGGGCCCCAGAAACACAAGGTCCAAGAGTAGGCCAACAAACACCTAGTGAACAAGTGGCATCCGCTGGCGAACCTAGACCTGGACCTTTGGGAGCAACCGTAACCCCAACCGTCGTGTTCCAGAGGCCACTCCCAGGGGCCACCTTCGGGAACGTAATAACAGCGGTCCAAACTATGAATCTTGGTCAGAAACCTCCCATACTGCCCAAAGAGGTGCCGATAGCATAAGAAACCCAGCCAGAGGCAGAAACAGAAGGGGAACAACTTGAAGAGGAAATCTTCAAGGAAGCCGATCAGGGTCCAGACTCACCAATCGATATCCGGGACCAGGCTGAGGATATAGAAATTGAAG
>MU225937.1:1456368-1466437 GCA_018584345.1 Thuja plicata
GCTACAGAAGAGGTTCCGGCAGGGAGATCCACAGAGGAAGTACATGTTGAAAAGGAGCAGTCACCACCGGACACCAGGAGAGAATCTGAAGAATAAGCTCTGACAGGAAGGCCACCTCTCCCACCTCCATGGCTGGTGGAAAGCAGGAAAAGAAAAGCCCAATCCGCTCTGACAGTCCCTCTCTCCCTGGCCAAAATGATGGCCTTAGCTCAGGCCCCGCCGAAAGCAAAGAAGGCCCGGATAGTTCATACCCTTTGGACTGGGCCGGGTGGAGAAACTATTGCAGTAGTGGCAACGCCTCCCCCAGACGCGGATGAAGTGACCGCGGATCCCGTAGATTACAATATCGTAGAGGTATCCCTGGGTAAAAGGGGAAAGCAGGGCGAAGTGGACCTGCTGAAGGGGGCAGCAAGGGCAGTAGAGGCCCGTTATGAAAAAGAGGCCCAGAGGCTCAAGGCAGAAAAGGAGAAGAATGCAAACCTCATGGGGTTGCTCACAGAACTGGCCCAACCCCTCAATGCCGCCCCTCCAGAGACCTCCACATCAGAGGAATCACCGCAGAGTGACACAGACTCCCTGCGAGTAATGAAGAAGAAGGCCCAGGCAGTAGACGAATGGGTCACTCTGCAGATAGAAAACACCCGGCGTTTCCTAGCGTCCACTCTCCCCGATTTTTATGCGGCCCGACAAGTTGTCCACCAGGCAGAAGCACTGATTGATCAATGGGAGAGTGACGCCGAGAATTACCAGGCATGGAAGGTAAAGCTCGAGGAGCTCCTCACCCTGGGGGAAGACATAATTTCCGAATCCAGAATTCTGGGTGAGGAATCATTTGATTTTGTAAGGGCTCAGCACTCCAGACTGGACCTCACATTGGAGGTAACCAAGCAACTGGTAGAGTCCTTACAGGAAAAGGTAAATACGGTGAAGTATTCTTCTAATTTATACAAGTCATTTGTAATAAATGATTTTGGGGTTGATCCCCTTAGTACAGATACTTACACCCCAGAGGAGTCAGTTTTGGAGAATTTTGATGAAATAATGGCATCTCGGTATCGATCCCCGGAGGGGATGGATGGGGCCCAAATGAAAAAACTTACCGAAATGGTGCTAAAAGGTCATGACACCGCAAGGATGGCAGATGAATATAGGAATAATGTTCTGGACCTGGGGGAACTAGTTGATGTGGCCAGACACAGAAGGGCCAGCCTAAGAAAGATTGACGAGGATGACATTTTCTGCCTCCTTCAGGCCTTCAACAATAATAAGCAGCCTTGAGTATTCTCCAGGAATTGGGGAAACTTGAGCATTAAGCATTCTTTATTCTTTTGGGGACGTAAATTCCTGGATCTCAGAGTTCCAGATCCAAAATTTGGTATTCTTTAAAGTGATTCGTGTCCCGGTCCCTGAGGCCGACCGGTCACTTTCAGAGGTGGTTAATAAAGACTTGTCAGAGGGTAGTTGGGCGCATCAAGAGGCATTGGCTTGGCAGTTGGTTTCTGATAGGGTGGTCTTCTCGAGGCACCGTTCAAAGGTACACCTGGCACATTGGAGACAGGGCACCACATTTTCCATTTATGAGGCATGTAGCCTCGGTCCCCGGGGGACCTACTCCCTTCTTTCTTCTCTCCAGCTCTCTTCCCGAGGCTGATTCTTTCGATGTATATTCTTGTCTTCTTCTTCTGACATGGTAGACCTATTCCATCTCCAGGTCTTTTGTAGGGTGGCGCAGGTAGTACCGGCCCCTAGATATTGTATTTTATTTGAAGCACAGTAAAATAGGGTTAGGGTTAGAGAGTTGTATAAATAGGCAAATCGACCCATTTCCAAGGGTCAGCAAAATTGATGATTTTTTTGTCCATAAGAAATAGCAAAGTAATTTCTGGTTTTAGTTGCAGAGCTCAATGCTCCAGTTGTTCTGTTCTTGGTAGTTAGATGCTCCCTTGGAGCCACCATTGTATCACGCACCAGTGCTTGCTGGACTAAAACATTAATGAAGAAGGAAGGATTCTTGGCAATGAAGTTGTTAACGTCTCTGCTTCTGAGTTAATGGTATTTCATGTTTTAATGTTCTGTATGTCCTTCACTCTGATATGTTAAAGTAGATTAATGACCTCTTTATTTCCGCTACTGATAAAATGCTAACTGATGGTTGTGTATTTCTTCGGTATTTAGTGTAGTCTTTCAGAGTGTTGTCGATGTTCCAGACTTTTTCAGCATGAATATAGTTAGATAAATGTTTCTAACCCTGCAGGATCTTTTCATTTTATTTTCTAAGTGTAGAATGCTCCGGGAAACCCTTACCGAATTGAATCTCCAGGAGAATGAGTTGAAGTAACCAGCTATCCCCCTCGAAAATAGTCACCTCTCCCAACCGAGCCCCGCACCGTCGTGACTTGACATCGAGGTGCTTGAAGGCCCAGAGAATTTTATTTCCCCGGATAACCTTTATAGGCGAAGTTGGCTGATTTCTCCGGAACCCGGTGACAACTTATGACTGTTGGCGGACCCGGTCAGCAAAACCCTCTCAACAGAAACTGATGCTAGAAGGAGGGCATGAACTTGTCCCCCTCCCAAGATTCTTATTTTACACCTCTTGAGGGTTCCCCGAGTTGTAGTTTTAGGAGACAAGCCTTTAGTGGGATTGGCTCCTTTTCCCCAGCTAAGTTTGAAAGAATCCTAAAGTCTGCCCCGAATCCCAGAAAGTTTATCGAACTCGAGCCTCCTACTCAAAAGAAGCGGACGTCGAAAGTCCTACAAGCCATTGTTGTCTGGGAATCTACCATACCCCTGAATACTCAAACTCCCTAGACGATCCCAGGAACCACTACTCAAACTATCCAACATATAGTTCCCCCAATGGCTGCATACTTTGGAAACACTAGGTCCCCAATGGGCACTTTTTCGAGCGTAATTAACGACTTACCCTCCCACCCAGAGAAGATTTTCCCACGATATGAGCACTTAGGCTCGCGGACCGTAGAAGAACATTTATAAGCATACAAAGATGCTATGAATCGACACTAGATCCAACATGAAGATGTTGTGACCTGCATGTTTCCCTTGTCCCTAGGACAAAGTGAGTTGAACTGGTACCTAAACCTTCCCGCCAACTCCATCAACACTTGGCAGGATATGGAGGACGCCTTCTTGGCTGCCTTTCACATGCATGTGGACCCAGCCTGGTCCCATAGCTAGTTCATCTCCATTAGAAAAGAACCCAATGAACCTCTGGCGGCATTCAACCATAGGTTCCAACATGCCCTGAAGAGGTGCACAGGCCCTTTCATCCCATCACCAGATGTTACCATACAGACATACCTTAATGCGATGCATCCTTTCGTTGCCACCCTCCTCTGGAGAACAACCGCCCTAGGCGACCAGGATACTTTGGCAAAAGTCTACAACCTGGCCTTAGAATTGTCCCGTGGTCTCAACAAATCCCCGGGCGGGATTGGACAGAACACGCCTTTCAATATGATCCCCAGTGGAACCGCTTATGCCAGGGTTTACAATCCCAATTTGGCAATAGGTGCCCCCTCGATGGCTGTGAATCCCCCGCCACCTTTGATAGACCAACAGGCATGATATGTTTACCCCTCCCAGACCCAGATGACACCGGGTCTGGAAGTCTTCCCTTGGAATTAGCCGCAACAGACATAACAGACTTAGACACAACCGTCTGGAGTGCCCTTCTTCCAATCGTCCACAGCTGGAGGATTTTTGCCCTCGACTCTGGTTAATCCTGCTGCCTTCCCGGGAAGCCAACAACAGCTATAGCCATCCCATTGTGACGCTAACACCCAGTTGACCACCGAGGTTGAATCCCTCCAGAAAATGTTGTCCACTTTGACTATGGACATGGGTCAACTGAAGGCTAGGTCCTACGCGCCCCAAAATTCAAATTCTCAGAGGGGGAATATCTTTTCCGGCCAATGAAACAACAATGCTGGGGGAAGAAATTTCAACAACGGGCCTAGGCCCAACCCACAACAATGGAACAATAACAATAATATCGGAGGCCCACCTCCAAACCAAAATGCCAGCCAGAACGGTGCTGGACCATCCCATTTTACACCAGTTGCAGACTTCCAGCCCATGACCAACTGGTGTAGGCTACATGACACAGGTTCGCATAATGAGGTGAATTGTGCCACTTTGGAAAAAGTCATAATGATCTCCCAGCTGGACAGGCAGCAATTGCACGATACCGCTCCTCCAGAACCCCCAGTTCAAGAGCATACCCACAGTGCCTTCACCTGTGACATTATCTTCTTTAGAACTTCCAGAGAAGATGAGGAAGAATCTAAATTGCCAGGATTCTTTGACGAATCCATTCCGCCCTTCGAGGCCAACGCCTTTACCAACCCATGGGCTCCATACAATACTCAGAGCCAGACAGGTAAAGGACCAGCTTATACGCCTATACCTCCTACCAAAGATACTCCTCCTCCCTAGAGTAATGCAGCTGATCGACCCGTCCCTCCAAAAGGTCCTAGCCCTAACCAAGCAAAAGATCTCACGGAGGAAAATCACCAGTTCCTAGGGGGAAGATTTGATATTACGAAGGCGTTAGAGCAGACCACCACCTCCATGACCTTGATGGAGGTTTTGTTAAATTGTCCCGAGTAGAAGAAGTCTCTTCTGAAGCTTTTAGGAAACCCGGAAGCCGTTAGCCACCCACCCAAGACCGTTTCCTTTGAAGATGCTAACGCGGCTGTCTTCCGAGGAAATAATGAGGATCCTCCCTTCCTGCTAGGCCTGAACATTTATGGAAAAAATATACACAACTTCCTAGTAGATTTCAAAGCTTCAGGTAATATCATGCCCTTGTCCATTTGTCAGAAGCTTAGACTCCACCCCACCCCATCTAACGGCGCAGTAATTCAGCTAGATAAGACTGCTGTGAAAATGGTGGGGGAATTGAAGAACGTCCGGATACACCTTATCTAGGACACCAGGATAGCCAGTATCATTGACATCTAGGTGGTGGACATCCTAGAAACCTATGGGATGTTACTAAGTCAGAATTGGTCTAAGTCCTTAATGGATACTTTTCGACCGACTTCACCCACTTGTGGCTTCTGTGAGAAGGAGAATCCAATCAGATCCGGGTCGAAAGTGAACCCCGGATGAAATAGGCCCTTACCGAAGTTGGAAGGGTCAATGAAGTCCTTTTCTCTGAGGTTTCTCTGGGGGTGTACCGCCCTCTTGAAATTTTAACATTTGATTTCATCTCCGGAGAGGATCCCGTAGTGCTACAGAGAGCACAAGACTTGGAAGAAAAGTTGAGAGTTGAAGTTGACTCTCAGGGCACTGACTACCAAAAACATTCAGAGAACGAGTGTGAGCCATGCCTATCTATCGCTACCTGAAAACTCGATATCTTCCAGAATGAACATACAACCAATCCCCTGGGACCCAGTATTTCTATGGGATGCACTCCTTTGGTGCCATCCACCCAGGAATCGCAAATCGAAATGCCTCCGGGGATAAATTCCACTTTCACGCCGGTAGTCCGGGAGAAAATCCCCAAGTCCCCCAGCGATAATCCAAAAAAAACTCCCCCTCCCCAACCCCAGAAATGACTTATGGACCCTAAAATTTGACGGGTCCCGATCCAAATAGGGCTATGGGGCCGGGGTAGAATTAATCAACCCATGGGGGAAATCCTTCCTCACATCCTACAGGCTGTAGTTTAACTGTACAAACAATGTCATGGAGTACGAGGCCTTGGTCCTTGGACTCCTATTCGTGCTAAGGAAAGGTATCACCCGCCTCCAGGCTCTGGGTGATTCAGAGTTGGTCGTTAAACAAGTCCGGAGTCAATACACATGTCATGACAAAAGGCTGGCCGCATACCGCAACCGGGCTTGGAGCCTTATTGAATATTTCGATGCCTTTGGCATTGAACTTATTCCCTGGCGACGGAACTATGTCCCGGATGCCCTAGCCATTTTTGCTAGCACACTTGAGCCGATGGCCGGCTCACGACTCCGGAGATTTTTAGTTGAGATGGTCCCCACCCCCTCCATTCCAAACAATGTTACTCACTTTCAGGTTTTTGAGGACGATCAACATATCCTGGCCTTCATGGCCAATGTTGGTGTTTTTGAGGATCAGATAGTAGAGGAACGAGACCACGATGACACTGGACAGGGTGATGAAGACGATGGGATCATGGAATTACCCACCAATACCATCCCTAAGGGGATGGTTGCATTAGAGTGAGTCTTTGATTCAGACCCTCGGGCCCGTGAGAAGGTATCATCCTCCCCTAAGGGAGGAAAATTTGAAAATATTAACATCGGCCGGCCCGGTGAAGAGAAGATCATCCACATAGGTGCCTCCTGTTCCCCTGAGGAAAAGGAGAAGATTCTCATGGTTCTCCGAGAATACATTGATGTGATTGACTAGAGGTATGAAGATTTAAAGACGTATGACACATCCATCATGACCCACACCATCCCCCTGAAACTAGATGCTAAGCCCTTTCGGCAAAAGCAAAGACTGGTCAATCCCCTGATAGAGCCTCTGATTCGTCAAGAGGTAGAAAAACTACTATCAGCTCGGATTATCTTTCCAATCCGTCATACTACATGGGTTTCCAACCTGGTCCCAGTCAGGAAGAAGAACGGTGAGATCCGCCTTTGTGTGGATTTTTAAAATTTGAACAAGGCATCTAAAAAAGATAATCACCCTCGCCCCTCGCTGGATGAGGTGTTGCAGATAGTGAATGGATCCCAGATGATGTCTTTCCTGGATGTATATTCGGGATACAACTAGGTCATGGTCAGGTATGAGGATAGAGAGAAAATAGCGTTTACCACCAAGTGGGAAATGTTTGCGTATAGAAAAATGCCCTTCGGTTTGATCAATGCAGGTGCTACTTTTTAGAAGGCCATGGACATTGCTTTCGAGGGCCTTGTAAATTGATGCATAATCATCTACATGGATGATTTGACTGTCTTCTCCCGGGACAGGAGTGATCACGCCGCCCACCTCGCTCAGATTTGCGAAAGGTGTCACCGGTACGGAATATCCCTCAACCCCAAGAAGTGCATATTCAGGGTCACCGAGGGGAAGTTGCTCGGGCATATCATCTCTGAGAAGGGTATATCTATAGACCCCGATAGAGTCGAAGCATTGCTAAACCTACAGATGCCTGGTAGCAAGAGGGAAATGCGATCCTTCTTTGGAAAAATCAACTTTGTGCGTCGATTCATCACAGGATTCGCAGAGATAGTTAAACCACTCAATGAAATGATGAAAAAGGATACCAAAATTGAGTGGAGTCCTGAAGCAAAGCGGGCATTCACCCAGATCAAACAGACCATAACAGAGGCTCCTATCCTGGCTAGTCCAGACTACTCCCTCCCGTTTTACATTTACTCATTTGCTTCACCGCATTCTACCATGGCAGTGTTGACCCAAAAAGTTGAAGGGGAAGAATGACCAATAGCTTTCATGAGTTCCCCCTTTAAGAATGCTGAGGTCCGGTATTCGTCACTAGAAAAATAGGCCTTTGCTCTAGTTCGCACCGTGAAGAAATTCTGACATTATATTCTCCGGAGCAAAGTGCACGCTATCATTCCAGACCAGGCCGTCAAATCTCTGCTGATGCAGAGTGAGTTGGGCGAGAGACGGGGGAAATGGATGGCCATCCTCCAGGAATATGACTTAGAGATGCAACCCATGAAAATAGTCCAAGGTCAAGGACTAAGTCGAGCAATGGCAGAAGAGACTCCCCACATAGAATGTCAGACTTATACAGTGGAGTCCATTACTCAAGACCCATGGTATACCGATCTGGTGTACTTGCTGCTAAACAACAAATGCCCGGAGGGATTGCCTCCTCACAAATGCCGCGCCTTGCAGATGAAAAGCACCCACTTCATGATCAAGAACTCCGTGCTTTACCGCAGAAACTATGAGGGAGTGTACCTCCAGTGCATTGACAGAGACCAAGCTATGAAAATAATCGATGAATTCCATGGACAGTTCGGAATCGGGCATGGCTTAGCTGACGCCACCGCCCACCAGATCCTTCGGGCTGGATATTATTGGCCCTACATATTCAAAGACATTTACGCTCATGTTAGGAAATGCCATACTTGTCAAACTGCAACACATCGTGAGCGTAACCCAGCCATGCGTCTACAACCAGTCTACAAGGCTAGACCCTTTGCCCAATGGGCATTTGAATTCATCGGGGAAATCAACCCCAACTCATCTACCAATCACCGATATATTCTAACTGTAACTGATTACTGCACTCGGTGGTCTGAAGCCATACCTTGCAAGAACAACATGGCAGACGTAGTCATTAAGTTTTTGGAAGAAAACACTGTCACAAGGTTTGGAATTCCCTTTTCTTTAGTATGTGACAATGGTCCGGCATTTTCTTCCGCATAATTACTCGAATGGACCTACAACCGAAAGATCACATTGAAGTTCTCCAGCAACTATTATCCTCAGGGAAATGGCGTTGCTGAATCAACAAACAAGAATCTACTTGAGGTGATCAAACATTTGTTAGAGAAAAATCCCTAGGATTGGCACCAAAAACTGAAATTCACCCTCTGGACAGATCGTATTCATATTAAAGCCTCCCTGGGAACGTCCCCATTCTACTTGGTTTATGGCCAGAACCCTGTATTCCCAGTCAACTTACAAATCCCGGTTTTACAATTTATGCAAGAATTTAACAATAGGGACAACATTATGGAGGTTCGACTTTTGAATCTGGTGCGAATGGAGGAACAACGAGACGCAGCCCTCAAACATTTCACGCCTAATCAAGCAGTAGTAAAATGATGGTTTGACCGAAGAGCCCAATACAAGGATTTTCTGATCTCGGATCTGGTCCTACTGTGGGATAAGGCCTGGGAGAAGAAAGGAAAACACACCAAGTTCCAACGGCTCTGGCTCGGACCATACTTAATCTCAGAAATCTGCGGGGCAAATACTTACCGCCTTAACACCTTAACTAGAGAACCTGTCGCATTGCTTGTTAATGGGCAGTTTCTCAAACATTACTTTGAGTAAGGGTAAGTTGGTCCAAAGTTGTATTATATGTAAATATCCCCTTGTAAATAGTCTTGTTGGCTACCCTCCGGGGCAGTCTCCCTTCTTTCTTTTGTTGTCTTTGTTTTCTCTTTTCGCTTCCTTTTGGTCCCGGCGTTTTGTTCCATTTTGTAGGAACTAGAATGCTTCACATAACTTTGGCCTCTGGTGCAATGTCTCTGGCATGGTGAACTTTAGAATCTCTTTATCACAGTGGAATCAACCCGGTCTCCGGGATTGTTTGCTGGTTATGGCACATTTTCGGGAAATCTCCATTGGGTGTTGTCTCCGGGAGTCTGGCAATCAGTGAACAATAATAATATAAGGAACAAGTAATCAGACACATCGAGGGTAGAGCAGCTGTACTGGTTGGTTGATCTACGTCTGAAAATCCAAAGAAATTCCTTCCGGGTCTGGAGTTTTATCCTCTCCAAATATCTAAATATAGGTGGATAGGTGAAAGAAGTACCGCCATTTGAATTTTAGCTAAGCTTGGGCTCAATGGTGAAAGAAGTACCACCTTCCCCACCTGGAAATAAAAAAAAATATGAGGAAAAGCGGGATGAAACTCCGGTCTCCAGGGGAAAGTAATCAAATTGATGACTAGTTCGATGTAATTAGTTGCGCTTCTCTACTCCTCCCAGAGGTCATCGGCTTGATTTCCTTCCAAAACACACACGACACCACTGATGAAAGGCTACGGACTGACTCCTGTGTGGTCAGGTTCTCTCGGATATGCTTCTCTCTGTTTGTCAAACGCTTCGGGAGGACGATTTGTTCTAGTTGTGCTAACCAGAGAATCTACGGTCCTCAAATGCGATAAGGCATTTGTCCCAGATAGTTACCATTTGTTATACCCTGCATCCCCGTCCCTACATTTTATGTGCAAAATGTTGGGTCCCCTTTTTTTTACTTTTGTTTTGTTTTCCTTGCGGCTTTTGCCTTGTCTTTCTTTTGCTTTTGCTTTCTTTCTCCAGGTTTTTTTTTTTTTTTTTTTTTTTTT
>MU225937.1:1466575-1479864 GCA_018584345.1 Thuja plicata
CTCCGGAATGAGGAAGATTGCTTTTTACCGCGGGTATAAATAGACTCGCCTGTCATTTTCACACTTACCGTGATTAAAATCTTCAAGCACTTAGAGCGAAATAGAGCAATTTTCAAAGCGATTAGTAGAACAGTTACAGAGAAATTTATGATAATCAAAGGTTAACACCTTCTACTGTTCTCAGACGTACGCTTGTGCTTCGTGGTGGTGATCTCGACGGCGTGACGATTCGAAGTTGTTGCAGAGTTCTCCTGGTAATATTTTCCTTCCTCCACCTTCCACGTTCTCAGGTTGGTTTCTCTGCTTCCCTCCTCTTCGCTTTGCTTTCATTTTCTGGTTTTTCTTTGGGTCTGCCTGTTTTTGTTTTTGTTTGCTTTGTTCCTCTGTTGTTCTTTACTCTTCTGGTTTTGCCTCTCGTTGGTGGGTTGGCTCTGCCGGAAGGTTGTCCACCTTCTGTGCAGAGGTGGTTCTTCTGTAAATTCTATAAATAGCTTGTACATGATGTAAGTAGCTGTATAATCTTGTTTCAGCTTCATCTGGTTTTTTCGCGGGAGTCTTTCCGTGTGTATAAAGTTGTATATATGTATATTTCTGTAGGTAACCCTTGTATATCCCCTCCTCTCCATGTATATATCCTTCAGCTCTGTGTGTATCCTTTCGGGTGGCTCGACAAGCTGGTCGAGTCGCCTTCGCTTCTGGTTTTCCACCTTCGAGCTTGCCTCGAGGCAGAAAACCACCTGTTTGAAACTTGGCTCTCAGCCGGTTTCAAACAGGTAATTTTATCTCTCCTCCATCAAGGCTGTCAGAGCCTCATTTATTTCCCATGCACACAATTACTTCCAGCCAAGTGGCTTTCCCTTTTCGCGCGTTCGGCCAGTCAGCTCCGCCGTCAGTGCCATCACATCTATTCAATGCCGACACATGTGGCGTCCACGTGGGCTCACCTTTACATTCTTCCTAACAGTCATTTCTCCGGGCTTCGGGCCTCTTTTTACCCCCACACGTTCGTTGTCCTTACCAAGTGCGATAAAATCCCCAGACCCGGACATGTGGGTTTCCTTAAGTTCATGATGTGTTTTGTTTGTCGGGTATCTTTGTATAAAACTAACTTTTCAGGAAAGGCAAACATCACGGTGGTAAGACTTTCCCGGACCCCGGAGTTATTGTTTTATTTTAATAAACATATTCTTTCGGTCGCTTTGTCTCGCAGGTCCGGACTTCAACTTGCAACCATGTCTGAAGCATTCGCATCATCTCCTCCCGGACGCCCGGAGTTACCAACCATGACAGAGACTAGGGCAGCCGCAAAGTCCAAATTAGAGAAGGCCCTGGCAAAGCTGCCCCTCACCATGAAGTTTGTGCAGGAGGATGAGATTGTGGGCTCCAAAATTGAGTCCATGGTAAAACTGATGACCGATGCCAGCATTGGAACTTGGGCAGAAATGCAGGCCCTGGTGAAGATAATGCACATCCAGTGACAGGCTGGAGACCCACTTGTAGTAAACATCGGAGGTTCCGGGATCCTCCAGGCAGCTTATTTCCCATGCTCTGTGCAGTCTCTAGAGCTTGTTCTAGCACTGGCAGCCAACTACAACTCTTCTGTCTGGGCTGTTATGCTTGCAGTCGCTGAGCCCACCAGATTCCCCACTCCACTAGTGTCTCTGGACCCATTCACTTTCCAAGCAGGCCTAGGCATCCCGCAATTTGATAGGGCCACGGTGGTCACAAGGACTGATGCCTTGAAACAATTCAATCAACTAGAGGATGTCGCCCGGGTGTACATAAACGTCAACTAGCTCAAGGTCTCAAAGAGGGACCCAAGGAGAATGAAGATAGATATCCCCCATTCTGAATTCAAGGAGAGCATCCAGATGGGGATGATAGCATTGGCCCGGGTATTTGGGAAACCCTCCGCCCAAGAATTTGCAAAATAGATGTACTATTTCCTCCTCGGCATCGCCACCAAGGGGGAATTCTTTGACTGGGCAACAATTATCTCCAATCATGTTGATTCCCAGTTCCTGTAGTTGAACCAGAAAAAGAAGTTATACATGACTTCTTATGTTTTCTGGGCTTTGGCCCAATAGAGGCCCCACTCCAATGGCCTGTTCATAGATGGCGTTCTCGGGCTTGACCAGGGACAGAAAGCACCGTGGGACCATTTCCCACAGATTCAATGGGAGGCCAGCTTCCCCAGTTACTACCGGGTAAACGACTCCTTCATTTACTACCATTTACTCACGCCCACCCGGGATGCCGGATATCGCCTGTCCACTGAGGCAATGAAGTTGGTTAGTAGTTATGGGCACTACTACATTCAATTCCAGCAGCATACGTACATTAGGGTCGTCGGCTTCTCTGAAAAACCCTACTTGTTTCCCAAGCATTGTGGGGACAAGATCATGCTGCTGGAATATTGCAAACAGATAATGGAGCTGCATACCTTCTTGGCCCACAAGAAGGTCCCCAATGTCCCATTCCCAATCTCCTGTGGGAACTACACCTGCAGTCTGACCACCGCGAAGGAGGAAGATAGTGAATTGAAATGGTATAACTTGCAAGAATTCTATCTGGCCCGAAGAAATTTTGATCCACATGGAAGAATCGCAACGACACTGCCCCGGGCTTCAGAGCCCCATCACGCACACATGGAAGACTTCTAGGACGATTGCCAAGATGACATGGATGTGCGTAGCTGGCACTATGATAGGATGACGGCCGGAATGATGCAAGAGCTCTGGCTCCAGAGATTCCCAGCGGGTTTCTCAGACGACACCCCCACCATAGATCCCCAGTACAAGGAGAAGGGGATTGACAAAATGGTACTGCCGGCAATAAATTGGGCCACCCAAGAGGATCACACAATTGAGGACTTCACTCAGGAAATCATCGAGCGAAGTCACACATACTTTAAGAGGGTGTGCCCCGGGAGTGCGCACCTAGCCTCCAAACCGGTACTAAAACCAACACCGCAGCCGGTACCAAAGTTGACTCCGGGGGCCAGAACTTCTTTACAGGCTGGGACCTCTGCACAGGGCACAAACAAAGGAAAGTAGATAGATACAACTCCCTCCGCGTAGCAAGTCCCCGTTCAGGAGTAGATTAAGCAATCTATGGCCGCCTCCCAGCAAATGAGGGAGTAATTGATAACAAGGTTGGCCACTCCCCCGCTCATGTCCGGACCGATTTGTCCCTCTTCCTCCCTGTCACTGGCAGCCTTAATGATGAAGGAAACTAGGGTAGATCCTATGGAAGCGGCGGCAATAACCGATGCGGGGCCACCTTTAGTCACCCCGAGGAAGAGAAAGCATATCCAGCAGCCAAAGGCAGAACCAACGCCGAGGGAATCCCTCCCTAAAGAAGTGGAAATCCTTTCTTCCAGTTCCCCAGAACCGGAGAGAGAAATAGAACATGCAGAGGATCCAGCCAGTCCCCCTTTGAAGGAGTTTGATTTATTTGCAGCTGATGAATTCGGAAACCTGCAAGGAGGTGATACACAAGTGGAAACAGAGGTCCCGGGGCAGGAGCAGGAGGCTGCGGATCCGGAAGACTTGGAACAAGAAGCTGCGGAACAAGAAGAGCAACAGATAGAAAAGGGGCCAGAACCGAATATTATCTTCGGGGCCCCAGAAACACAAGGTCCAGGAGTAGGCCAACAAACACCTAGTGAACAAGTGGCATCCACTGGGGAACCCAGACACGGATCTTCGGGAGCAACTGTAACCCCAGCCACCGCGTTCCAGAGGCCACTCCCAGGGGAAACCTTCGGGCACGTAATAACAGCGGCCCAAACTATGAATCTTGGCCAGACACCTCCCATACTGCCCAAAGAGGTGCCGATAGCAGAAGAAACCCAGCCAGAGGTAGAAATAGAAGGGGAACAGCTTGAAGAGGAAATCCTCGAGGAAGCTGATCAGGGTCCAGACTCACCAATCGATATCCGGGACCAGGCTGAGGATATAGAAATTGAAGAAGATGTTGCTACAGAAGAGGTTCTGGCAGGGAGAGCAATAGAGGAAGTACATGTTGAAAAGGAGTAGTCACCACCGGACACCGGGAGAGAATCTGAAGAATAAGCTCTGGAAAGAAGGCCACCTCTCCCACCTCCATGGCTGGTGGAAAGAAGGAAAAGAAAAGCCCAATCCGCTCTGACAGTCCCTCTCTCCCTGGCCAAAATGATGGCCTTAGCTCAGGCCCCGCCGAAAATAAAGAAGGCCCGGATAGTTCATACCCTTCGGACTGGGCCGGGCGGAGAAACTGTTGCAGTAGTGACAACGCCTCCCCCAGACGCCGATGAAGCGACCGCAGATCCCGCAGATTACAATATCACAGAGGTATCCCTGGGTAAAAGGGGAAAGCAGGGCGAAGTGGACCTGCTGAAGGGGGCAGCAAGGGCAGTAGAGGCCTGATATGAAAAAGAGGCCCAGAGGCTCAAGGCAGAAAAGGAGAAGAATGCAAACCTCATGGGGTTGCTCATAGAACTGGCCCGACCCCTCAATGCCCCCCCTCCAGAGACCTCCACATCAGAGGAATTACCGCAGAGCGACATAGACTCCCTGCGAGTAATGAAGAAGAAGGCCCAAGAAGTAGACGAATGGGTCACTCTGCAGATAGGAAATACCCGGCGTTTCCTAGCGTCCACTCTCCCTGATTTTTATGCACCCCGATAAGTTGTCCATTAGGCAGAAGCACTGATTGATCAATGGGAGAGTGACGCCGAGAATTACAAGGCGTGGAAGGTAGAGCTCGAGGAGCTCCTCACCCTGGGGGAAGACATAATTTCTGAATCTGAAATTCTGGGTGAGGAATCATTTGATTTCGTAAGGGCTCAGCACTCCAGACTGGACCTCACATTGGAGGTAACCAAGCAACTGGTAGAGTCCTTACAAGAAAAGGTAAATACGGTGAAGTGTTCTTCTAATTTATACAAGTCATTTGTAATAAAGGCTTCCGGGGTTGATCCCCTTAGTACAGATACTTACACCCCAGAGGAGTCAGTTTTGGGGAATTTTGATGAAATAATGGCATCTCGGTATCGATCCCCGGAGGGGATGGATGGGACCCAAATGACGAAACTTACCGAAATGGTGCTAAAAGGTCATGACGCTGCAAGGATGGCAGATGAATACAGGAATAATTTTCCGGACCTGGAGGAACTAGTTGATGTGGCTAGACATAGAAGGGCTAGCCTAAGAAAGATTGATGAGGATGGCATTTTTCGCCTCCTTCAGGCCTTCAATGATAATAAGCAGCCTTGAGCATTATCCGGGAACCGTGGAAACTTGGCATTAAGCATTCTTTATTCTTTTGGGGACGTAAGTTCCCGGATCCCAGAGTTCTGGATCCAAAATTTTGTATTCTTTAAAGTGATCCGTGTCCCGGTCCCCGAGGCCGAACGGTCACTTTCAGAGGTGGTTAATAAAGACTTGTCAGAGGGTAGTTGGGCGCATCAAGAGGCATTGGCTCGGCAGTTGGTTTCTGACAGGGTGGTCTTCTCGAGGCGTCGTTCAAAGGTAAACCTGGCACATTGGAGACAGGGTGCCACATTTCCCATTTATGAGGCATGTAGCCTCGGTCCCCGGGGGACCTACTCCCTTCTTTCTTCTCTCTGGCTCTCTTCCTGAGGCCGATTCTTCCGATGTATATTCTTGTCTTCTTCTTCTGACATGGCATACCTATTCCATCTCCAAGTCTTTTGTAGGGTGGCGCAGGTAGTACCGGCCCCCAGATATTGTATTTTATTTGAAGCACAGTAAAATAGGGTTAGGGTTAGAGAGTTGTATAAATAGGCAAATCGACCCATTTCCAAGGGTCGACGAAATTGATGATTTTGTTGTCCATAAGAAATAGAAAAGTAATTTCTAGTTTTAGTTGCAGAGCTCAATGCTCCAGTTGTTCTGTTCTTGGTAGTTAGATGCTCCCCTGGAGCCACCATTGTATCACGCACCAGTGCTTGCTGGACTAAAACATTAATGAAGAAGGAAGGATTCTTGGCAATGAAGTTGTTAACGTCTCTGCTTCTGAGTTAATGGTATTTCATGTTTTAATGTTCTATATGTCCTTCACTCTGATATGTTAAAGTAGATTAACGACCTCTTTATTTCCGCTACTGATAAAATGCTAACTGATGGTTGTGTATTTCTTCGGTATTTAGTGTAGTCTTTCAGAGTGTTGTCGAGGTTCCAGACTTTTTCAGCATGACTATAGTTAGATAAATGTTTCTAACCCTACAGGATCTTTTCGTTTTATTTTCTAAGTGTAGAATGCTCCAGGAAACCCTTACCGAATTGAATCTCTGGGAGAATGAGTTGAAGTAACCAGCTATCCCCCTCGAAAATAGTCACCTCTCCCAACAGAGCCCCACATCGTCGTGACCCGACATCTAGGTGCTTGAAGGCCCAGAGAATTTTATTTTCTCGGATAACCTTTACGTGCGGAGTTGGCCGATTTCTCTGGAACCCGGTGATAACTTATGACTGTTGGCAGACCCGGTCAGCAAAATCCCCTCAATAGATGGCCATACTGCCATGGTTCTCAAGACACTACAAAGTGCTCAAAAATAGTAGAAGTCCCCCCGAACAAAGGATGGGATACAAAGAAGTCTCTCCTTTGAGCCCTCTAGTTGTCTCAGGCTTCTGTCCCTCTATAAGGTCTCCAGACAACCAACATGAGATCATCAATCTAACATCTCTAGTAGTCAGTCTTCCCTAGGTGGTGTTACGTCAAGAAACCTGAGTACCTATAAAAAAAGGCTATCCACTCTGACATGGATCATCTATCATTGGTCTGGTAATGGGAAGGTGCTCCCATACCCACACTTGTAAAAAAAGTACACCTGCAGCCATACCTCTAACACCTTGGAAAACCACCCCGTGCATCTCATAGTACATATGTGCTAAGAGGCAGTGACCCCATCCTTACAACTCTAGATGAGTCACAAGTCTCTCTAATACCCAAACCCAACCTAGCAAGAACCCCTGCTGACTCCTTTCCACCATAAGGAAGCAACTTATGAAGCCTTCTATGACGCAATAAAGTGGGTACTATGCGCTGTACTCAATAACCGTGTCATCCCAAAAAATGGCTCTGTCTAAGATGGTGTGATCATGAAAAACACAAAAGAGAGCATGTATGTTGAGATGTGGAGCTGCATCATACTCTAGATGCTATCCAGCAAAGGATATCTGAAGAATCCTATATACATCCTTGAAAGTGATGCTCATCTCCCCAGTCAACAAGTGAAAGGTATTATGTGCACTATGAAAATGCTCGACCAACACTATGAATAATCCTTGGTTCACACAGATATCAGGCATCTGCAATAACCAACCAAAACCACACTCATCCAAGTGACCTCACTGAGCATCAGAAAGGTTCCTCACTAACTGCATGGTTGGAGGATATGTGGATTGGAACTGAATATCTGGCAACTATTTTTGCAATAGATAAATCAATGAATACTCATCAGTAACAAAGAAAAATCAGTGCATAATAGATCAAAAAGATGAAAAAAAGTGAAGGCATTATATTTTTCCATTAGTATACTTAAGGAAAAACATGATCTGCACCATCGGTTTACTCCACACCGACAGATAGGGCACACCACAACCTGATGATAAGGTTACCTGATAAACACTATTAAGTGTTATCCGATGACAAATGGGTTAAAGGAAACCTGACGAGTAACAACAGTGCAACCCGATGGAACATCATAGAGATGAATTCCAATAGACAAAGCGAACCCAACAAATAGTTCAAAAAAAGGAACACTGATAGACTTCAATTTCAACCCGACGACCAAAAACTGACAGTCAGTTACATCCCGTAAAAAGTGGATCTGATTTTCCACATCAGATAAATCACTGAAGTTGTATTTATATCTTTTTAATTTACTTTTAAATCTATTATGTGCAGAGGAAGCAATGTATTTATTATTGTTTTAATTAGTTTTACTAATTTAAAACATGCAAACTAAAGATCAAGGTCAAGTTGTAAACCTTGGATCTAAGAGTTAACATTGTAATGCGTGAATTCCAAGATAGGTCAAATACTTGTATAAATAGGTGCTCAATCCATTGAGAATAGTTGTTGTTCAATGAAGATAGTAGCCACGGAGAAAAACTAGAGACCAGACAGAGAATTCATGCAGGAAGATAGAAAAAGAATAAAGTCAATTTCAAGAACAGAATAGAGGCTACCGACAAGCAGAGAAATGGTATTCATTAATCACTTAAGGTGATATTATAATTCTGAGAGCTTTAATGGATTTGTAATCAGAAATTATAGATTGTATGTAGTTAGGTCAACATTTGTACTCATTCTAACAAGTGTAGTACACTAATGAAATCCCTTCAAGAAAGGTGGGCTTAACCGTCCTATTGTAAAATCTCATAACTGAGTGCACACTTAAATCAGTGTTGCTAAATCTCTTAACATAGTAGATCTTAACAGGTCTCCACCTTAATACTCCTAACATGGTAGATCATTAGAAGTGATCAAATTTTAAGCCTTAACCAGCTCCCTTCCATTATGCAGATAGTGAAGTTTTGTGGGTGCCATCCCCACCACAATTTTTACTTCCTAACAGGAGTTTTTTGCGATACCATATCTTGTGTTATGTGTTTATCATTCATGAATGTTTCTATGAATACTGCAAACCATTAAATATTATGAATGAACAATACATACATAAGAAAGAACAACAGTAATGGTTGGTAATGCAGTAATGTATGATTACTAATAATGAATTAAGAAAGGTGTTAAAAGTTTTAGAGGTACTGATTCACCCCTCCCCTCTTAGTACTATTTCCCATTAATTCCAACAATTTGTATCAGAGCTGAGTCTCTTTTTGGAAAGCTTAAAGGCTTAAGAGAAAATATCATACAATGGAGATGTAAAAACTTGATAAGAAAATTGAGAACAAAAAGCTTGACATACAGATGTTCTATGAACATTATAAAGAAGCTAGAATCAAGATGAGAGAGCTGCTGGATGAGAGAAAAGGTATGACTATCCAGAACAATGAAAAAGATTATCAAGAAGAAGAGATCCCAGATTTCTTTAAATCTTCAGGATCAAATACAAGTAATATATCAGATAGATCAGAAGAGAACATCACAAATCTAAAGGAGATCGATCAAAATCTGACAGAGCAAATAAATATGTTGTAAATTGGTCAAGAGAGCCAGATGGTAAGAATGATTGATGTGGTGAGTTCTGCCAGACAAGCTGAAACAGAAAGAACACTTGCTATTGATGAAAAAAGGAAGATTGCTGATAAACTACAAGAAAATGAATTGGAAATTCAAAGACATGATGAGCATCACCATGATCTCACAAATTAGATCATTCTCATGAGTCAAGAAGCAAACATAATAAATGTGGAACTCATTGAGAGAATATAGATTATTGGTGAATTAAGAGAAGAAAATGAAAAGCTAAAACATGAGGTTAGAATATAGAGAAGAAAATGAAAAGCTAAAACATGAGGTTAGAATTCAGCAATAGCATAATGAGATTATCAGAAAGGTTGAAGAGAGCAATAAAAAAGTGGATGACTTTCTTGAAGGACAGCAAAGAGTCAACAACAACAACGGTATAGGCTTTACCAAAAATGGAGAATCATCAAATCAAGCAAGCTCAAAGAATGTCTATGAAAATCCAAGACCAAGAAAGCTAACATGCAAGCACTGTGGAAAGAAAGGGCACACATTGAATGTATGTTGAGGTAAAATGAAAGGTATTCCTAAATCTACACCTACATTCATAGGGTTCTGTTATAAATGTAACAAGAAAGGACATAAGGCTTATGAATGCAAGAGCAAGATAGAAAAACCAAAGAAGGAAACCTACATGGACAAATATTGTGCTACATGCAAGATGAATGGGCACACATCTAAAGAATGATGAAAAAAGAAAAAGAAAGCATGGAATCCTAAAGGTCAAAAGATTCCTTATCAACCAAAAAGAATAGGTAATGAATATATGGGGATTACAATACATGGACAAAATGTACATCATCTGGTAGATATGGTCACATTGCTGCAAACTGCATGAGAGCATGGACCAAAAGGTCTAGAGGATAGTCAAACCTCAGAATGGCATGCTTGCACTATCATAAAGTTGGTCACCTCAAGAAAGATTGCAAGGACCGATTGACAAAAATAAGCATATATCCCAATGGAAACACCATTGAAGATATCCGGAGGGCAAGAGACAAAATATGGATAAAAGCTTCAAGCAATGATGAAGCTGGGACAAGCAATGCAAATGATGACACCCCATCCAATGGATCTGGTGACATCACCACCACCACTTAAGATGAACAAGTAAGTATGGAACTGCACTAATCCAAGTCATATTTTGCATCAGTTCCATTATAAAATTGATAGAAAGTCAAAATCTACATGAATAAAGATGCATATTATGTTAGTTGTTACAATTTCAAGAAATCAACCCCGTCGGTATACACATACTGAAAATCATTGATGAACAAAGAAGATAAGTTGTTCTACACTTACTAAAGATTTTTGGTCAACATACAAAGTGACTAAGTTGCCAATATAACCCGACACCCATTAGTAAGAAAGGGAAAGTTAAAAGTTGTCACTATAGAATACCGATATCTGTCAGTACAAGCAACATTGTTAACAACTGTCCCGGGCAACTCAACTTCACTGATGATGTTATGTAAAGTCTTCCCAACAAAACCCGTCTTCATATCCTGATGAGTCATTGAGCATTTATTACAAAGACTTAGGGAAAAAAGTCTATAAATAGTTGACGGGACAACTTCATTCTTCACCCGCGATTTTAAGAGAAAGCAGAGTGAAAGACAAAGTGTTTAAAGAGCATAAAGAAGAGCGTCCTCAATTCAATCTAAGCACACAGCAAATAGATCATTCACCACCATTGCAAATTGAAGTAAGTATCAAAGGAACCGAAAGATCTCTATCATTGTTTTTTAAGAAAGCCCTAAATTTCCAAAAAACCCTAAAACCTGAAAAATGATGGCAACCACCTCAAGGACTACTAAAATCAAGAATGATAAGAGGAATGTGGTCAAGCTGATCAAGAATAGTACATGTGTAGAACCCAAGTATAAGATCTGCCTAGAAATTGCATCAAAACCTGATGAAACCGGTGCATTTTTGAAAATCCCACCTAGGGTTTTTCTCATAGAAGATGTTAGTTCTTATATTCACTGAAAGATCATAGAGATAGGTGATCGTGAAATGGATGAAGCTTTTAAGAAGCTTTGTGATGCCGAAGGGAAACTGAAGGAAGACTACAAACACTTGGAAGTCAAAGGGTTAACTAATGCCCTACATTTTGTGAGGGGATTCAAAATAGAATGGATAAGGTTAATCTTGAGAAGAATACATAACAACAAGCTATGACTAGACCAACCTAAGCAAATAACCAAGGATGTTCTTCATGCTATCACTGGTTATCCAATAACTAACAAACCTAGGGCACACAAGCATCCATCCATGAAAGAAGTTGAAAAAATCACCAATGCAGAAGGAGACAACAGAGGTCTCAAAGTGAACACAATCACCGATGAAGAACTAAAATTTGGTGCATGTGTTATTGGGTATAAAATATTTCAAGCTAGCAGACTGAATAACATTTCTGCAACAACAGTAAGCACAACTTACAAGATAGTGACCAAAGGAATTCAAATGGATCTGTGTGAGATCCTATTAAAACAACTTGATGAGAACATGATCAAAATCAGGTCTACAAAGACTAACACATGTAAGTTTGGCTCACTTATCATGTGTATCTTTTGCTATTTTCAAGAATACTTTCCTTTAGTAGGAAAAGTAAAATGAGACTCTACCAAACTAGTAACCCAACAGATTAGTGAATTGATTAAGTCACTAGCATTCCCAAACAACTTGATTTCGAGTCTGTTATGTCTACTTACTTCCTTGAGTTCAAGAAAAAGATGACGGAGAGGACTAGGATTCCCGAACAACTTGTAGAAAAACATAAAGATAAAATATGTTTTATGGCAAACACAAATTAAGCTACAAGTGCAATTGAGGCATTAATAAATGAGCCCATTGATAGCAAACAACTAAGGTTTGGAACTTATGAAGAGGCCAAATCAAAGATAAAACAAGGCCTAGAAATCAAGAAGAATGTGAACAAAAAGGATAAAATGGTTAAGAATCTCAAGAAGATTCTATCGGTAACATATGATGAACAAGAACAACCAGAGACTACCGATGAACAGGGCACCATCGATAAGGAACAAGAAGAAAAGAAATCAGATTTTGAAGAGACTGAATCTGATACACCTCCACCTCCACCTCCACCTCTCGCAAAGAAGTAGAGGACAAGGAGTCAAATTGATGCAACCAAAACAATAGCCCTTAAGAAAGGTCAAGTAAGGACCTACATAAGGAAGTAGCCAACTAAGAGAACAAGGCAACAAATTGTGTAAACCACACCACCAAAGAAGAGGAAAAGGTTGGTTAGGATAAAGGCTGACATAGAAGAGACTCAAGATGATGAGCCTAATGTAGCAAAGAAGAACTACAGGAATCAAACAATTGATGAAGCTGCCAAATCCATTGCTATAAAGGGTAGAATGACTGATAAGAAAATTAGACAATGGGATACACTAAACCTAGAGGACCAAAATAAGATACAAGAGGAAGTTATAAAGTCAATGATCAAGAACAAATATGCACTTGTAGAATTTGTCAGTCAAATACCTCAAGTGCTAGGTAAAAGGGTATATAAATAATGGTCATATGCTTTGAAAACTAAAAGAGAAGCAAGGGAGAGGGTACTAGTGTCACTAATACCTCCCAAATCCAAAGTTGAAGAGATCAAAGAAATACTCAAGAAGCATTCAAGTAAATTTGTGGAAAAAATAAGGGCATACAAAGTATCAAAGAACAAATTCATAGAGTTGGACAAAATGACTGAAACTAAATGGAGACAACTTCTGGATCTATAGGAAGAGTCAACAAGTGGTGAGAATCAATTAATTCTCACCAACACACCTCATACAGAGGAGGAGATAGAAAATGCAAGTCCTCAACACATTTCTTTGGACAATACTGAAAGTGATAATTGTATGCACCCTAAAATGGTCGCCTAGACTTTGGGCCCCATTTATTATTTTATCATTTTATCAATTTTCTGAATCAATGCTTTGCAACATTTTCAATTCAAATCAATTTCCTTGATCAAATTTTAATTAATTCAATTATTTCAATATTTCCTAAGGTTTGATCATTTTTATTTAATTAAAAGATTTAATCTCCCT
>MU225937.1:1488859-1545509 GCA_018584345.1 Thuja plicata
TCATCATCTCTTCCCAAGTCTCCCATACAATTCCAACATGCTTCCTTGTCCTTAGAAGTAGCTCCATGTCAAGAGGACTCTAAAAATGATAAAGAAAAGAATATAAAGAAAGATCAAGATCAAAAAATTTCCATGTATTTCAATCCTCTTTATGATGAATCTTATCCGCATCATGGTTCTTTTGATCCCTTGCACCCTTCCTTATGCATTCCACCATGTCTTAAGTCTTCTCCTAAGCAAGATCAAGTTATTACTTACAACGTTGAGCTTATTGACAATCAAAATAACCTTACTACACTTGCACTTTCCAAAGATGATACTTCCATTAAGGTTATTAAAAATGGTTTTGTTACTTCTAATATTGAGCTTAATGAAAATCAAGAGAAAAATTATGCACTTATGCTATCCAAAGATCCTTGTCAAGATCAAAGTCTTCCATCTTCTTGTTCTACCACTCCATGCTCACTTCCACTTTCTACTCTTCCTCAGTCTTTGCAAGCTTCAAAAAATCCTATCAAAGAAGGTGCTCCTATTCAAGATGTTCACAATCCTATTGAAAATCCTAATGCTCACTCTAAAGATGCTGATGTCCTTGGTTCTCATATACATGCTAATGAACTTATTGATTATCCTTTTGTGTCTTCCACATCCATCCTTGGACCTCCTCCGCTAATACTAAGGGCTTCACATTTTCCTTCCATCTTGGGTCCTTATGTCCCTTCAGTTTCCCCTCCTAAATCTCCTAATTCATCATCCATCATGGGTCCTTACGTCCCTCCATCTCCTATCTTTCCTCAAGATCAACATAGATGCATACCCTTGAATCATTTTCATCCATCCACCCATCTAAACCAGTCATATTATTCTTCTTCCTCCACAAGTCCCAAGTCTTTTGGAAGAAACTTGAATGCTCAATATAAGAAAAAGAAGCAATACAAGAATCCATCTAGAAAAGAAGATCACCATGTCTCCTCTAATCGACATGGGGGCATAAAGTCAAAAGAGATATCCAAGAAGAAAACTACAAGACAAGTATGGGTTCCAAAATCCATCATTGAAGATATTCTCTCTAAATCATCAAAAAGAAATGAAAAGCATACGACTATATGGATTCCAAAGTCTCTCTTGAGAGAGTCATGTTGATAAACAAGTGAAGTTGGCATTCAAGCTTCCAAAGGCTTCCACTTCATCTTCTTCCAAAAACATTCTTTCATTCCATGCGCCTAAACCGCAACCTTTGTTATCCATTCAGCATATTCCTTCACGTATTCCTTCATTCACATTTCCTCCATCCTCTCGCAACCCTTCAAGGTGTGTATCAATGTTGATCTTGCCTTCCTCTCCGTCTACCCTTTCACAATCCCTCCATTCATTATTTTTCTACCTTATGTCGCTTTTCCTCATTTGTCTATTCCTCCTATCTTCCAACCTCACTCGCTTTGCATAAAACCTTACCCTCCATTTTTCTCTTTCATCTTCCTTTCCCTACCAACATATTTGAGCATATCATTTTGAATCCTTGGCATATTATGGTTTATCCTTTCAAGGAGCATTATCTAAAAAGCTTGCCTTCTTCCAAAAAAAAGAAAAAGGAAAAAAAGAAAAGAGAGATAAAAAAATTTAAAGAGAATAAATTTCATCCTATGGTGAAAACCACTCCCTTGTGGCACCTTGGATAAGTACCATGATGAAAACATGGAAATCAGGCGTCATGCATAATTCTTCTACATCTTTCATCCGTTCCGTACTCTCTCTTTGATCTTGACAATGGTGATCTATACACAAACATTTGGGCTATCTTGTGAGCTATCTTACGATGATCTTGCTTTCATTTCTTTCATGTTCAACCTTCATATCTATATTCCTCCATTCATTTTTTCCTAGCACTATTCTTTTACTCTTTGGTCTTGATCTAAAAACATAAAAAAAAAAGAGTAAAAACACGGTGCTATGAAGCCTCTTGACATGCCTACTCCTTTAGACTGCATTCTTTCTTGTTCTTGCATTATGCTTTTGTGACTCATCCTATGTTGGGCTTTCTTTGCTTGTCCAAAATGTGCTTTACATGATGTTTATTTTCCCTAGCTTGGGTACTCTTGAGGAGTTTGCCTTTGAGGATTTATTCCCTTCATTCTCCTTCATTCTCCTGTCTTCCATCTCTTCCACCAGCTTGCTAATCCCTCATGTCCTCCACCTTGCTAAAACATTGGGACTGCATGATGTGATCTTGTTTGAGAATTTGATGCCCATTCTGTCTGGGGGCATCCTTTGTACATAATTATTGATCCTGAAAAAATTTAAAAAAATGATATATTGTCAAAAATTCTAAAAATTGGAAAATGTCATCAAAAAATGATCATCTTAGTGAAAACCTAGCAATATGCGCTTTGATGTATCTCCAAAAAAAATTAAAATACAAAAAAAATCAAAAAATTCAAAAAATTTAAAAAAATAGAAAAAGTGCCTCGGTGAAAACCTGGAAACAGGCGCCTTGGTAGAAAAAATTAAAAAAAAAAATATATAAAAAAAGTCCTGAAAAAAGAAGAAAAAAATAAAAAAATCCAAAGTTGAAGAGATCAAAGAAATACTCAAGAAGCATTCAAGTAAATTTGTGGAAAAAATAAGGGCATACAAAGTATCAGAGAACAAATTCATAGAGTTGGACAAAATGACTGAAACTAAATGGAGACAACTTCTGGATCTACAGGCAGAGTCAACAAGTGGTGAGAATCAATTAATTCTCACCAACACACCTCATACAGAGGAGGAGACAAAAAATGCAAGTCCTCAACACATTTCTCTAGACAATACTGAAAGTGATAATGATCCTATTAACGTAGACACAGTCATGGATGATATTATCCAAGATATCACTAACTAGGACTCTGACAAAGATCTGCAGAAGAAAGATGATTTCATATTTATCACACTTAAGGATCAATGAAAGTAGCAAATTGCAGACATCAGATGGTACAATAATTAATGTTGCTGATGAACAAGTGCAAGACACTTCAATCATGGACTCCAAAGAACAAGACCCTACAAACCAAGTGCAAAAAGATGAGGATATCAATGCTCCAAAAGATCAAACCGACGAGCAGGACACCACTCTGAATACATCCCAAGCAACCACTTAAAGAAATATGCCTGTACTAATGAAGGCAATAAATATTCTAGAGGGTAATGATGGCTCTATATCGGAGGACACAAGCACACTCGAGGACATGGGTGATGCTAAAGAAAAAGACAAAACTGTAGAGAAGGATACAACCGATGATCAAAAAGATACATTTATTGATCAAAATGAGGAAACTCAAAAGGAAAAAGGGGACACACAAACAGAGAAAGGTGAAGAAGAAAAGCAAGAAGAGAAGGAGAAACAATCAAAAGAAAAATCTGCAGAGACACCCAAGGTTGAAGGAGAGACATCTTCACAAAACTGACAGGTGCCACCTGAGTAGAAGACACAAGAAGCATCTTCCACAAGGCCTTCACCAACCACTTCAGAGAGAACAAATGAACTAGCTATGGTAGTTCATACATCTACATCCCCTCAAATCTCAAAGAAGAAGAAAGGAAAAAATAAGAATCTAGTAACTCTGGATGAAATCATTGAGATTCCAGTTTGTGATCCAAGAACATTGGATCCAACTGCACTGACAAAGTATGCCAAGCTCTATGAGAGAAAAGCTATTCAAGAAAAATTGAAGAGAGTAGAAAAAGAGGCCAAGGTACTAGAAGTAGCAAGAGGAATACTTTGACAGATTGTACCTGATATATTGATCAAAAAGCTCCAATGCTTGATCAATTGGTAATACTCACAGATGCAATAACATCTCAGAATATTGATGCTGAGAAGGTTATGGAAGAGATACTTGAACAAAAGTATGAGTTCAAGCTAGCAGAGAAAATAAGCCAGAAAGTGGCATTGAAAAAGGTTAAGCTATCTGAATTGGTAAGTACAATTGATCCAATTATATCAGAAGCTATTACCTTAATATAGAAATTGTGTACTTGAGATCAACTCACTCAGGAGTATACCGACAAGATAGAAAAAAATGATGCTGATCTTAAGTCCAGTGCACAAAGTCTCACCAACACTGAAGAAGCACTTAAATTGCACAATGAACAAATCATACAGGCTAGGAAATAGAGATAGGACATACAGTTTATAGAGATGAAGTACAAAGATGAGGTAAATGAGCTTCAAGCTAAGCTCTTACCGACACTTACACTCCTACAATAACATGTGACATAGGCGAATACACTAATTTCCACCCTGAAAATGTCTATCCTAGACAACATTTATGATATGCATGTGAGGCTAGAGCTACACCACATGGCTCTAGAAAAACTGAAAGCAAAATGGGAGAAAATGATCAAAGATATCAAGGCAACCCACTCAAATGTATTTGACACATTGTAAGTTACACATTTTTGTCACGATTTTTACATATTATAAGTTGTATATTTTTGTCATAAGTATCAAAGAAAGGGGGAAATTGATATGTTCACTCACTCACCTCAATTAAAAGGAGGAAACAATATGTATAGTAAAAGAAAAAGGAAAATACAAGGAGAAAATAATATGTACATACATAGCAAAGAACAGAGAATGTATAGTATACATGTACATATACTTATGCTATACAGATGCATACAGTCAGGGGAAGTCATATGATGAAAAGGATACACACATGGTGTACATACTAAACACTTTAGTATTATGCACATATCAGTTTTTGATACTAATGTCAAAGGGGGAGATTGAATACATTATATTTTGCCATTAGTATACTTAAGGAAAACATGATTTTCACTATCGGTTTACTCCACACCGACAGACAGGGAACAACACAAACTGATGCTAAGGTTACTCAATAAACATTGTTAAGTGTTATCCGATGACAAAAAGGTTACAGGAAACCCGATGAGTAACAATAGTGCAACCCAATGGAACAACACAGAGAGGAACCCGACAAACAAAGGCAAACCGATGAACAGTTCAAACAAAGGAACGCTGACAGACTTCAAGTTCAACCTGATGACCAAGAACCGACAGTCAGTTACATCCCATAAAAAGTGGATCTAATTTTCCACGTCAGATAAATCACTGAAGTTGTATTTATAGCTTCTTGATTTACTTTTAAATCCATTATGTGTGGAGGAAGCAATGCATTTATTATTGTTTTAATTAGTTTTACTGATTGAAAACATGCAAACTAAAGATCAAGGTGAAGTTGTAAACCTTGGATCCAAGAGTTAACATTGTAATGTGTGAATTCCAAGATAGGTGAAATACTTGTATAAATAGGTGCTCAATCCATTGAGAATACTTGTTGGTCAATGAAGATAGTAGTCATGGAGAGAAACTAAATACCAGACAGAGAATTCATGCAGAAGGACAGAAAAAGAATCAAGTTAGTTTCAAGAATAGAACAGAGGCTACTAACAAGCAGAGAAAAGGTATTCATCAATCACTTAAGGTGATATTGTACTTCTGAGAGATTTAATGGATTTGTAATCAGAAATTATAGATTGTATATAGTCAGGTCAACATTTGTACTCATTCTAACAAGTGTAGTACACTAATGAAATCCTTTTAAGAAATGTGGGCTTGACCGTCCTATTGTAAAATCTCATAACTGAGTGATAACTTAAATCAATGTTGCTAAAGCTCTTAACAGAGTAGATCTTAATAGGTCTCCACCTTAATACTCCTAATAGGGTAGATCATCAGAAGTGATCAAATTGTAAGCCTTAACCAACTCCCTTCCATTCTATAGATAGTGAAGTTTTGTGGGTGCCATCCCCACTGCAGTTTTTACTTCCTAACAGGATTTTTCTGTGATGCCATATCTTGTGTTATGTGTTTATCATTTTCATGAATGTTCTATGAATACTGCAAACCCTTAAAGATTATGAATGAACAATGCATACATAAGAAAGAACAACAGTAATGGTTGGTAATGCAGTAATGTATGATTACTAATAATGAATTAAGAAAGGTGTTAAAATTTTTAGAGGTACTGATTCACCCCTCCCCTCTCAGTACTACTTCCCATTAATTCCAACAAAAAGGATAAGTAATCTAAATATTCCATAGACGAAAGTGAAATTTATTTGTAAAGACCTAAAAAATTCTCACTGCCTTCCATAGAAAAAAGTACAACAAAGATTGATTGGCATGCAAGCTCGTACGAGTCAGGATTCAATATAGTACGACAATTTAAGTTGAAATGACAAAATAGTTGGTCATATGTGACCAAATGGGTTTCTATGAAGATCCTTGTACAAGTCGTGGGTCAC
Organism: Thuja plicata; assembly: GCA_018584345.1. Classification (NCBI taxonomy): domain Eukaryota; kingdom Viridiplantae; phylum Streptophyta; class Pinopsida; order Cupressales; family Cupressaceae; genus Thuja; species Thuja plicata. Next base: position 1,495,169 of record MU225937.1, read on the forward strand.
TCCTAGATGAAAAAACCAATGAGCCCATACGACAAACTAAGTTTTTGTAGTTTTTTGTAGGATTTCTCTCACTAGCTTGTACGATGACTCGATCCTGTAATTCAAAAATATGTAAAAACATGGAAAAATCTATCAAAAACAAGAAAAAATTAACTTAAAGAGTAATTTTTTGATTACTTACTAGAGGCGTGTGATTCTCATGTTGTCTATGCCTCTGCATGCACTCAAATTGATGATATGTGATTGGGACCACCATTTTGACTTAGAGAAGGTTTTTGGCATTTTAAACTTGGAAAGTGAAAATGATTTGAAAATGACCCTTTTGGGTCTTATATAGGTTTTGACCTAACTTTGCAAATTGCTCCGATGGACATGAAAATTGAACCCTTGGTTAATTTGACATACCTGAATCTATTTTTGGGACCAAAATTTAAATCAGACGATATTTTTTTGTTAAAAATGCAGTTCAACCTATTACTCAAATGAAGTTGATTGTTGAAGCTTGCCTCATAGGATTCTGCATCAAAATCAGTCCTAAATGACTAAATCAAGAATTATTCACTTTAATCCAAAAAAGTCATCTATGGTCAACCAAAGTCAACTCTCAGTACAAATTGGTCAACTGACTCTTCATCCAAGCTCGAATATCATATTTCTGCATCTATTCCAACTACTCGACACTTTTCAAGCTTGTCGTCCTCACCTCATTTCAATTTTGATCCTGAGGGGGCAACACCATTACATCAATAATTTGATTCACATCAACAAGTTTAATCTCTAGGGGCATTAGTGATCTATATCAAACCAGGGTTCTCCCAAGTTATTTCATCACTTCAAATCAAGTCACTTGAATCCCTAGGGGCATATCAAGTTCATTGCACCACATCAATCTCATAATACCTCTCAATTAGGTAATTGGCTTCATCAGGACCCATATCAAGTCAATTACTCCAAGAATTCAATCGAATGGAAGTCAATCTCATCACACCAAATAAGGTTGATTCATCATTTAAACCAATCCAAAATCAAGAAATCTTCTTTAGGGACGAATGTTTAGTTTCATCGCTTCACATCAAGCTAGATATTTAAACCTTTCTATCAATCTTCTCTCAATCAAGCTCAGAGCTAATATCCTTATATCTCTCTATCACTCTTCACTCAATCAAGTACATAGCTAATATTGTCAATCTTCAATCGATCTTTGTTCAATCAATTTTGGAATCTATTCTAATCTGTGAGATAGTTTCATCGCTTCACATCAAGCTATTTCTGGATCTTTAATCAAAAGTTCTTTGAATCAGCATGCTTCTCGCACATCAATTCAAAGAGGGGAAAATGTAATCACATAAAATTGGTCTAGTAAACCTATAGCCCCTAATTCTATTAATTGGCCTTAAGAAACCCTAAACTAAAGAAATTTATTACTAGACCCTAATTATAGGAGTATTTAATCAAACTTGCTTGCATAATTAAACATGACTTGTTGAATCAAATTCTTTATCAAAGCTCAAATCACCTAATTTCTTGAAACTATGGAATTTAATTAAAATTCCTAAACCCCTTTTAATTAAGTGAAGCCATTCACATATCCTCACACATGTGTGAGCACTCAAAATTAAAATAAAGCAATTAAATGGGGAAATTACCATATTTGTCTCATTCTCCCCCAAACAAGCAAAAATTTGACCAATCCAAATCATCTCACTTGGATCAAACACACATGGATTGAGAGAAATTGCATCTCTACCACTCTTCTCGGTTGAATCTTGATCGTTCATTTCACTAAATTTCATATAAAAGGAATAGCTCCCTTTGATCAAACAAGAGGCAAAATTTGAGAGTAAGGTTATAATTCTAGCTCTTTTCTAGGTTTTGAGGATTGTTCTTTCCTCCATCTTCATTTTAGTTTAGTTTTATTTCATTTAGTCTCTAGATTGCATTTCTATTTTAATGGAAACTTCATTCTTATTTTTATTTAATAGTTGTTAATGGTTTCTTAGTTGCATTTTCATGGTTAATATGCACTTATTTTTCTTATGCTTGCATATCATATTCAAGGTTCTTGAGAGAAAAGTATGCAAGTTCATGCATCTTTCTCATTCCATGGAATCTTCCATTTTGGAGTTGTCTAGTCACTGATTCTCCGTGCCAATCTGATGAGTATTTTCATGGAATCACACTCATTTGAACTAGCAAGAAATAATCCTTTCTTGAGGGTAGTTGAATAATAATTTCAATTTAGATTTGATACTAACCCCTTAAATTAATGGTTTATTGAAGTGTTTGGTGTTGCAGATTGAATGTCACATTTTACCACACACAAGGGAAAGAATGAGGAACCCTTTCCAATTTCAGCTTATTAACTTCTTCCAAGGAAACTATATTATCTATAAAACCTGAATAGATAATGGATTTACACAATTTACCTTTAATTTTGCATTGGATCCTGAAAAGTGCTCTCCTTTGGGGTGTCTCCTCCTTGAAGGGTTCCTTTAATAATGTCCTCTTAATCATCAAAATTTCTCCTACTAATTTTTATGCCAACTGCACCTCAAGAGAATGTACACTAGTACAATCTTCTTGTACATAATTTACCCTCCTTTCATTTCCTTGAGAAGTGGAAGTCTTCTATGGAAACCTATAATAAGGATGCCCCAATTGGCCAGAATTGTAGCTTTTCATTCCAGAGAACTCTGATCCTCTACCTGATCCACTAGACCTTCCTCCATTTGATCCCCTACCTCTGTAGCCTCCTCTCCTACTTGAGTCCCCCATCTACTCTCTAGTGCTAGACTCCCCTTGGCATCCTTGGCCTTTTCCTATGCCACCAAAACTACCTCTTCCTCTATTTTTTCTTCCATCTCTACCTCTATTGTTTTGATCACCTCTTCTCCTTAACTTCTCCTCCACTCTAAGGACCATTTGAAAACATTTGTTCACTGTATTGGGATCTAAGAGACTTATCTCTTCTTGGATATTTAATCTTAGGCCATTAAAATACATGGCCACTCTCTCTATTTCCTCTTATTTCTTCTTGGTTCTAAGAGTCACCTTGTGAAACTCTTCAGTATATGCACTAAAATCCAAATCCCTTTGTCTTAGGTTTTGGAGCTTCTTGTACACTTTTACTTCATAGTCCGTGGATAGAAATTGGGCCTTGACTTTTGAATTCATTATCTCCCAAGATGAGATCATGTTTCTACCCTCCTTCTCTCTCTTTCTCTCTCTCTCCTTGAACAAAGTTCCACCATGCCAGTGCAAAACCTTTTAACTTCCCTTTTGTAATCCTAACTATATCTCCTTTTGGAACTTGATTCATCTCAAAGTGGTTTGTAATAACTTCTATCCATTGAATGATTTCATCAAGATCTAGACTACCCCCATAGGTTGGTAGCTTCTCAATGCCATCACCTTTTACTGACTTCAATGCATCCACAAATTCCTTATGGTCTATAGGGAAGTCCCTTATAGGTTGCTGGGCTTCCTCCTCTTCACCTTCTTCATCTGCATTGTATTCACCCTCAATACCTCTATCTTTGCCACAAGACCTATTGAGCTCCTAAATCTTTTCTGCAAGCATCTCTTCCATCATCTTCTTGATGGCTTTTTGAGACAAATTTTTGGGAGGCATTGTGTCAGCCTCAATTTCCACCTCTATTTATTTTTCACACTTGAACTCCAAGGAAGATATTGTCTACTCTAATACCAATATGACGGGGAGAGGTCAATGAATTTATGTTTCCTCCTATGTGAATCTTGTAAAAACCACAATTTTCTCCTACAAAAGGGCCCACAACCTAGGTGAGTGTCCTTCCTTTCCTTGGACAACTCCAACTCCTTCAAATAGGTTTTACAGTAACTCCTCAGAATATCAACCAACTCCCTTTCAATCACTCAACATCTCACTAATCCTTCCATTTACCCTTGATTCCTAGCAAATGGATACACAATGAGTGTTTGTGGTATTTAAACTACTAGTGAGTAGAATGAATTTCCACACCATTCTGAGACTGTTCACAACCCATATTACTCATTCATTCCCTCAAGAGTGGCTTCAAAAATCAACTGTCTGCTTAGACCTAGTAAATAGACCTATTCCCTAGTAGCCCTAGTTTTCTTATTTTTGGTGCACAACTTTCCAAATTCTGAAATAAATTACTGAAAAATGGGCATTCTAAGTATCCTTTTGGGACTTATATCCAACCTCTAGATCTGGATTTCCAACTTTCGCAACAAGGACTTCAAATTATTCTGAACATGCTAGGCAATTAGGCCTAATTTGGGTTGAATTACAAATCCACACTCCTTTGTATTCTTCTATCAAGACTCCTTCCACCAAAGAAACATAGTGGGGTCTAAAAAAACACCAAATCCATCAGTAATTGGTCTCTCACCACTCTACCCATTCCTCTGCAACTTAATTTGCAGGCACAGTCATGGTGAGCACATTGAGGTTCTCACCTAGGGCATCCATTTTCTCTGCAACCCAAAAGAATTTTTGCAAAAATATTCTATAATATTATAGTACATCTTATGTACTTGAATTTACCCTAAGGAAATACAAATCCCATGGTGTAAAATCAAGAAAGAGGCTTTTGTTTGTGAGAACATCACCAGACCCTTAAATCTAGGAAGGTAACATAGATCTTTCTATAAAATGCTTCAAACTCAACAAAATGAAATCATACAAAGTGCATTTAAAAGGTAAGAAGTCTTATTACCCAACCATGAACAAAATTCATTTCTGCCAATCAAAACACACATGTGATATCCATACTTACACCAAATCTGCAGAAAAACACTAAATGTTTGTTGCTTTTGGATGCCAAAACTTTATCAAATCACCAACACTCTTTGATCTTCATATGTAGGCAATTAAACCACCCATACACAATTTACTCCACCAAAAACAACTGATTTTCAAACCAATTATCCTTTAAGACCAAGCTATGCAACTTTTGACAATATTTTGCAAAAGTTGCAAAAGTTGATTAGCAACTTTTTGACAATTTTGACAATTCACTCCTATTATGACTCCTAACCCTATGATACCTTAGAAATAAATAATATAGGTCATATTACATCCACTAGGGCCTATTTGGTCATTATGTTGTTTGTCCATGCCCCTTGGGCTCAATTACAACATTTTGGCCTATTGGCCCTAAATGTCCCTAAAGACCATTTAGGGTCCAATTTTGACTCTACCTTGGGCTTATGATTTTTTCCCTTATTAAAAACAAGACCCATAAGGTCTGATGCTTATTTAATATCCATGATTGTGGATGAATATAACTAGCCCCTTAGGTTTAGACCTTGGTGCTCGTGCACCACTAGTACTCAACAAGAAAGGTTGAGCGCCCAACCCTATAAAAGATTCCACCAAGATCAAAGAGATATAAATGAAGCACATAAATATAATGGAAAAAATGTGAGAAATGTTGGCCCTTTGATTCATTGTAGAAGTTGAGTACGTATTGGTGTGAGGTGGGAACTAACCTCTACAAAGAGAGGAAGACGTGTCAAAAAAATGACACAACTAGAAGACTCTATTGACCAACATGATACATCTACAAGGCTGAATCAAACAAATAGGCACCTCACATAGAAGAGGTCAAATAGGTGGCACCTAACTAGGCTTAATAAAGCTATGTATTTAATTAAAAACACTAACACCCCCCTTAATCATAGGTTAGGTGGAAATGAAAGATATGAGTCCTGACAAAAAGACCCGATAAGGTACTCATTTACAATGCAAATTACTTAGAAGTAAGGAGAAATGAGGAAAACCTAGTGGGAATAAAACCTCCCTCCAAAAAGAGATAAGATGCAATTGCATGTACAAGTGAGGAAGAAGAGTGATATATGGAGGACTTATGATAACTCCCAAGGACTACTTCTACCAAAAATTACTATATTTTCTCTCCATAGGAGATAAATAAGAGAAGATCATATGACCCCCTGAGAAGATATGAAGATATGAACTCCATGTAGTGATGGTAGATGGTCGACACTAGATGATAAATATGATCCATAAACATTGAACAAAATTCCTCCCCTTAGGAAGTAACAACACGATAAATGTGTGCAAGATTACTTCACATTCTGGATCCTAGAATATGTAGGAAGTAAGATGAATGTCTCTAAATGTTGTACGTAATCCAAAGATAGAAATGAAGCCATTGATACCTTTGAATGAAGCTCAAAGATATCCAAGCCAATGCTGATGATGTGTTACGGATCATGTACCATAAAATATTTTGGAACAGGGACCATGAATGTATGGTGATGTCTGAACCAATGCGAATCTAATACTACTAAAGATGAAAATAGCTGAGTTAGATATCGCAACTCATGAACGTCTGCATAATCTATCACTATAGGAGTTGATGTAGGTGAGGTAAGAGAAATTTCCAAAGATGGAAATGCTGATAAAACTTTATGAAAGTTATCACTAAATAGAAGACAAATGTCTTCAATGCTATCATCCAAATATGCAAGATGGGATTCTACAAACAAAGATGCTATGTCTGATAGATATGCATCCCAATATGGTGTATCTGGCATGACTATAGTAAAAACCTAATGAAAATAATTTGTGGAACTCATGACCAAGTGAACAATAGATTTAGATGTAGCAACAAGTTATGATGTCCCACTAGATGTCCAAGTAAGACTCGATGGTGTTTCTGTAGAAGTTGGAGACTCATGTAAGGTAATACTATGATTGAGAATAAATTTTTGCATTTTTACAATTTGATGAAACCAAAATTATTTTGTTGTATGCCTATAATTTCCACAATATCCACATTTGATTTTCCATTTATTAGGAGCATTCTGTAGAATTATCAAATGTAAGGTATGTGTAGGATCATGGTATGCCAAAAAGTGACGATGTGAAAAGAAGTCATGATTGGTAGACTGATTGAACAATAACTATAACTTTCAAATGGTATAAATTTTTTTAAATATCCAAGATATTCCACATTTTATGGTTCACCTACCACAAGAAAAAAAGAAAAAAAAATTAATTTGATGAATTTTAGACTAAGTTAAGGTGGTCAGACACGAGAGCTTTTATATTTTGGAAAAGTTTTAGAAGAAAAATCATAATTAATTATTTACATGAAAAAAAATTACAAAAAAAATGTGTCACATTCGGACATGAGTCTACTACTTATATATAGAATCTTATAAAAAAAATATTATCATTTGATTGTGTTTAAGGTGGTCAGACATTCACCTACTTCTTATCTTTTTAGTCCTGGTTGATAGACTGGTTGAAAAATAACTATAACTTTCAAATGGTATAACATTTTTGAAATAAAAAACTTGAATCACATTCTATGATTTACCTACTACAATAAAAAAATTAAAATTTTTCAATTTGATGAAGTTTAGACTAAGTTAAGGTGGTCAGACACGAGATTTTGTATATTATGGAAAAGTTGTAGTAGAAAAATCATAATTAATTATTTACTCGGAAACAAATTACAAAAAAATATGTCACATCCGAACACGAGTCTACTACTTATATATAGAATCTTTTAAAAAAATATTATCATTTGATTGTGTTTAAGGTGGTCAGACATACACCTACTTCTTATCTTTTTCCTAAAATCTTCATACTACCGCATTGAAATTTTTACCATATAGAATAGTTTTTTTTCAAAAAAGGGCTAGTTTCTTAGAAACTAAATTCAAATTTCTATAGATTCTCTTCTTACATATTTTTTTATATAAGATTGATAACTTGTTCAAATTTTTATGTGAACTTGCCTAACCCTGATTTTCTAAATTTCCATTGCCACTTAAGGACCTGTTTGGCATACCATGATCTGCACATACCTTGTAAAGGATTCTATGTGCGAGACAAGATCTCTTAAACCAACAAAATTAAAAATAGAAAACATATCAATATTGCTCTTAGATTATTTGATTCCCCCTAATTTGACACTTTATAAGGAGTGCTTGTAAATCATCCAAAAGAAGCATAAATTGACACTTTATATAATTAGTGTGATAAAATGCTCTTTAAATTGGTGACAAAAAAGTATATACCTTTTGAAATTACAAGTTTAATGATCCTCCACATAATTTTTGTATTTAATACAATTAATTTGAGTGCAAAATTTGGAATGGAGAGAAGGAAAAAAATAAGAAAGCTTTTTCAAACCCTTCTTTGTGACATTGAAAATGATGCCTGTCACTAGCGATGAATGCTAGATTTAAAGCTGAAATGCAGAGGCCTCCATGAGGGCAAGATTTATAGATTTCTAATTGCTTCTTGGCTTGTCGGTCTTTTTTGAATGCCAAAAGTGGGTTTTAAAGAAGGCTATGGCTTTTCAACCATGCGCAGCCAACATGCCAGTATAAAGAAATCAAGCAACGCTCCCAAACAGAGGCCGCTGACGGGGGTCTAAAAAATGAAACTACAGATCATAACCATGGCTAGATCTAACCACGTAGGTCGATATTAACAAAGGAAGACCCAAAGCCACAAGATGATTATGGGATGTGTCAAGGCTACATGTTGTAAAGATCAGCTGTTAGGGGTGTGGTGAGTGTGTCACAACACAGACACAGCCAGTTTCAAAACCCTTGGTCGAATACAAGATATTGGCTTCAAAAAATCTCTCTTTTCTCTGATACCATAAGAACAAAATCTAAAGAGATAAGAATAAAGCACACAAATATAATGTATAAAATATAATGTATAAAATGTGACAGAAGTCAACCCTTTGATTCATTGGAGAAGTCAAGTACACATATGTATGAGGAGAGAACTAACATCCACAAAGAGAGGAATAGGTGTCAAAAACAATATGACACAACTGTAAGACTCTGTCAACCAACATGACACATCTACAAGATCAAATCAAACAAATAGACACCTCACATAGAAGAGGTCAAATAGGTAACACCTAACTAGGCTTAATAAATCTACGTGTTTAATTAAAAACACTAACACCCTACATGAGGAACCTATAAAATTGGAATCGGTAGGTCAAATGGAATCTGCAGCAGTGTGACCTATCTACATTTCACCTATGACAATATAGCAGATCTACACAATGATGTGGAAGGGAGAAAGTACAAAAAGAACATAAAGTATCAAAATATGCAACATCTCTTTGGTGAGAGCATAATTAATGCCAATTACTTGGCAAAGAGGATTTTAAAAAGATATCAAATACTAATCCTTCCCAGATATTCTAAATTTCACACCCGTCCATAGAAATACAAGAACACGGGAAATAGAAAGAAAAAACCCATCTTCCCCATGTTGTCAAAACAAATAAACTACCTCTCCTTCTACTAATGCTAACTTCCAAGAATACTTACTAAAGCATAGAGCATGGAAAATATCATAAGTGCATACACATTGAAAAGACTAGCATGCATATGAAAGTATGTAAGAGCTTACAATTTCGATAATCTAGGCTATCCATATGTCTAAAAAAGAACTCATAATTATACAAAAGCATCTATTTGTGCATCCATTTGATGATAAGGTAAACAAATATGCTTACGCTTAAGCATAAGTCTTATCCTTCTAACTAAAGACAAGCATAAACTATCAAAACAAAAATCCCGGAACTTTTTCATAAATAATTTAATTAAAAGTAATCAAGTGATTTCTACACATTTTTCTTAGAAATCATGGTAGCATTATAAACAATCTAACTTTGAATACATCCTATTATTTTTACTCTAGAATTATACCCATCCAACATTTGTAAAAGAATTTACTTCACACAATACTATTTTCCTTTAGATTAAATAATTTGTATGAAGTTGTTTACTTTTTGAAATGTAATATTCAACACTCACAAATTTTGGTATTTCAATCTTTGAGAGTTAGAGAAAATTCAACTTTAATTTAATCAAGTGATAGAATAAATTATTTCTTTATATGTTCAAACATATATAGGGATGTGAAGGAAATAACATAGTCCTTCCAAAATTTCACTTCACCTCATATTTTTAATTATTATTATATTTATTATCACGGGGTTGTTAAAAATGAGTATTTCCTTATCATTGAGGAATCTCTCCTACAAAATAGGTTTTTCCTATAATTAAGGGTTTTCTATTAAGAAAGAATTTTTATTTTTCCTTAAAAATACCTCATTCTCATTATTTAGCTATGCATGGATCAATTAAAATAATTGAATACTCTTCTCTTAATTTCCAAATTAGCTTATATGTTAATGGAAAGTAATTTATTACTAAATAAAAAATAGTTCAAAACTCAACTTTGGCATCTTGATTTCACATGCTTATTTCTTATAGATTATTTGAACAAGTATACAATCTTCATTGTTATCAATTTAATGAATTATGATATTTTTTGTGTTACTTGTCAATTTATTCAACTATGTAATTAAAATTCTCTCAAAGAACTAATATCCTTTAATTAAAAGGTGATATGACTAATTAATCACTTCATGATTTAACATAGGTTCTTCTATCTTGTGCTATCTCAATGGAATGAATTTATTTCCAAAATGAAATAATAAGGTTTTATGTGTAACTAGACATTGTGCTACTTATTCTTTCAAACAAGATAATTAACTTTCTTAAATAACTATATTTGAACTGTAACTGTTATCCTAATTTTGTGTATGTGGAAACTTAACCAAAAAGAGTGGAAGATTGCATAAAGGTACATGTTGGAAATAATGGGAAGTAGTACTGAGAGGGGAGGGGTGAATCAGTACCTCTAAAACTTTTAACACTTTACACAATTCATCATTAGTAATCTTTCAATTTTGATTTACCAACCATTACTGTTATTCTTTCTTATGTATATATTGTTTGTTCATAATCTTTAATAGTTTTTTATCATTCATAGAAACATTCATGAAATTGATAAACACATAACACAAGATATGGTATCACATAAGACTCCTGTTAGGAAGTAAAAACTGCGGTGGGGATGGCACCCACAAAATTTCACTATCTGCAGAATGGAAGGGAGCTGGTTAAGGCTTACAATTTGATCACTTCTGATGATCTACCCTGTTAAGAGTATTAAGGTGGAGACCTATTAAGATATACTCTGTTAAGAGCTTTAGCAACACTGATTTAAGTGTGCACTCAGTTATGAGATTTACAATAGGACGGTTAAGCCCACCTTTCTTGAAAGGATTTCATTTGTGTATTACACTTGTTAGAATGAGTACAAATGTTGACTTGACTGTATGCAATCTACTATTGCTGATTTACAGATCCATTGAAGCTTTTACAATGATAATATCACCTTAAGTGATTGATGAATACCTTTTCTCTACTTGTCGGTAGCCTTTGTTCTGTTCTTAAAAACTGATTTGATTTTGTTTGTGCTCTTCTGCATGAATTCTCTATCTGGTCTCTAGTTGCTCTCTATGGCTACTATCTTCATTGATCAACTTGTTTTCTCAATGGATTGAGCATCTATTTATACAAGTATTTGACTTATCTTGGAATTCATGTATTACAATGTTAACTCTTAGATCCAAGGTTTACAACTTGACCTTGATCTTTAGTTTGCATGTTTTAAAACAGTAAAACTAATTAAAACAATAACAATTACATTGCTTCCTCCACACATAATGGATTTAAAATCAAATCAAGAAGCTATAAATACAACTTTAGTGATTTATCTGACGTGGAAAGTCAGATCCACTCTTTTTGGGATGTAACTGACTGTCGGTTCTTGGTCGTTAGTTTGAACTTGCAGTTTGTCAGCGTTCCTTGACTAAACTGTTTGTTGGGTTCCCTATGTTTGTTGGGTTCCTCTCTTTGTTGTTCTGTTGGGTAGCACTGTTGTTACTCGTCGAGTATCTTTTACCTTTTTGTCATCAGACAACACTTAACAGTGTTTGTCGGGTAACCTTGGCATCAGATAGTGTTGTGCCCTATCTGTTAGTGTAGAGTAAACCGATGGTGTAGATCATGTTTTTCTCTAAGTATACTAATGGAAAAATATAATGCCTTCAATCTCTCCCTTTGACTTTATTATCAAAAACTGATATGTACATAATACTAAACTCTTTTGGTATGTATACATCATGTTTATATCCTTGTTATAATATGACTCCCCCTTACTGTGTGCATCAGTATAGTGTATGTATATGTACATGTATACTATTTATTCTCTGTATGTATATTATTTCCCCTTTCTTCCACTATACATATGATTTCCTCCTTTTAACTGAGGTGATGTACATATCAAATTCCCCCTTTCTTTGATACTAATGACAAAAATGTACAACTTACAATATGTCAAAATTGTGACAAAAATGTGCAACTTACAATGTGTCAAAAATGTTAGAATGGGTAATTTTGATATCTTCCAGCAGTTTCTCCCATTGTTCTTTCAACTGTTCTAGTTCCATGTGTTGCAGCTCTAGTCTTGCTTGCATATCATAAATGTTGTCTAGGACAAACATTTCAGGGGTGTCAGTTAGAGTATTTACCTGTGTCATATTTTGTTGCAGTAGTGTAAGTGTCGGTAAGAGCTTAACTTTGAGCTCATTGACCTCATCTCTGTATTTCATTTCTTCAAACTGAATGTCTTGTCTTTGTTTCCTAGCATGTATGATTTGTTCATTGTGCAATTTAAGTGCTTCTTCTGTGTTGGTTAGATTCTGTGCACTGGACTTAAGATCAACATCTATTTTTTCTATCTTGCCAGTATACTCCTAAGTGAGTAGATCTAAAGTGCATAATTTATTTATTAAGCTAACAACTTCTGACATAATTGGATCAATTGTACTTACCAATTCAGATAGCTTGACCTTTTTTAGAGCCACTTCCTGGCTTATTTTCTCTGTGAGCTTGAATTCATACTTTTGTTCAAGTCTCTCTTCCATAGCCTTCTCAGCATCGGTATTCTGAGATGTTATTGCATCTGTGAGTATAAGCAGTTGATCAAGCATTGGAGCTTTTTGATCAATATCTATGTCTGGTAAAATCTGTTGAAGTATATTTCTTGCTACTTCCAGTACCTTGGCCTTTTTTGCCACTCTCTTCAGCTTGTCTTGTATAGGTTTTCTTTCACAGAGCTTTGCATATTTTGTCAATGTTGTCTGATCCAATGTTCTTGGATCACAGACTAGAATCTCAATAATTTCATCCAAAGTTACCAGATTCTTATTCTTTCCTTTCTTCTTCTTTGAGATTTGAGGGGATGCAGATGTATGGACTACCATAGCTAGTTCATTTGTTTATTCTGAATTACTTGGTGAAGGTTTTGTAGATGATGCATCTTGTGTCTTTTTCTCTATGGGCACCTATCGGTTATGTGAAGAGGTCTCTTCATTAACCTTGGGTGTATCTACAGAATGTGCTCCTGATTTCTTTTCTATCTCATTATTCTTTCCTTCTTCACCTTTCTCTGAATGCTTTTCCCCTATTTCCTTTTGAGTTTCTTCCTTATTCTGATCAGTAGATGTATCTTTTTTATCATCGGTTGCAGCTTGCTCTGTAGTTGTATCTGTTGTTCCTTTGGCTTCTCCATCACCCTTGCCTTTAGGTGTGCTTGTTTCCTTTTTATTTGATCCATTATTGCCCTCTAGTATGTTTATTGCCTTCATTAGGACAGGCATGTTACTTTGAGTTATGGCTTGGGCTTTGTTAGTATTGGTGTCCTGCTAGTCGGTTAATGCCTTGTCAGTAGTGACATCCTCATATTTTTGTATATCTTTTGCAGGGGCTTGCACTTTTGAGTGCATGATTGAAGTGTCCTGCACTTGTTCATCAACAATGTCAACTATCTTACCATCTGATGTCTATAGTACTTGATGACTTTGTTGATACTTAAGTGTGATAAATATTACATCATCTTTCTTCTTTGGATCATTGTCAGAATCATAGTGAGTGATATCTTGGATATTATCATCCATGCCTGTATCTAAGTTAATAGGCTCATCATCACTTTCTTGATTGTCTAGAGCAATATGCTAAGGACTTGCATTATCTGTCTCCTCCTTTCTTTGAGGTGTGTTTGTGAGAAGTAATTGCTTCTCAACACTTGTTGACTCTGCTGGTAGATCTAGGAGATGTCTCCATTTGGTTTCTGTCATTGAATCCCGTTCTATAAACTTGTTCTCTAGTACTTTGTAAGCCCTTATTTTTTCTACAAATTTACTTGAGTGTTTCTTTAGTACTTATTTTATCTCTTCAACTTTGGTTTCATGAGGCCTCAGTCTCATAATAACTCTTTCTCTTGCTTCTCTCTCTCTATTTGTAAGGCATATGACCACTGTTGGTATACCCTTTTACCTAGCTCTTCAAGTATTTGATTTACAAATTCTGCAGGGGCATACTTGTTCTTGATCATTGATTTTATGACTGCCTCGTGTATTTTATTCTGATCCTCTGGACTCAGTGTATCCCATTGTCTGATCTTTTTATCAGTCATTATGCCATGAGTAGCTATTGATTTGGCAGCTTCATCTACCTTTTGATTTCTAAAGTTCTTCTTTACTATATCTGGCTCATCATCTTTTGTGTCATCCAAGTTAGCCTTTGTCCTAACAAACCTTTTTCTCTTCTTTGGTGGTGTGGTTTTGGCAGGTTGTTGTCTTGTTCTTTTTGCTGGTTGCTTCCTCATATAGGTCCTTACTTGACCTTTCTTAAGTGGTGTGGTATCGGTAGTAGCAGTTTGACTTCTTGTCCTTTTCTTCTTTAAAGGAGGTGGAGATGGAGGTGTATCAGATTCAGTAGCCTCTGTATCTAATTTCTTTTCTTCTAGTTCTTCACCGATGGTGCCCTGTTCATCAGTTTCTTCCTGTTGATCTTGCTCTTCTTCTGAGACCTATAGAATCTTCTTGAGATTCTTAACCATTTTATCCTTTTTAATTATAGTCTTATTGACTTCTAGGCCTTGTTTTATCTTTGATTTTGCCTCTTCATATGTTCCAAACCTTGGTTGTTTCTTATCAATATGCTCATTGATCAGTGCCTCAATTGCACTTGTAGCTTGATCAATATTGATCTCATAGTCTAATGGTGCTAACCAAGTTGTTCTTGGTACAACTAGTTTGATATGTGTGTATTATGTGTCTGCCATGAAACATATCTCATCTTTGTATTTTTCAACTAGTTGTTCAGGAATCCTAGTTCTTTCCATCATCTTTTGCTTGAACTCAAGGAAGTATGCAAACATAACAGACTCAAAGTTGTCTCCTAGTGACTTAATCAATTCACTAATCTATTGGGTTACCGGTTTGGTAATATCCCATACAAATTTTCCTATTGAAGGAAAGTATTCTTGAAAATAGAAAAATGTACACATGATAAGTGATCCAAACTTACATGTGTTGCTCTTTGCAGATCTGATTTTTATCATATTCTCATCAAGTTGTTTCAATAGGATCTCACATAGATCCATTTAAATTCCTTTTGTTACAATCTTGTAAGTTGTGCTTACTGCTATTGCAGAAATGTTGTTCATCCTACTGGCTTGAAAGATTTTCTACCCAATAACACATGAACAAAATTTTAGCTCTTCGTCAGTGATTGTGTTCACTTTGAGACCTCTGTTGTCTCCTTTTGCATTGGTTAATTTTTTAACTTCTTTCATGGATGGATGCTTGTGTGCCCTAGGCTTGTCGGTTATTGAATAACCAGTGACAGCGTGAAGAAAATAGTTGGTTATTTGTTTGGGTTGGTCTATCAATAGTTTGCTGTCATGCATCTTGCTCAAGACTAACCTAATCCATTCTATTTTGAATTCCCTTGGGAAATGTAGGGCATTGGTTAACCCTTTGACCTCCAAGTGTTTGTTTTCTTCTTTCAGCTTTCCTTCAGCATCACATAGATTCTTGAATACTTCATCCATTTCAAGATCACCTATTTCTGTGATCTTCTAGTGAATATAAGACCTAACGTCTTCTATGAGAAAAACCCTAGGTGGAATTTTTGAAAATGTGCTGGCTTCATCGGGTTTTGATGCAATTTATGGATAGATTTTGTACTTAGGTTCTACACATGTGCTATTCTTGATAAGTTTCATGACATTCTTCTTTTCATTCTTCAACTTAGCAGTTCTTGATGTGGTTGCCATTGTTTTTCAAGTATTAGGGTTTTCTCAAAATTAGGGCTTTCTTGACAAAACAATGACAAAGATCTTTCAGTGCCTTTGGTACTTACTTCAATTCGTAATAGTGATGAAGAATCTTTTCTGTGTGTTGAATCGATCTAGAGATGCTTCTACTTTCTGCTCTTCAATCACTTGGTTTTTTCTCTTCTTTCTCTTCAAATTGCGGATGAAAAATGAAGTTGTCCTGTCGACTATTTATAGACTTTTTGACCTAATTCTTTGCAATAAATGCTCAACAACTTTTCAGGATGTGAAGATGGGTTTCATTAGGAGGATGTTTCAAATCATTATTGGTGAAGACATGATTCTTTAGGCAGTTGTTAACCACTTCGATTTTACCGACGGATATTGGTATTCTATCATGACCATTTTTGAACTTTGCTTTCTTACCGACGGTCGTCGGGTTGCTAGTTGACCGATAATTTCTGGTAAGTGTAAACAACTCATTATAGTGTTCACCAATGATTTTTAGTAAGTGTTTACCGACAGTGTTGCATTCTTAGATTGGTAACAAGTAAAGTAATATGCATATTTGGTTTATGCAGATTTTGACTATCTATCAATTTGTATAATGGAACTGATGCAAAATATAACTTGGTATAGTACAGTTCCATACTTACTTGTTTAGCTCAAGTGGAGTTGGTGGTGTCACTGGATCCATTGGATGGGGTGTCACCATTTTCATTGTTTGGCCTAGCTTCATTATTGTTTGAAGCTTTTATCCACATTTTGTCTCTTGCCCTCCGGATATCTTCAATGGTATTCCCATTTGGAGATGTGCTTGTTTCTATCAATAGGTCTTTGTTGTCTTTCTTGAGATGACCAAATTTATGATAGTGTAAGCATGCCATTCTGGGGTTTGACCAGCCTCTAGACCTTTTGATCCATGCTCTCATGCAGTTTTCAACAATGTGACCATATCTACCACATGTTGTACAATTTTTTCAAGTGTTGTAATCCCATACATATTGATTACCGATTCTCTTTGGTTGATAAGGAACTTCTTTACCTTTTGGCTTCCATGCTTGCCTTTTCTTTTTCTAGCATTCTTCAGATGTGTGCCCATTCATCTTGCATGTGGGACTGTATTTGTCCATGTAGGTTTCCTTCTTTGGCTTTTCTATCTTGCTCTTGCATTCATAACCCTTATGTCCTTTCTTGTTACATTTATAACAGAATCCTATGCATGAAGATGTAGGTGTAGATTTAGGAGTACCTTTCATTTTACCTCTGCATACATTTGATGTATGCCCTTGCTTTCCAAAATGCTTGCATGATAGCTTTCTTGGTCTTGGATTTTCATAGACATTCTTTGGATTTGATGATTCTTCATTTTCGGTAAAGCCTATACCGTTATTGTTGTTGACTCTTCTTTTTTCTTCAAGAAAGTCATCCATTATTTTATTGCTTTCTTTAGCCTTTCTAATAATCTCATTATGTTGTTGCTGAATTCTAACCTCATGCTTTAGCTTTTCATTTTCTTCTCTTAGTTCACCGATAATCTGTATTCTTTCAATGAGTTTCACATTTATTCTATTTGCTTCTTAACTCATAAGGATAATCTGATTTGTGAGATCATGGTGATGCTCATCATGTATTTGAATTTCCATTTCCTTTTCTTGTAGTTTTTCTAAGATCTTCCTTCTATCATCAATAGCAAGTGTTCTTTCTGTTTCAGCTTGTCTGGCAGAACTCATCAAATCAATCATTATTACCATCTGGGTGTCTTGACCAATTTGCAGCATCTTTATTTGTTCTATTAGATGTTTATTAATCTCCTTTAAATTAGTGATGTTCTCTTCTGATGTATCTAATGTATTACTTGCATTTGATCCCGAAGATTCAAAGAAATCTGGAATCGCTTCTTCTTGATAGTCTTTTCATTGTTCCAGGTATCCATACCTTTTCTTACATCTAGTAATTCTCTCATCTTGATTCTTGCTTCTTTATACTGTTCATAGAACATTTGTATCTCAAGCTTTTTGTTCTCAATATTCTTATCAAGTTTGTATTTCTCCATTGCAAGATATTTTCTCTTAAGCCTTTAAACTTTCCAAGAAGAGACTCAGATTTGATACCAATTGTTGGAATTAATGGGAAGTAGTACTTAGAGGGGAGGGGTGAATCAGTACCTCTAAAACTTTTAATACTGTACACAATTCATCATTAGTAATCTTTCAATTCTGATTTACCAACCATTACTGTTATTCTTTCTTATGTATATATTATTTGTTCATAATCGTTAATAGTTTTCTATCATTCATAGAAACATTCATGAAATTGATAAACACGTAACACAAGATATAGTATCGCAGAAAACTCCTGTTAGGAAGTAAAAACTGCGGTGGGGATGGCACCCACAAAACTTCACTATCTACAAAATGGAAGGGAGCTGGTTAAGGCTTACAATTTGATCACTTCTGATGATCTACTCTGTTAAGAGTATTAAGGTGGAGACCTATTAAGATCTACTTTGTTAAGAGTTTTAGCAACACTGATTTAAGTGTGCACTCAGTTATGAGATTTATAATAGGACAGTTAAGCCCACCTTTCTTGAAAGGATTTCATTAGTGTACTACAATTTTTAGAATGAGTACAAATGTTGACCTGACTGTATGCAATCTACTATTGATTATTTATAGATCCATTAAAGCTTTTACAATGATAATATCACCTTAAGTGATTGACGAATACCTTTTCTTTGCTTGTCGGTAGCCTTTGTTTTGTTCTTAAAAACTGATTTGATTCTATTTGTGTTCTTCTGCATGAATTATCTGTCTGGTCTTTAGTTTCTCTTTGTGGCTACTATCTTCATTGATCAACTCATTTTCTCAATGATTAAGCATCTATTTATACAAGTATTTGACCTATCTTGGAATTCACGTGTTACAATGTTAACTCTTAGATCCAAGGTTTACAACTTGACCTTGATCTTTAGTTTGCATGTTTTAAAATAGTAAAACTAATTAAAACAATAACAATTACATTGCTTCCTCCACAAATATTAGATTTAAAAGAAAATAAAGAAGCTATAAATACAACTTTAGTGATTTATCTGACGTGGAAAGTTAGATTCACTTTTTGCGGGATGTAACTGACTATCAGTTCTTGGTCGTCGGTTTGAACTTGCAGTTTGTCAGTGTTCCTTGACCGAACTGTTCATCGACTTGCCTGTATCTGTCGAGTTCCTCTCTGTTGTTCTGTTGGGTAGCACTACTGTTAATCATCAGGTATCTTTTACCTTTTTGTCATCGGACAACACTTAACAATGTTTGTCAGATAACCTTAGTGTCAGATAGTGTTGTGCCCCGTTTGTCGATGTAGAGTAAACCGATTGTGCAGGTCATGTTTTTCTCTAAGTATACTAATGGAAAAATATAATGCCTAAAGTACATCCTCTAAACACTAGTATTTAGCTAATGTAAATGAGATACATTTTCATTATATTCATATAATCAGATTATTGTCCTCTAAGTATTGATCATTTTTCAAAATTTCAATTCATACTTGATCATTACTTTGTGCATTCAAAACAGAATGTGATAAAGAATGCTATTTTCATGTTACATTTTTCACATTGGAACTTAGAGGAACAAATGAAAGCATGATAAAGATATGGGGAATAGGAGTACATGCATAGCCTTTAGGTGTCTTCTGCATTTTTGGGTTGGTTGTTTGTATCTTCTTAAGTCTTCATCTCCTTAGCTCATATCAACATGTCTCCTACATCCTAGGTATTCATTAGGTCATGTGTCCTACATTATTGAAAAAGAGGGGTTGGATCCAAATTGGATCTAAGAAATGCATGAAAACCTGAAAACATCATACAACAATCATGCTTTCAGAATTGCACATTTGCCAATAACATGAATGCAAGGGAAAAATATGCATCTACACTAACTAAATAGTAGTATCAAAGGGACATATCTCTATGAAACCTTTTACAATCTATGGTTATCTTCCTGCATTATACAAAGAGATGTTTATTTTAAAAACCAGAGATTTGAATCAAAGGGACTTAGTTCTTTGTAACTTTAGAAACCTTTTTTAGAAAACTAAGGTAGAATTCCAAGTTAATGAACATAATCAACCAAACAACAGTCATGCATGAATATGCATTCATAACACATGGTATTCAGACATAAAAGATGTCAAATTGATTATGTTTACTAACCTTTGAGCTTTCAGGTGATGTTATCAAACAAAATAAATAGAGAGGTACATTCAAGATACAAAGACTAATGGATTATGAATTCCCTAACAACAAAGAACAAAGATAAGTGCAGTGAATGTCACAATCCCATGCTCGAACTTCACACCAAGTTATGTACAAAATAATGCTATGAATTCATGAAATAGAGCATCAAATGCAGAAAAGAAAGAAATGAAGTTCAGAATAGTCAGCTACAGGAATTGGTGGATCAATTAACAATGCATTTATATCACTTATATCAGCAGTGTTCTTATGCAATAAAATTTAGAGTTCAATTGAAGGAAAGCATGTGAATGCTATACTATTATCATTTCCTTCCTATGCAGATGCAATGAGTTCAACAAATCAAAATGAGAAATAATGAAAGAAAAGTATTTGCCAAATAGTGATGTTGTTACAGTGTTGATGCCAAGGAAGATAAACAATGATCAAATGTAGAGAAAGTTATGTATGTGCAGAGGAGAGAAAATGATGGTGCTATTCAAGACTAACAAAAATAGTAAGACAATATGCATATAAATTTTCCTAAACACTGGTATGCAGATGCAGTTCATAATAGTACCATCAAAGGTAAATGACTGTAAGAGTTCAAACTCTATTGATGGCAGAGAAAATGAAAAGAAATAAATGCAGAGAAGGTAGGGTTTTCAATAGTAATATGTATATATAGAGGAGAGAAAATAACAATGTTATCTAAGAGAAAATGTAAAAATATGCATTAAAGTTATTGGAATAATAAATACAGTGGTGTTTGTGGGTGTCATGAGCCTGTGCTTGAACCCCACAAACATTGTTTCTTACTAAAGTCAGGGTTTTTGGTCGGGCCATTAAAATATAATGTACACACTTGCCACTGTTGAAAGAAAGACAAGAAGACCAGACAAATAAAGGCATTCGAGCAAATATCTATTCAACATTTTCTGGGTGTCGAAAAACTACAGTGTGGTTACTGCCAGCAATAGATCTACATTAATAGTTCAAGATTTCAAGCTACGTATTCAAAGGAAGAGTTCAAATAGATGTTGGAGCAACAGACAGAAAAGAAACCCCAAAATCATTGCATGTGTTATGAAGAAGTAAAGAGCTAAACAACAAAAAAAGTTCAACAACAAGTTCAATAGAAAGGGAAAGGAGGAAAGTAACCAATTTTGAGGTCAAAGCTCAAGATGCATAAAAGTTAACACTAGTTTCCATAGAGATGTTAAAACCTGAGCCCCAAAAGATCAATGAAAAGTCCATATCAACAAAGCCTGATCTTCAGATCACAAGAGGAGACTTTAGTTAAAAAACCCGAGCTCCATGTTCAAACACAAGCTCCAGAATCAAGGATAGAATGAAGTGCCAGCCATGCAACCCAGAATCCAGTTCAAATCAATAAAGAAGAGTCCAAAATTGATAGAGAAGCTCCAGTTAAATAGAACACAAGTTAACATAAAAATGACAAGTTCCAGTTCAACAACCCGAGCTTCATTGGAGCAAGAAAAACCTAGAATCACCACCTCAATCACAACATGCTCATCTCCATGTTGTTAGGGTTTCAAACCCTTAGTTGTTTTTTACCAAGCTATTCAAATTATTTGATAACCAATGTAAAACAATACAAAACTCCATTTGTTTTTGAAATTCACGGTACATGGAGCAGTCAATGCCCTTCAATAATGCAGTGGTCGATAGTGAAGCTTTGGGATTCACATTCTGAGTGGCATGATAGTAGTTTGCTAGAACCTCCAATTTTATGCCACATTTTGGAAACACTTTTCTGTTTAAAGTAAATGTTGTAACTCATGTGTATCATGTCGGTCATATTGACCCTAGGGCAGGCCAAAAGGCATTTATTTTGTATATGTATTTTGAGGTTAGGGTTTTATTTATGGGATATCATATATGTCGAGTTAGACCAAGCAAGAAAGATTTATTTTAAATATCAATATTAGAGGCATAAACCAAGGCATGTGTTATGCCTAATATTTAGGGTTTTTTTAAATTGATTGGAGGAGTATTTTGGAGGCAGAGCTGGTTTTCAAAATTGGCTTGAGGGGTCACTTAGGGTATATATCTAGATTTTGTAGTCAGTTTTAGGGGTTCAGTTTTTGGTGTAGAATAGTCTTCAAGTGGATATATTTGTTCCTTGGAATGTTTTTGCATCATGATATGCAACCATTACATATTTTGGAGATAATAAAGTTGGTATTCAAATCATTTATTTCTTTCTAAGTTTTTTGATTCAATCCTATCCTTCCTTTCTGCATTCAGTGTGATATGTTTTAGAGCAGAATTAGTGAATTGATCTCAATTCCTTTTTCAGTTATTAAAATATAACCCATTTGCAGAGATTGTATGTCTATTGACGAACAATTATTTGTGGGGAAAAACCTAGTAATAAAGTATTTATGTCAGCCTATATGTTGAATAGAGAGTGTCCCATTTTAAAAATTTCAGTTTTCCATGTTAGATTTTAGCCTATTTTTTTCTGGTCAATCTAAGGTCAGTTTGGTGTATCACCTCCCTTTCTAGTTTTATTCAATTTTAAGTTATCCTTTTACCCCTTTTCCCAACTATAGAATCAGTTATAGGTGATATACCAAATTCAATAGGAACCGGCCTAGAATCCACAGATTCCTTCCTAATTAGTGGCAGCCACAACTCTGGAAGGTTTCCATTATTTCCATAAAATGTCATTATGCCTGAATGCCTGAGTTAGGGTGATATTTCATGTACTTAACAGTTTTTGTCACACCCAGTGGGACTCCTTGTGATACATGAGTAGAATCCAAATAAGGAGTGTAAAGGATTTTGAGTAGTTACAGCTGTCACACACTAGGAGAGGTAGAACTTTACAAAGAATACCTAGGGATAAGCAAGATTTTTCCTTTCAGCCTATAATAAGGGGTAGGAAACTAGGAAGACCAAGGAAGAAAAGGTCTAAAAGGAGTTCAACTCCTCCCTCCTACAATACGCAATTTCCAGATTTAGATCAAGAGTCCTCTGAAAGTCCTCCAGCACTTAAGATTTAGGTTGTTATTGAACAATCAACAGAGGTAGATTAGTCATTACCTTCTAGTTCTACCACAACACCTCCAATAATGGCTAGGTGGTTTCTATTTGTGCCTTTTGATTAGGGTATCCCTTTAAGGATTTACAATCACAATAATATTCCATTGGAAGCCTTAAAAGGGTTACCATCTTTCATGGGAGAAGGACAAACAACTGCTATAGAACATATCAAAGATATTGCTTCTCTTTGTAATGTTCATCACATCACGGAGGAGGATGTACCTTTGAAGCTATTGGTTGCATCATTGAAGGGAAAAGTGCTGGAATGGTTCAAAACTCTTTGAGTTGGATCTATTACTACATGGGATGCACTAGGTGAGGAGTTATCAAAGTTCTTTGAAGACAAATATGATAACCTTTCTTTGGTGGAACAACAAACAACTATCAGAAGGGATCCCCAAGAAGAGATGAGTGATTTCAATCTACATTTTCAAAAGACGTGGAATAGAATCCCTGCTATGGTAAGACCCTATGCCGAGTATGCATTCTTGTACTTTCTTAAGATTTTGAATAGTGATATCTCAGTTATCATTCAATCAATGGGGTTAATTCTTTGCCTCAAGATTTTGAAATTACTATTAGAGCAGAGAACAATCTTATTCAAGCAGGAAAGATAGCTCCCAGGCAACCTATGCCCTTCTTTCCTAGCATTCAGTCTAATATGCCATTGATTACCCCACCTCTTGCACCTTTACCATCTTCCAAAAGTCAAGAGATATTGCCTATTTCCCCTCTTAATGAGCTACAAAGTATAAAATATAGACAACATAAAATTGAATGTTTACTACAAACCTTTGAAAAGGATTTGGAAAACCTTAAGAGGCAGCAAGCTCAAGGAAACCCAATAGTTCATCCTCAAAATCAGTTTGCTAGCTCCTCATCACAACATCCTAATCAGCCTATTTATCAAGGCAATAAATAGCAGTACCAAGGAAATAGTAATTCAAATAGGTGGAATTGGAATTAGAGGCCTTATAAACGCTACAACCCTGCACCTCTTAATGTGGTTAGAGATATTGTACCTAACTAGAATAACCTTGTTTCTGAATATGAGTGGTGTTATCCTTGTGGTCAGCCTCACAATTAGTCAAAGTGCACCAATGGGGTGCTTAATTAGGCTCTAATGGTCCAAAGTGCAGTTGGTTCACAACAAGATGCACCCATTGAGGAGACTTAACAACAACCAGATCCAAGTACTTCGTATACTGCTTCTCTTAATTGGCAAGAGGAAGAATTTTGTGGGGTGAGTAATGATTCACCTGTATCAGCAAACACTAGAGCCAAGAAAAGATCTCTAGAAACAAAGAAATCAACTTCTAAGGTTGCCGCAACAACTCAATCAACACCCACTTCTCATGTTTCAATATTGAAAGAACACACCTCTTTCCCAACCAAGGATTGGTCTCAGAAGCACGTAGATCTGACCACTATTAAATCTCCTTAAAATGTACATTTTTCTGTCCCTTTCAATATCGTTGATAACATGAAGAAAATGAATGTCTCTATTTCTATGTGGGATTATCTAGCCATTCCAGGGAAAGCAAAATTACTTAAGGAAGAGTTATCTAAAGGTGCAGTGAGTCCACAACAAGCTTTAAAGCAGCCTTCAAGGACTATTTTGGCTAATACAGAGGCAACAGAAGTTCAAGGAACAATAATAAAGGGTGGTAAGAAAGTTTCAAATATCAAACCACCTCCTTTTATTGTATCCTTAATAATTTGTAACAAATTAGTACAAAACTGTACGGTTGATAGTGGTGCAACCAACACAGTTATGCTAAGAAAATTGTAGATTTACTTGATTTAAAGTATGAACCTCTTGAGAAGGGAGTGATTTAGTTGGATGGTTCATCAGTCCATACCTTAGGTGTTGTCAAGAATGAAAGTTTGACCCTTCATGCTTGCCCAAACTTCTCTATTCCTTAGGATATTTATTTTATTGATTTGACCCCTTATTTTACCCTATGTATGTCTAGGGATTTTAAAGCAAAGATAGGTGGATATTTCTCATTAGATTGGTCTCATATGCTGTTTAGAAAAAGGTATGGTGCAAAAGTAACCATAAAATCAGAGTTGTTGACCAAGGATCACATAGAGACCTATGTACCAAGCCCTATTAATGCTAGTTGTGTGATTATAGATGTTGATGATATTAAGGATTTTCCAACCTTCAACACTCAAATAGAGGGGATCCCTGATATATTGTTGGATGAGTGGGAAACTGGGAATGATTTTGGTAATCAAGACAATATTATTTATGATGTTGGTTTTGGTAATTATATGATATCTGAAACTGATCCTGTTATGAAACTTGATAAAAGGCCATGATGCTGATTTAGAACAACCTAATAAGCTTTGGGACTTATATTTTGATGGATCTAGAAACAAGGATGGATCTGGTGCAGGGGTTATGCTTGTGTCTCCAGATGATGACAAATATTATGTTGCACTCAGATTATCTTTTCCTTGTTCTAATAATGTGGTTGAATATGAAGGTTTGATATAGGGATCAAAGTGGGAAAGGAAAAGGAATGTCAAGTGTTTGAGGGTATTTGGAGATAGTGAATTGGTGGTCAATTAGGTGAGAGGTTTGCATGCTGTAAAAAAAATCTTCTAAAACTATATAAGGCTAGAATATCATATTTTTTAGATGATTGTGATCCATTCAACCTTATCTCTATACCTAGAAGTAAAAATCAACACGCTGATAGGTTAGCAGGTGTAATTACAGATCAATTACACATTAAATTTGTGGTAAGGCCATCCATTCTAGATAATGAGGTTAACTGGCAGATTTTTAATACTGATGAGTAGAGTTTAAATTTTATGGAAGAAGCTGATGTCTTTTCAGATCCTAAAGATAGCAAAGTGAAACAACAATTTGAAGACTAGATTATACAATTAAAGTCAAATAAAGTTCCTAAAGGACTGGTCAGTTTGGAGTCCATCTTCAATTCTGATGATTAGTTCAATAAGAACAAAACCAACATGCTCATTAAAGAAGATCATAATGAGGAGTTGGAGATATTCAGAGATAAATATCTAAAGGTTGGTAAAGTCAACTCTCCTCAAGATAAAGAGCTTCTTATTGCTTTGTTTAAAGAGCTCAATGATGTTTTTGTTTGGGATTATGCTGATTTAAAAGGGTTTGACCCTCAATTGACCCAACACACTATTGAATTAGAGCCCAATTAAAGGCCAATCAGGCAAAGACAAAGGCCAATTAACCCCAAATTAGAGCCCCTAATGCTTAAAGAGCTCAATAAACTTCTTGATAGTGGAATAATCTTTCCAATTAAACATACCTCTTGGGTTTCAAATTTAGTTTCTGTAAGGAAGAAAAATGGAGAGATTAGATTGTGTGTGGATTTTAGAGATCTTAATAGGGATCTCTGAAAGATAGACACCCTCTTCCATCAATGGACCAAATATTGTAGTATGTTTCCAGTTCTGAAAGGTTTTCATTTCTAGATGGTTATTCTAGTTACAATCAAGTGTTAGTGAAAATAGAGGATTATTTTAAAACAACTTTCACTAATAAATGGGGAACAATGGCATACGGAAGAATGCCATCTAGTTTAGCGAATGCATGTGCTACATTTCAGAAAGCTATGGACATGGCTTTTAAAAATTTGATGTATAAATTTGTCATAGTTTATTAGGATGATGTTACCATTTACAATAAGATTGTAGATCAACATATAGGTCTTTTAAGGCTAGTACTTCAAAGAAGTAGAGAGTTTGGAATCTCTCTCAATCCTAAAAAATTAGTTTTTTCAGTCCATCAGGGTATAATTTTAGGATATCAAGTTTCAAAAGAAGGTACAACAATAGATCCTGAAAGAATCCATGCAATTCTTGATTTGTCTCTACCAAAACACAAGAAAGGATTGCAAAGATTTATTGGCAGAATTAATTTTGTTAGACGCTTCATCCCAAACATTACCAATTTATTAAAACCCTTAACTACAATGCTGAAGAAAAATGTGCCTTTCAGCTGGACTAAAGAGGGAAAATCATGTTTTGAACAAATTAAACAGGCCCTATGATCAAATCCTACATTAGCTAACCCTAGTTTTTCTAAATATTTCATCTTATATACTTATGGAGGATATGACACTATTTCATCTATGTTAGTGCAGAAGAATGATGACAATCTAGAATAGTCAGTGGCCTTTTTCAGCAATGGGATGGATGACTATGAACAAAGGTACGATTTTGTTGAAAAAATGTACTTTCTATTATCAAATCTTTGAATAAGTTTAAACATTTGGTTGCTAGAAAAAAAGTTCATTTGATGGTAGCTCATCCTAGCATAAAAGAGTTCATGTTAAATAAAGATGTAAATGAGAAAAGAGCATGATGAATCACCAGATTTATGGAATATGATGTGCATATCCATGTAACTAAGCTAGTTAGAGGCAAGAGGCTATGTGCACAAATGGAAGATAAGGAAGGAGATGCTGAAAGCAATGAGGAGTTTGTCATACTTCAAGATAATCTTGTACCTGATGACCAACCAACAACTTGGTTGATTGATATGAGAAGATTTTTACAAATTGGACAATGTCCACCTGATCTTGATAAGTCCAAGAGGAGGTATTTCATATTACAATTTGTTCCTTAAGTTTTAATTAATGGAATTCTTTATAGGAAATGTTTTTCTAGAATGTTGCTGAAATGTATTGTTGTTGCTGATCAAAATAAAATATTATCTAAATTTCATGATGGATCATGTGGAGGGCACTTTAACCCTAAGACTACAACTTGGAATATCTTGAGAGTGGGTTATTACTAGCCTAATTTGTTTAGGGATTCCCACTCTTGGGCAAGAAAGTGTCAAAAATGTGCTCTTTTTGCAGGAAAACAAAGGCTAGCAGCATTTCCATTAAAGCCTATTATTGTTGAACATCCATTCATCAAGTGAGGAGTAGACTTCATAGGTCCTATTAATCCTAATTCCAGTATAAGTCACAAATGGATTTTGACTGCTAAACACTATTTTACAAGGTGGACCGAGGCTATTGCATTAAAGGAATCAATAGGATCTGATGTTCTCAACTTTTATGAAGACATTATAACCAGTTTTGGGGTCCCTCAATCAACCATTTCAGATAATGCATTGGCTTTTGTTGGTTCTATAATAATAGAATGGGCTTTTAAAAATGGGATCTATCTGAATACATCATCTAAATATTACCCTAAGGGTAATGGAATTTATGAGTCTACTAATAAAAACCTTATAAGGATTATCAAAAGGACTTTATAGGAGAACAAAAGAGATTGATATTTCAAGCTCAATGCAGCTCTATGGTTGGATAGAATTACACCAAAGTAGATAAATGGTAGCTCAACCTATGTACTAGTTTATGGTAGGGAAGCTATATTACCAATTTCAATTGAGTTTCCAGCCCTACAGCTAGCTAATCAAATGATGTTGTTTGAAGAAGAAGATTCTCTTAAGCTAAGGTTTGCTGAACTATTGCAGCTAGAAGAGGAAAGGAGCAGAGCATTAAAAAAAATGGAGCTAAGACAAATTCAAACTAAGAAGTGTTTTGATAAGAAGGCTACACCTAGAGAGTTCAAGGAAGGTGATCTGGTTCTTAAATGGGATGTGTTGAAAAGTAGACCAGGGCAACATGATAAGTTTGATAACTTTTGGACAAGATCATTTGTCATTACTGAATGTAAAGAGATATAAACTATCCTGGCCAATGGGATCTTCCTCAAGATTTTCTTTGAGGGTTAGTGTTTTCTCAAGAAGAAGTTTCAATAAGTGTTGTCAAGCACTAGGTCTCATTAGGTTTTAGTTTCAATAAACTGCCTTCAGGCAGAGAGTTAGTTGTTAGTGTTAGAATACTTCAGGGATAACTGAGAGGGGGGGTGAATGAGTTATCAGCAACTTTATCTTTTTCTTATACTTATTAATCTAGATTGATACAAAGTAAATGCACATTTAGGTAACACATTACACAACACATCAATTTGGTTACGGGGAAACCAAATGGTAAAAACCCCGGTGGGAATTAGCACCCACAAATAACTATATTATTTTTAGTAATCCCTGTTAAAAGATCTTTCAACCCTGTTAGGATTTGTTCATTACAATACAGTAGTATAGTGACCTGGTTAAGGGTTTGACCTTGTTAGGATTCTTTTATAATAACCCTGTTAGGGGCGGAGGACTCACTGTACAAGTGGTGAAGGTTACAACCTTCTGGTTATTTGATACACACTGTATCAACAAGGTGAAGTGCTGTTTGTGACACTGCTTGTCTAATCAGTTCCTTTTGTGTGCCGATTCTTTAACCTCTTGTAAAGCACTACAACAATCTTATCTATATTCTGAAAGCTTCAACTTCAATATCTATATTATCAACATATGATAAATATAGCTCTGCTTCTTTAACACTCTGTTCTTCTTTTCTTATCTTTGGCTTTCACAACTCTTCTTATCACAAATGACCTTCTATAAGTACATACTCCAAGTATGAGATCATGGGACCTGTTAGACAAATCTTCATAACATCCTTGTTGGCTCTACTAAGTGCGCAAGCATAATTACAACCGTGCAAGTATAAACTGAATAGACGCGTCGCTTCACTAAGTCAACTTCACCAAATTGACCATAACTTTGCAATATTCTTGAAATAAATTTGGCATCTTTAGATTAATATCAATGAATCATAACTCATCATGAGTATACACACACATATCCTGAAGATAGGTGCAACTCAATAAATACATTACATGCGTCGGCCTTAAACCGTTATTCCTCCAGAACTATAACCGTCAATAACAGAATTACATATCTTTACTGAAACATCATATCTGAATTTGCATGTATGAACATAGCATAATAAACATGTCAACAACATGTGTCTATCCATGCAAGTCTTCATGTCATCATATGGATAAGTACATACAAAAGTACTGCTGTGTATTATATGTTGTCATCAATGATAAACATACAATCAATCAACTGTTCAGAATCAAATCTCCAACAGTTATGTTGCATGGGTCTTTAGTTTAGGTACATTTTCATTTCAATTTAGGTTGCATGGGTCTTTATTTTAGGCACATTTTCATTTCAATAAAGGTTGCATATAGTTTATTCTGGTTTTAGACTCCATTACCCAATGAATAAGGTCCATAGTTTCATGTCTAGAAGGCAGACATCCAACAAAAGTCGCCAGAATTGTTATCCTAATTTTGTGTACGTAGAAACATAACCAAAAATAGTGGAAGATTGCATAAAGGTACATCCTCTAAACACTAGTATTTAGGTAATGTAAATGAGATACATTTTCATTACAT
This sequence comes from Thuja plicata, assembly GCA_018584345.1. Lineage (NCBI taxonomy): Eukaryota > Viridiplantae > Streptophyta > Pinopsida > Cupressales > Cupressaceae > Thuja > Thuja plicata. Next base: position 1,525,843 of record MU225937.1, read on the forward strand.
CCTAATTTTGTGTACGCAGAAACATAACTAAAAATAGTGGAAGATTGCATAAAGGTACATCCTCTAAACACTAGTATTTAGGTAATGTAAATGAGATACATTTTCATTACATCCATATCATCAAATTTATTTTACTCTAACTGTTGATCATTTTTCAAGTTTTCAATTCGTACTTGATCATTCCATTGTGCATTCAAAACTGAATGTGATAAAGAATTTTCTTTTCATGTTACATTTTTCACATTGGAACTTAGAGGAACATATGCAAAATGAAAGAATGATAGAGATATGGGGAATAGGATTCCTTGCATTTCTTTTAGGTGTCTTCTTCATTCTTGGGTTGGTTGTCTGCATCTTCTTTAGTCTTAATCTCCTTAGCTCATGTCAACATGTCTCCTGCATCCTAGGTCATCATTAGGTCCTGTGTCTCCTATGTCCTGCATCATTGAAAGGAGGGGTTAGATCCAAATTGGATCTAAGCAATGCATGAAAAATTGAAAACATCATACAACAATCATACTTTCAGAATTGCACATTTTCCAATAACATGAATGCAAGGGAAAAATATGCATCTACACTAACTAAATAGTAGTATCAAAGGGACATATCTCTATGAAACCTTTTACTATCTATGGTTATCTTCCTAAATTATGAAAAGAGATGTTTCTTTTACAAACCAGAGATATGAATCAAAGGGACTTAGTTCTTTGTAGCTTTAGAATTTTTTTTCAGAAAACCAAGGTAGAATTCCAAGTTAATGAACACAATCAACCAAATAGCAGTCATGCATGAATATTCATTCATGACACATGGTATTCAGATATAAAAGATGTCAAATTGATTATATTTACTAACCTTTGAGCTTTCAGGTGATGTTATCAAACAGAATAAAAAGAGAGGTACATTCAAGACACAAAGACTGATGGATTATGAATTCACCAACAATAGAGAGCAAAGATAAGTGCAGTGAATGTCACGAGCCCATGCTTGAAATTCATACCAAGCTATGTCAAAAAGAATGCTATTAATTCATGAAACAGAGCATCAAATCCAGGAAACAAAGAAATGAAGTTCATAACAATCAGCTATAGGAATTGGTGGATCAATTAACAATGCATTTATATCACTTATTTCAGCAATGTTCTTATGCAATAAAATTCAGAGTTCAATTTAAGGAAAGCATGTGAATGCTCTACTATTATCATTTCCTTCCTATGCAGATGCAATGAGTTCAAAAAATCAAAATGAGAAATAATGAAAGAAAAGTATTTGCCAAACAATGATGTTGTTACATTGTTGATGCCAAGGAAGATAAACAATGATCAAATGCAGAGAAAGTTATGTATGTGTAGAGGAGAGAAAATGATGGTGTTGTTCAAGAGTAAGAAAAGCAGTAAGAAAAGATGCATATAAATTTTTCTAAACACTGGTATGCAGATGCAATTCATAATAGTACCATCAAAGGTAAATGATAGTAAGAGTTCAAACTCTATTGATACCAGAGAAAATGCAAAGAAATAAATGCAGAGAAAGAAGGGTTTGCAATAGTAATATGCATATACAGAGGAGAGAAAATAACAGTATTATCTAAGAGCAAAGGTAAAAAGATGCATTAAAGTTATCAATCGACTAAATACAATGGTGTTTGTGGGTATCACGAGCCCATGATCGAACCCCACAAACATTGTTTCTTACTGAAGTCAGAGTTTTTCGTTGGGCCATTAAATAGTAATGTACTCACTTGCCACTGTCAAAAGAAAGACAAGAAGACCAAACAAATAAAGACATTCAGGAAAATATCTATTCAAAATTTCCTAGGTGTCAAAAAAATATAGTGTGTTTACTGCCAGCAACAGATCTACATTAATAGCACAAGATTTCAAGCTATGTATTCAAAGAAAGAGTTCAAACAGAAGTTGGAGCAACAAACAGAAAAGAAACCCTGAAATCATTGCATGTGTTATGAAGAAGTAAAGAGATAAACAATATAGCAAGTTCAACAGAAAGGGAAAGGAGGAATGTAACTTATCTTGATGTCAAAGCTCGAGATGCATAAAAGTTAACACCAATGCCCATAGAGATGTTAAAATCCAAGCCCCAAAAGACAAGTGAAAAGTCCATATAAACAAAGCCCGACCTTCAGATCATAAGAGGAGACTTTAGTTCAAAAACTTGAGCTCCATGTTCAAACACGAGCTCCAGAATCAAGGATGGAATAAAATGCAAATCATGAAACCCAGACTCCAGTTCAAATAAACAGAGAAGAGACAAAAATTGATAGAGAAGCTCCAGTTAAATAGAACCCAAGTCCACATAAACAATGACAAGTTCAAGTTCAACAACCTAAGCTTCAATGGAGCAAGACAAACCCAGAATCACCGCTTCAATCATAACATGATCATCTCCATGTTGTTAGGGTTTCAAACCCTTAGTTTTGTTTACCAAGCTATTTAAATGATTTGATAACCAATGCAAGACAATACATAACTTAATAAGTTTTTGAAATCTGCGATACATGGAGCAGTACTTGCCCTTCAATAATGTAGTGGTCGACAGTGAAACTTTGGAATTCACATTCCAAGTGGCAAGACATTAGTGTTCCATAACCTCCAAGTTTATGCTATGTTTTGAAAAAACTTTTCTATTTAAAGTAAATGTTGTAACTCATATGTATCATGTCGGTCATATTAACCCTAGGGCAGGCCGAAAGGCATTTATTTTGTATATGTGTTTTGGGGTTAGGATTTTATTTATCGGATATCATATATGTCGAGTTAGACCAAGCAAGAAAAATGTATTTTAAATATCAACATTAGAGGCATAAACCAAGGCATGTGCTATGCCTAATATTTAGGGTTTTTTTTAACTTGATTGGAGGAGTGTTTTAGAGGGAGAGATGATTTTTAAAATTGGCTTGAGGGGGTCACTTAGGGTATATATCTGGATTTCATAGTCAGTTTTAGGGGTTCATTTTTTGGTGTAGAATAGTGTTCAAGTGAATATATTTGTTCCTTGGCATGATTTTGCATCATGATATGTAACCATTACATATTGTGGAGATAATAAAGCTGGTATTCAAATCGTTCATGTCTTTCTAAGTTTTGTGATTCAATCCTATCCTTCTTTTTGGCATTCAGTGTGATATGTTTTAGAGAAGAATTAGTGAATTGATCTAAATTCCTTTTTTAGTTATTAAAATATAACTTATTTTTAGAGATTGTATGTCTGTTGACGAACTATTATTTGTGGTGAAAACCCTAGTAATAAAGTATTTATGTCAGCCTATATGTTGGATAGAGAGTGTCCCATTTTCAAAATTTTAGTTTTCCATGTTAGATTTTAGCCTGTTTATTTTCTGATCAATCTGAAGTAAGTTTGTGTATCACCTCCTTTTTGAGTTTTATTCAATTTTAACAATAATAATATGTCACCCTTTTACAAAGGAAAAGGTTAACAACACCAAAACTGTAAAAATTCAAGGGCATAAAAGTCACATTTCTATTAAGAATATGAAGATGATGTAAACTGATGAAATGTGTGAAATAGGATGAATTATATGCCTACAATTTTTTTTTTAAATTGAACCAAAATTAATATGTTTTTTGAAATTTTTAGGTCTATTTTTTATTTTCTGAAAAATACTATAAATTATGGAGTTTATTTCCCGCCAAAAAATATAAGTAAAACATTGTTTTTTCATCTAATTTCAGAATATGTTTGAGATGACATGTATATCTTGTGCAGAAAAAATAAAGAAGTGTTTTTGATGTATAGTTTGCCCGTTATAAGTATTCAAAGTCAAACTTACTTGAAATCAACAATTTTTGTCTCTTGCCATTTTTCCCCTGTTAAAAATATACCAAAAACCAAATAAATTACATATTATTGAAGATGATTCTCTTGTCTAGTGTTATCTATGATTTTAAATTTTTTTTGAATTGATTTGGAATTTTTTTTATATTATCCAAATCAACGAATTCTGAAAGCTTTAATAAACTACATGTAGTTTTTAATGAATTTGTTCAATGTTTTGTAGTCAAAACAATATAAAATTTATATGTAATGAATTTTAGTTCTGAGATCTAGACAAGGGTACTTTTAGTTTTTTGACTTTGTCTAGTTTGAGCAGAGAAAAAAACAGAAGTGCAAACTTCTAGATTGTTTGTGTTTTTGGAGGTTTGGCTTCCCACATGACATGCCACCTAGGTAGAATCGGCCTAGTCGGACTCGGCCAAGTCCTACTATCCCTCGCATTGGCTCGTCCACGAGCCTACTTGGCCATGTAGGCACCCATTCGGTGCCACGTTGAATCGACCAAGTTTGACTGGGCCGAGTCTAATTGGGTCAACTCAATCAAGTTAGCTTAAAAGGTGACATGTTATTGTGCTTTTACCCTTAAGTTATCCTTTTACCCCTTTTCTCAACCAGAGAATCAATTATAGGTGATATACCAAATTCAATAGGAACTGGCATAGAATCCGGAGATTCCTTCCTAATTAGTGGCACCCACAACTCAGGAAAGTTTCCATTGTTTCCATGAAATGTCATTGTGCCCTAATGCCTGAGTTAGGGTGATATTTCATGTACTTAAAAGTAACACTAAAAATATATTTGAGGTCAATATTGATATTCTTAAATATAATTTAGATTCTAATGGATCATATCTCTTTCTAATCATAAAGTTTAACTTATTTACTTTCCACAAAACCAAGATTTACTCTTTATTTAATATTAGATAATTAATTAAATATAATAATTTATTTTTCTTACTTATATATACCCAACATCAATCTTTAGTTAAATTAAATTTATTCACATTAGGTAAAATCAAACACTATATCTAGAATTTCATTCCCCACTTAATGTTAAAACCACTCTTAAATGGGATAATTTAAAATTTAACTAATGTATTATAGATATATCAAATTCTTAACCAATATCGTCATTAAAGATAAAAACCATATTGATGACTCTTCTTGAAGTGTATTGATATTTTTATGAAGCTTCTTGAATGAGCATTCATAAGTTTTTCTATAAATCAAACCTTACCTCAAAATCACACCATCCTTTGAAAATGGATTTTGTTTTCTTTTTACCCCCTAGCTTCATCACCTGCATTTTGTTTTGAGCCTCCATTTTACCAAACTACCTTCTCCTATTTTACATCAATCATATTTTACCCCCCTCTCCCTTATATCTTTCATACTTCTCCCATATATAATATGACTTCCCCATATATTTGGCATAAAATTCCTTACATTTTAATTGTGTAGGGAATATTTCAATTTTAACTATGTGAGGAATCTTTTAAAATTAATTCTTCCTATGAAGGCACCATTTTTCTCTTTTAAAATTAATTCTTCTTATAAAGGCACATAACATGATAATTAATAGGGATGCCCATTAATTTGGTTTAATCTTCCTTTTAAAATCATTCTCATCATATATTTGATGTGAAAAGATTATTATTATTATTATTTTATTTACAATAAAAATAGTGTGAGAGAATATCTCAAATTCTAAAAAAAGTGTGAAAGAATAAAAACGAGAAGGGTGTGATAGCATATTCCTTAAATGAGAAAAGCATGTTTTTCTTTTACACCAAAATTTAAATATTTATATTTATAAAATATAAATAAAAGTTGATTTTCAATTTAATTTTTTAAAAAAAAAAGAATTATTTATTTACTACATTTTCATAATCATATTTTTTTTATGATTTGGAATTAAATATTGGTAAATAATCTAACAGATTTAATTTTGAGCATATTCTTAATTATTTATATTCAATGCTATAATAATGTGAAGACATAACAATACTGCTAATTAATCACATGCACACATGTGTACATTTAGATTAAAATAATAATAATTGAATTCTTCTATCCATCACGACAACACTTATACATTGAAAAGGAACATATTTTTTTAAAAAACACACACATAGGCAGAACATGCAGATTGGGTCAGGATCTAATAAAACATATAAGATCATTAATCTATCTGAGTGAGTGTGTGAGTGCTTGATTTACATCAAATTGACCGCTGCCAAAATACTAACCGCCTTTACCTAGGCCACATTCTCGCCTTTGACTCCTGCTTACCAGTTACAACATTAAAGTTTTCATTAGTAGGGTTAGCTCTTCAATCATAATCTCGAATCAATTATTCATCAAATAATATCAATTCATTCCATATTTGATAGTTCATTAACATTTAATCATAATCCCAAATAAATTTATTCTCGTATTTTGATATGATCATATAAATGTCAAAAATATTTCAATCACATAATTATTAAATCATTAATCAGGCTTCCATAATGCATATTAATCAGGTGTCAAATAAGGCTAATAAGAAATCAAAGTCATAAATTATACGCTAGCTCCTAATACCTGGGATATACAAGGTTGAGATGTGATGTCCTTCCCCACTAGGAAGAGACATCGTCTCGATTTCTTACTAAATAAACAAGTCACACATACACATATGCATAGTATATAAAATATTAAAATTTATGAAATCAAAACACAATACTGCATTTATGCAAACACAATAAGAAGAACACAAAGATCATATATATAGCACATGAGAGCATACATGAAAATTTGTTCACTGACATATTTTCATAAGCATCCCTTAATTATATAAAATTATTAAAAGAAAAGCATGACAAAGCTAATAAATTAAAAATTAAGGGAAACATCTTAAACACAACAATCATTGGTAACTTAGCCCAAAGAACCTATATGTACACAATGCATAGATAAGCATATGATACCTTCATCCTTGCTACCAATTAATAATCCATAAACATTGAGTAAGTAAAGATACTCATAGGATTCTTCAAATTAAACAATATCTTTCTATTATTCTTTTGCAAATTGAAATCCAACTCCATCAACATGAAGGTCCAACCATTAGCTCTTGATATGTGTATGAAATGTTTTTCTCTCACTTTTCCAAATATATATTTTCCTCATATGATACTATTAATGTATTTATAACATATAGATCCCCTTTTATCTCCAAAGGGGTAATAGTTCTATGGAAGTATCATCTTACTTCTAAAGTAATATTACTACATTATTTATCTTATCTCATTAATATAAATGATGCATATGTTGTTCCAATGAGAGGGGGGATGAATCAGACAAATAAAAGTTTAATGCTTCAAACTAAACTCTTTGAATCACTCGGTAAAACTGAATGTAGTAAACAACCGACTCACCAATGCAACTAAGATTATAAACAATAACTCATCTCATATACATATGAAAATCATTCAAACACTTGAAAAAACAATTTAACTCATTTGACACTAGATTTAATGAGGAAACCCAATAGGGAAAAACCTTTGTAGAAATTGTGACCCACAATAAAAATTGTACCCTTCTAAAGTATGCTCAATTAAAAGCTTATCCTATTAAAGATTTATAAACACATTTTCTAAATGTGACCCTATTAGGGGATTTACCTCAGATCTGTTAAGATCTTCACTCTATTAAAAGTGGCCTTCCTAGAGGAATTTATACACTATGAAAGAATGTCACCTCCTTCTAGGATTTACAAATAGCATGGTTAAATCTACTCAATTAAGAGATTTTTTTCTATTACAAACGCTAGTAAGCAATAGTATAAACTTTGATCTGTAAATATAGAAACTACCTTATCTTGGGTCAGATCCTTTATGCTCAATTGAATACTGGCATCACATATTTCATTTGTCTCTACTCTAGTCTGTAGATTTTCCACTTTCTGGTTCTCATTTATGCTCGGTAACTCTGCTCTGTAGCTTCTTCTTCTTTCTTAATTCAACTCACTGGAATCTATCTCTTCATTAGGTTTTCATCTCTTAAATAGACATTCTTTTTCCTCTTAATATCCTTGATTAGGTTTCACCTCAATTTCACTCATTTGTTTGATCATCTCCTTCATAAATATTTACTCGGTAAACCATTTCCCTTTTACCTCTAAACTTGAACTTTCATTGGAACTCATATAATTAGGCTTAACTACTTGACCTTCACCTTAGATCTTCTCATTGAATTTTCATGTCCATAGATCTTCTAACAAACTTCATTTAATTATTATCCTCATCCATCTCATCATGTATTTGTATTAAATTTGATCTTATCATCATTTACAATCAATATCATGTACTCAGTAAACTTGCTTTGCAACTCGGTAACTGTCTTCACTTTCCACTCGGTGTCTAACGTATGCTCTGTGCTCGGTAATTGTTACCGACTAACACTCTTATACTGACTAACTCAGTACATCTTGGTAGAGTAACTCTTTTCATTCATAACTTAACTCTTTGCAATCTCTGACTTAATCAATCAAATGCACTGATTTGATAGCATCAAATATATATTAGAAAATAACTATATCAACATTATTTCATCATTTTCTGATCTATATTTGTCACCATTTAACTTCTCCAACTTGAGATATGGTAACATAATACAATCAATAATCAATTTCTTGACATCAATGACAAACTAACAACTGATCTAACTGTTTCTACAACCTTGTGTACTTGATATCACTCAGTCTTTATCATCTCTATCAGATCTTCATCAGTTTGTTAACAATCTCCCTCTATGGAATTGATGGAAACCACTATAGCAATACTATAACAATTGATGATGGAAAATCTCAAACATATAACTTGACTCTCTCTGAGTTGATAGTTTTGTTTCCACTTTGATCTTCAAAACTAAATTTCCCTCTTGGATAAATGTTTTGATTATGTAACATACATTTTGATTCTCCTTCATGAGTAAATAGTAATAGTATCTCCCTCTTTCAATATAATATCTCCCTTGATGGATAAATATCATCAATATAATTTCTCCCTCTTTGACAACAATGCCAAATATTATGCTCCTGAAAACTTGGTTTAGCAGTGGATTATACCTAACATGTACTAATAAATCACCAAATATAGAAATATTCACACAACTTTAGGAATCACCTAAAGTGTGTCATACTAACATCAATTCAAGAATAGATATTCTAATAAAGTATAGAATTGATGCAACATGCCTTATTCTCTTTGATGAATATTAGATAGGGGAAGAACCCCTAATTTACCTCTCAGATACTCAAAAGTATCTTTTGGTAATGGCTTTGTAAAGATATTAGCTATTTGTTCCTTTGAATTTACATACTTCAATATTATATTCTTCTCTTGAACTTGTTCTCTAAAGTAGTGATACTTTATTGAAATGTTCTTTGTATTAGAATGCATAACCAGGTTCTTTGATATATTAATAGCACTTGTATTGTCAAAATAAATAGTGACTGGATCTTTCATCTCCTCTTTCATACCTTCAAGTAACTATTTAATCTATGCTATATTGTAACAATTCATAGAAGAAGAAATATATTATGCCTCGGGAGTATACTGTGAAATATAACTCTGCTTCTTTCTTAGCCATGTGACCAATCTTTCACCTAGAAAGAAAGCTCCTCTACTAGTACTTTCTTTTTCATCAATGTTTCCAGCCCAATCGACATTAGTGTAGACTTGTAGATCAAAAGTACATCCTTTCTTATAAATTAAACCAAATTCTTTTGTACCTTTCAAATATCTCAAAATTCTTTTTACTATAGATATATGTGTTTACTTAGGATTAGAAGAAAATCTTGCTACAATCCCAACATCATGTGCTATATTAGGTGTGTTGTGAACAACATACCACAATTTACCAATCATGGATCGGTAAAGAGTATTATCCACCTCTTGTGTCTCATCTTCTTTTGTCAATTTACAACCATTAACCATAGGTGTTCCAAAAGGCTTGAAATCTTCCACACCAAAAATATTAAGGATCTCTTTGATATACTTAGCTCCTGTAATGTAGACCCCTTCACTAACTTGTTGTATTTGTACACTTAGAAAGATATTAATCTCTCTAATAATTGAAATTTAAAACTCTTTCCTCATCTCATCAGAAAATCCTTTACATAAGGTGTCATCGCCTCCAAAAATAATGTCATCAACAAAAATTTCAGCAATCAAAACCTTGTTATTACTGTCAGACTTCAAGTAAACATTATTCTTATCACTTGTTCTTTGAAATCCTATTTTGATTAGATAAGAGTGCAATCTCTCATACCATGCTCAGGGTGCTTTTTTTAAACCATATAGAGATTTATGTAACTTACATACCCTATTCTCATTTGTGCTTTCAATGAATCCTTCGAGTTGCTCTATGTAAACTTCTTCAAGTATTCCATTCAGAAATGCAGACATAACATCCATTTGATATACCTTAAATCTTTTGTAAGCAGCATAAGCCAAGAGTATTCCGACTCCTTCCAATCTAGCAACATGTGAAAAAGTCTCTCCATATTCAATACCATCTTCTTGTGCATAACCTTTGAAAACCAATATTTCTTATTTCTGATAACTTCTCCATGCTCATTGAACTTGTTTCTAAAAATATATTTAGTATGAATAACATTTTTATCTGGAGGCCTGGGTACCAATGTCCATGTTTTGTTCTTTCCAATTTGATCAAATTCTTCTTTCATTGCTTTCATCCAATCTTCACTATCCAAAGAATCTTTAACTTTCTTAGGCTCAAATGTAGATATCAAACATGTATTGTCTTTTACCTTACTTCTAGTCACCACTCCAACATCTTTATTTCCAATAATCTTTCTTAGGGAATAGTGCCTTCTCACATATTTTTCCAAAATAGGCTCGGTAGGTCTTGGTACATCATCTTCATCATTTGGCTGTGGAAATTCTTGTTCAACTTCCTCCTTGCTAGGTGCTCTCGGTAAAGTATCAGGAACATCAAGTTTTACATATACAAACTTCCCATAGTCTTCAGGTTCCTTCTTGCTTTCTTCTTCATTAATTTTTGCAAACTCATCAATTCTCACACTTACACTTTCCACCATTTTATTAGTAAACTTATTCAAACATTTGTAAGCTTTAATATTTATATAATATCATAAGAATTTTCCTTCTTCTCATATTGAATCAAAATTTCCTTCTCTAGAATCTTTCAAGATATAAAATTTACTTCCAAAAAATTTAAAGTAACTAACATTGGGCTTGTGATCATACCGGATTTCATACGGTATTTTGTTTGTACCTTTCTTCATATGTACTCAGTTCAATGTGTAAAGATCAGTGCTGAATAATTTTCTCAAAAAGAAAAGTGAAATTCCTTTCTTAATCATTAGTGTTCTTGTACAATCAACAATAGTTATGTTTCCTCTCTCAGCAATTCCATTCTGTTGTGGTATCCTCGGTGTTGACATCTGTCTCTTGATTCCATTTTCATTACAAAATAGTGTAAAATCATCATATGTAAACTCAACTCCTTTATCAGATCTCAAACATTTCAATTGTCTCCATGTCTCTTTCTCAAGTCTTGCCTTGTACCACTTAAAAATTTGAAATGCATCAAATTTTTCTTTTAAAAACATTACAAACATAATTCTAGAATAATCATCCACAGACAAAATAAAATATATGTCTCCATAATAACTTTGAGTTCTCATGGGTTCACATAAATCAATGTGTACCAAATCCAGAATACCTTGTGTAACATAAGTCTTGCTTGAAAAACTAGATTTAGTTATTTTACCAACTTGACATTCTCTGCACATAGCATTTTTAGGTTTCTCCAATCTCAGTAGACCTCTAACTCTATTATTCACTTTGATTAAGTTGTCAAAATTAACATGACATAACCTTTTGTGCCATAACCAAGCATCTTCAATTTTTGTAAACAATCAACTCTTTATTGATGTATCAAGATAAAATAAATTACCTTTAGATTGTTCTCTAGTAGCAATCAAAATCCCTTTCTTATCAAATTATTTTTCGTTTCTATGTTGAAATTCCAGTCGGTGACCTATGTTATTCAACTGTGCCACACTCAAAAGATTATACTTTAATCCTTCAACCCAATAAACATCAACACACCTTGTGTTATTCAATATAATTATAGTACCTTTTCCTATCATAGGGTATGGGTCATCATTACCAAATCTAACATATCCTCCATCATGATTTTCCAAAGAAATAAAATTATGAGTGTCACTAATCATGTGATGTGAACAACCACTATCTATACTCCAAATCTCATTTTTACTTACTTGTGATATTGGGGATTTTGGTTCTTCTATCTTATCTTCATCAGAATCATCTTTAATAACAAAATACGCAAGTTCCACTCCATCATTATCTTCAGAATCATCATCACTTAGATCTTCATTAGCAATATGACAATATTTCTTACCTTTGTTTTTGTAGTCTCTAAATATTCTGAATTGGTTTTCTCTTCTGTCTTTATCCTTGTTATATTTCTTCTCATCACCTTCTTTCTCAAGGAAACTTGAAGAAATATGACCAATTTTGTTGCAGTTAAAATATTTCAAGGGTAACTTACCTTGGTATTCACCTTTGCCTCTTTGTAGCCTTCTAGCCAACAAATCTTTAAATTCTCTCTCATTTTATTCATCTTCAACAAATAACTCTTCAAGACCATTAGTGCAACAGCAAAAATTTTCACTAGCATTGCTCGCAGATCCATCTTTAGCTCTATCATCCTTAGATCTCCCAATTTTACAAGATGACTTAAATGTAGATTCAATATTATATGTACTAGGCACACTATTATCATAATCATTATTCTCAAATGCAATCAACTTACCAATAATAGCATCCAGTGAAACATTCACTTGGCGAATATACCTCAGCTCTTGTATAGAAGATACATAGATAACATAACTCAGTAGTAGGGTTATCAACATTTTTCTTGTAACATATTCCTCTTTTATAGTTCCACCAGCTCCTCTGATATAATTTACAATCTCCTTAAGTCTAGTGTTGTATAGTGTTATGTTTTCTCCTTCATTCATTCTCATTGTATCAAATTTTCCGCTCAAACTTTCTGCTTTAGCTTTTTGATCATCCTGATCTCCACCATAGGTCAAAATAAGATTATCCCACATTTATTTTGTAGTAGTACATCCATCAAGTTCCTCATATTCCTAGTCGGTAAGTGTAGAAGCTATCTCAATCATGACTTGTGTGTGTTCATGCTTCTTTCTTCACTCAGTGATTGTCACAGGTGCATTTGTAGGTGTAACATAAGCATTATCAAGAAAATGAAGTCTATACTCTCCTATACCATACACATGCAGCAATCTCATTCTACTTTTCCATGTAGAGAAGTGTTCTCTATTTAGCTTAGGTGCATCCCTCTTATACATCTTTAGATCTTTAACTCAAGCCCTTTAAAAATTATTACTTCAGAGTAACTTTCGATGATACTAATTGGTGGTCCACTGAGAGGGGGGGTGAATCAGACAAATCAAACTTTAATGCTTCAAACTAAATCTTTGAATCACTCAGTAAAACTGAATGCAGTATACAACCGGCTCACCATTGTAACTAAGATTATAAACAATAACTCATCTCATATACATATTAAAATGATTCAAACACTTGAAACAATAGTTTAACTCATTTGACACCAGATTTAATGAGGAAACCAAATAGGGAAAAACCTCTGTGGTAATTGTGACCCACAATAAAAATTGTATCCTTCTGAAGTATGCTCAGTTAAAATCTTACCATGTTAAAGATTTACAAATACATTTGCTAAATGTGACCTTGTTAGGGGATTTACCTTAGATTTATTAAGATCTTCACTCTGTTAAAAGTGGTCTTGCTAGAGGACTTTAAACACTCTGATAGAATGTAACCTACTTTTAGGATTTAAAAATAGGATGGTTAAATCCACTAAGTTAAGAGATTTTTTCTTTTAAAAATGATAACAAGCACCAGTATAAAATTTGATCTATAAATATAGCAACTACCATTGCTTGGATTAGATCCTTTATGCTGAATTGAATACTGGCATCACATACTTCATTTTTCTTTGCTCTAGACTGTAAATTATCCACTTTATGGTTCTTTAACTGCTCGATAACTCTACTCTGCAACTTCTTCTGCTTTCTCAATTCAACTCACTAGAATCTCTCTCTTCCTTAGGTTTTCATCTCTTAAATAGACATTATTTTTCCTGTTAATCTCCTTGATTAGGTTTTCCTTCAATTGCACTCATTCGCTTGATCATCTCCTTCATAAATCTTTACTCGGTAAACCATTTCCCTTGTACCTCAAAACTTGAACTTTTCTTGGAACTCACATAATCAGGATTAACTGCTTGATATTCACCTTAGATCTTCTCATTTAATTTTCAAGTTTTTAGATCTTCTAACAAACTTCATTTAATTATTATCCTCATCCAGCTCATCATGTATTCGTATTAAATTTGATCTTATCATCATTTGCAATCAATATCCTATACTCGATAAACTTGCTTTGCAACTCGGTAACTGTCTTCACTTTCCAATCAGTTTCTAACATATGCTTGGCGCTTGGTAATTGTTACCTACTAACACAAATCTTATACCAATTGTCTCAATCTAGCTCGATAGAGTAACTCTTTTGAGTCTTAAATTAACTCTTTGCAATCTCTGACTTAATCAATCAATTGTACTGATTTGATAGCATCAAATATATATTAGAAAACAACTATATAAACATTATTTCATCATTGTATGTTCTATATTTGTCACCCATTTAACTTCTCCAACTTAAGATATCGTAACATAATACAATCAGTAATCAATTGCTTGACATCAATGATAAACTAACAATTGATCTAACTATTTCTAGAACCTTGTGTACTTGGTATCACTCGATCTTCATCATCTCCATTAGATCTTCATCAGTTGGTTAAAAACATAAAATACTCTATACTAGTTCCAAGGATTTTTATCAAATAATGTCTTAAGTTCATCTATTAACAATACATCTTTATGTGGTGTTGGTTCCATAGACTAACCTCCTTATCTTAATCAACAAAATTACAAAGATAACTTAATCATCCCCATATTAATTTGGCAAGTATAATGAAAATCCTAGGCCATTTGGGGTTAATTAGGGTTAACTCTTCTTTCCATAACAAGTTTTTTTTCCTCACCTCAAGTTGATATTACTTGGTAAAGGTTCCAAAAGATTTTTGTGATATATAATTTTTACACCTTTACTACCTAATTCACCAATTCAATCTCTTTGTCTAAGGATGATAGGCTATGATGAAATTTAATATTTCCCCACATAAAACATTCAAGATTATCCAATTTCTTTATGTTATTCTCATGTCTATATATGCAATAATTATTTTAGGCACTTCATATAAAATTAATGTCTCCTATACAAATTCTTTGCTAAAGTCAAAGATCCATCTTTGAATTTCCATTGTATAAAAATGTGTCACCTTATTTAGGCCCTCAAAAACCCACCAAGATAACATCATGTTAGCTCCTAGATGTAGGCAATCCCTAAATAAAGTGCATACTAACAACTTACCACTTCTACTCTTGTAATACATATGCTCAACCTTGACTTGTTGGCGCTCTAGATGTATATGCTAAGCCTTGATCTCACTAGCATTCTAAATGTATATAACCAGCCTTGACTCACTGGCATTCTAAACACTAGCCACATCTGCTATGTCATCTCTCTTAATCCTTGGTAAAAATACAAAGGTCTCATATCCACCCCCTCTCATTCATGGACCCAGACATGATGAATACGACTAACTATGCATCTCATCTGAGACCATATATTTCAAACCTACTTGATTTGGCACATACATTCTCTGCTAATACCTTAGTATTTCATCATGATTAAAAATATATCCATCAAAATAATAATTGGTTGAATCTTCCTCTAGCACTTATTTGAGCAATAAATAATGGTCATCATTATGAAGATTCTGCAATACATTTTTCCTCAATTTTTATTTTGCAGCTATAATTGTAAGATTTATCCTCCTACTAAGAACATCATGTACTCTATTCTCCTTACAATTTATGTATTCTATACCAAAATTATACTCACAGTGGATTCAAGTCATCATTTATAATGAACATTAAGCCTTGGCTATGTAAAGGAATATATTTAAGTTCCAAATAATTTATCTTTATCTCAAAGGGATTCCTTAAAAAAGGTAATGCATCCATTTATGTAATGCATAGAGTGGTGTCATCTATTTCATTCACTGTCTCTATCACCCTTACCTTGGTAACTACTATCTTCTCATTAAAATATTATATTCTAAGTGAGGACCACTAATAATTTTTTGGATGCTCCTGCATCAAACTTTCCCAATATAAAGTTTATGAGGATCCAATATTAAAATCACAAAATGTACAACCCCCATTATTACATGAACAATTTTGTAGGATCACTCTTCTTTTCTTCTCTTTTCCTAGGGCTAGTCTTGTACAATTCTATTTACCTTTCAACCAGTTTCAGTCAACGTTATTTGTATCTTATTTGGATTTTTGGTTGAAAATATATAATTGTAAATATGATGGAGTGTGCACATTTGGAGAAAAAATAATAATTATGCTAAACCTTAAGCCACTCCAATCTCTTTTGAAATAGAACCTCAAAAATGGTAATTATCTAGATAAGAAATCATAGAAGAAATGTTTGGAGATAACAAACCCACAAGAAAATTATTTCTCAATGTTATAGAAAGACAAATCTGTGAATTCCAAACCTTATCTCTAGTAATTCTCCAAACAGGTTATCTTTCACCATATCCAAGGTGGCCAAAGGAAAGCTTGCAAGGAAACTAGGAACTTACCTAGACAAATTGCTCACATCCAGCAACAAGTCAATCAAGTTCATGCATTCTCTAAAAGTATAATTGATGTTCTCTTTTAAGATAATTCTATTCTAGAGAAATATGATAAGATCATTGCATTACATGGCTCTGACAGATTCAAACCACTTAGCATATAAGCATTAATTGACAATAATCCAAAGTCACATTTAACCAATCAAACTACTTTTGTTATGATCCACCATTATCTCTTCTTCTTTATCATATGGTGCAAGGACTACCAATTATTTATATTTACCTTCCTCTTTAATTATGAACAAATTGAGGTTAGTCAAAACATCATTAATCTTATTGATAAATACATTCATGCCTCCAAAATGACATGTTTCCATTGTAATCAGGTTCTTTTCCATTTTTATTCCTTGGCCATAGAATATTCTTTATCATTCTTGATCACATCTTCCAATAACTCTATATTTTATTATTTACTTATTGCTAAATATTATGCATTGTCTCCATGTTCTCTAGAGAAATAGTATTTCTATCTTCATCTTCTCCATAGGCTGCAGCTTATTGATCTTCATTGCACATTACACACCTATATACAAGAGTTATTCCCCTAAGATTAATTATCTTTTCTACTATAAATTCTAATGAAAGTGACATCTTTCCCTTCCTACTGTTGGTACTCCTAAATTTGGAACAAATTTGGAGTGACCATGTTAAATTTTTCAGACAAGCAAAGTCAGTAGCCTAGAAAATTTGTGTAAGAAGGCTCAGTTGGAGTGATTGAAAGAGGTGTCCGGATGATTTTTATGAATTAAAAATTTGGAAGAGGCTTTAATGCCTCCCATTTGACATATGCAGTGGGTCCCAGCTCCTGAGTTTCAGTTCTGACATGTTTATGGAGTAGTCATTTTGAGGGGGTCACCTAAATCTGCATGTTGCTTAATTGTCAATTTGCTGTCCGGAGCCTACTTTTCTTCTGAGTATCTTACACCCTGTTGAGTTTCATTGTTCGCCACTTTGGGAATGTTTAGCATGCATATTAGAAAGCTTATGTTTCAAAACCCAGGTCATTTCAAATCCGTTTGATAAGTTTTCATACTTCCCAAAGTTGGTTGTTCATAAACTGTCTGCATTTTGTCCTGCCTAGAAATCTGAATAGCCCAGTTTGACGTGTTATAACTTTTGACCAGTGCATCCAATTGAGAAAATTCTTTTTGCACTGTGTTCCAGAGGTCACACACTCCATATATTCTAGTCTGCAGATCTTTGTGAAATCAGATGATAAGTTTTCAAGAACCATTCTGACAGTGATTAAATCTGATTTCCTGTGTTTTCAAGTTCAAAATTACTAAGTAACCTACTTTGAGGCCTTGAAAATCTATACCCGGGTGAACATTTTGGATAATTGAGTTGTCCTTCGTATTGTAGACATAGGAGTGCACCTACCTGAAGATTTACAGACTCCTACCAATGCATTTGTCCACATTGCCAGAGCCTTTCCGTGTAAAATTTATTAAGTTTCACTAAGTGCAGAATCCAGATTTAAATGACATACTTTGTCCTTTCCCCATTTGCACCCAGTTCGAGGTCAGACATAATTGAATATGGAGTTGCATTATAGACCCAGGAATGAACTCCTTTGAAGATTCTCAAGCCTTGACCAATCCGGTTGATCACTTTTCTTTGCCGATCCTGAACCTGATTTCTGCATATTTACTGGGTTTTGGTTCAGAAAGTGATAAAGTGCTATCTTTGTAGATCGGTATCAGTTCAGGAGTTTGTTTTCAGAACAAGACAACTGAGGGGTCATGTTTCACATATGACATTCATTCAGGATCCAGAGGTTGAGTTTCTGGAAGATCTTTTTGATGACCCTTTGATTTCATTCTTCAGAGGCAGTTTCTTCAGCTTGCAGTGCGGAAAGGAGTTAAGTTTACCAAATGCCCTACTTTTCCAGTGAATAACTTTTGGCCGGTTGATTCTTTTGACGAACTTCTTTTTGCATTGTCTTGCAAAGCTGGCACACTACTCCCAGTTTGGATTTGAGCCCCCCATTAATCCATTTGTCAGCCTTTTAAAATCAATTACGGTGATTAAAATCATATTTTGACAATATGTTTGCAGTGCGGAAAAGAAATGGTCTTTTTGCAGGAGTGATAACTTTCTGTCTGAAGGATGTTTTCAGGAAAAAATCAAGGCATCATATTCATTGCATATCAGTGTACTATCTGACTTCATGGTAAGGTTCCCGAATGTGTTTCAGTTATTTTGCAATGGTCGATGAGGAGGGGATTTATGGTGATTCCGCATTTGCATTGAGACAATTTGCATGGTACTCTATATTTGAAAAGGGTGATGGTGATCAATTAGAACACAGGCTTATGAAAATCAAAGCTAAAAGACCTAATACAACTCTACCAAAGGAAGATCTTATGGTTGTATCCAAGGATTTATAAGTGACATTGTGTTAAGAGCAGTAAGAGGACTTGAAGGTGAGGTAATTTGAAGTTGCAAATGTGAATCCATAGAAAGGGACGCCCAACCCTCTGGAGGAGAATGGAGGAGAATTTAAATGGTTAAAACCTTTTTATTATTTTTCATTGTATACACGGATTTGCATAAACAAAAAACACAGTCATATTGTGGGGGGCATAAATTTTTATTCCACCGTTGGATTTCTCTCTTTTTTGGATATGTTGTCGCAAATCCAATTCTCTAGCTTCTCACCAGAGCGATTTTCCAAATTCTTCCTGGTTCGTGAGATACAAATGTCTGTGTGCAGCACTCTCTAAACATTGCCCATGAAATCCGAAAATTGATTATCCCATATTGCTTGTGCTGTGGTGTTTTTTGACCTTTATATGCTAAAACACATTCATCCATGGTAAGTAAGAGAGCCCAGAGGCTCTGGGTGAGCTCTTAAGGGCTAGAGGAATGGAGGAATAGACTATGCACAGTGTTTTGAGCCCAATT
>MU225937.1:1547557-1581568 GCA_018584345.1 Thuja plicata
ATAAGAGATACATAGAAAATCAGTGTCCACATTATAACATACTGTGTAAACAGTTATCATAAAAGGTAAAACCTGCCTGAGTATATGTGGAGCTCGAAAACGAAGAAGGACCTTATCCAGTCCTTAGCAATTAGGCTTTTCTTGTCCCTGAATCAGTATTAGGAAGCATGGTGTTCAAGTAGTTATTTCAAGCACTATGATTCATACAAGAAAAAGTGCTAACACCTACCAAGTGTAACAATAACTAGGATATTCTCTTCCACACCACCCTAGTTGATCCATATTGATTCAGCTAGTAATTCATATAACTAGCACTTAGGCAACATGTGTCTAAGAACTATTTGACTAGAGGTTTATAATATTAGTGTTGCAACAAAGCCTAATGAACTCAAGGTTTAATACATAATCATCTTCTTTATTGAACTCCAATAAATTCTCTTCTCTTATATGTAGTTATTATTTACTAATACCTCTCTACATGCATATCATAGTTGATAAAATTTGCAAACATACCCTTAATACTTAGAAGCTTCTAATCCACATCGTCTACTCTTGCAGATTGATGAAATTACCTTTTTCTCCTTGGAAAGTAATTCTCCTATCCTCTTGTCTCTTTCTCCCATCCTCCCATCTTCAATCCTCCTCCATTTTTATTTGTTCCTCATTATGAGGATTCTATTCTTGAATTCCCCTCAATCATGTTCAAAATGATCCATGCAAATGCCTTGTTGAGTTAATACTATTCCCTATTGAGTCAAAAGCTTAATGATCTAGTACAATCTCTAATTAGACTCATTATTAGGTCCATTACTTGACCCCACCCTATTATTATTTCTAGTTTGCATGGTGACTAATCCAATCCTACACCAACAAAATGTACAAATTTAGCAACTGCAAACCTAGGCCCCAGATTTTAACCTAGCACTCTGATATCAATTGTAAGGTACACAAATCCACATAGGAATTAAATTATAAATTTTACTCCAGACTTCCTATTAAAAAACAAAGTAATGGTAGATAAAAGATAATTTATTAAGCATTCTCTCAAAATAGAGATAATCTTTCGTTAATATACATAAATTATGACCAACATCTCAAAACATTAAAAGATAGATACAATAGGTGACCAACAGATCAAATTCATAAACCACAAGGTGAAGTCATATTGTATTCACTCTACCTCCTTTAGCCAGGGATTAATTTCTATCTTCTATGCTCAAGGATGATAATGGGTTCTAGACACATTTTTTGCACAACCACATAGTGTTTAGCTTTCCCGGTGCTAAACATGAAAGGTTGAGCACCTAACCCTGCATGAGTAACCTAGAAAATTAGAACCAAAATGTTCGATGGAATCTAGTGCAACATTGTGACCCATCTATATTTCACCTATGAAAATATAATGTCTACACAATGGTGTGGAAGGGAGAAAGTACAAAAAGCATATATAGTATCAAAATATGCAACATTGTTTTGTCCAAAGAATAATTTATGCTTGTTACCTAACAGTTAGGATTATAAAAAGAAATTCAATACCTATCTTTCCCTGATATTCCACATTTGGCACTCATTCATAGAAATACAAGAATACGTGAAATAGAAAGAAAAACAACCCATCTTCCCCATTTTCAAAAAAATAAACTAGCTCTCCTTCTACTATGTTAACTTCTAATAATGCCTACTAAAGCATAGAGCATGCAAAATATCATAATTGCATACACATTGAAAACACTAGAATGCATATGAAAGTATGTAAGAGGATATAATTTTAATAATCTAGGTTATACATATGTCTAAAAAAGCACTCATAGTTATACAAAATAATATATTTATGCATCCATTTAGTGATAAGGTAAACTAATATACTTACACTTAAGCATAATTCTTATCCTTCTAAGTGACTTGAGAAACATAAAATGTCAAAACACAAATCCTAGAACTCTTTCATAAACAATTTAATTAAAAGTAATTCAAGTGATTTCTACACATTTTTCTTAGAAAACAATGTAGCATTACCATCTATCCAATTTTGAATATATCCTATTATTTTTTACTCTATAATTATACCCATCCAATATTTGTAAAAAAACTTACTTCGCACAACACTATTTTCCTCTAGATTAAATAATTTGTTTGAAGTTGTGTACTTTCAGAAATGTAATATTCAACACTCACAAATTTCAATATTCAATCTTTGAAAGTTAGAGAAAATTCCACTTTAATTTAATCAAGTGATAGAATAAACTAATTCTTTATACACTCAAGAAAATATAGGGATGTGAAGGAAATAACACAGTCCTTCAAAAATTTCACTTCACCTCATGTTTTTAATTATTATTATATTTATTATTATGGGGTTGTTAAAAATGAGTATTTCCCTATCATTGAGGAATCTCTCCTACAAAATAGGATTTTCCTACAACTAAGGGGTTTCTATTAAGAAAGAATTTCTATTTTTCCTTAAAAATACCTCATTCTCATAATTTAGCTATGCATGGATCAATTAAAATAATTGAACATTCTTCTCTTACTTTCCAGATTAGCTTATATATTAATGGAAAGTAACATATTACTAAATAAAAATAGTTTAAAAGTCAACTTTGGCATCCTGATTTCACGTGTATTTATTATAGATTATTTGAACAATTATAAATCTCCATTCTTATTAATTTAAGGAAATTTGATAATTATTGTGTTGCTTGACAATTTATTCAACTATGTAATTGAAATTCTCTCAAAGAACTCCTTTCTTCTCATACTAAGATTAAACAATTTACTTACTAAGAACTAATATCCTTCAATTGAAAGGTGGTATGACTCTAATTAATCACTTCATGGTTTAATATAGGCTCTTCTAACTTACGCTATCTCAATAGAATGATTTTATTTCCAAAATGAAATAATAAGGTTTTATATGTAACCATATTATTCCTCTACTTATTCTTGCAAGTTCAAGATAATTATCTTTTTTAAATAACTATATTTAAACGATAGTACTAAAAAGATATTTGAGGTCACAATTGATCTTCTTAAATATAATCTGGATTCTTATGGATCATATCTCTTTCTACCCATTAAATTTAACTCATTTACTTTGCATAAAACCTAGATTTACTCTTTATTTAATATTAGATAATTAATTAAATAATTTTTTTTAAACTTATATATACACATCATCAATCTTTAGTTAAATTTAATTTATTCACATTAGGTAAAACCAAGCACAATTAAAATAAATTAATGAAAATATTATCCAAAATGACATTTACATGAGAATACATGTGCAACAAAAAGATGTACAGTCACAATGGGAGGAACTCTGTAAAAGGGAAGAAGAGTATTCATGGCAACAAACTCGAGAGTCATGGCTAAAAGAAGGTGATAAGAACACAAAATTATTCCATGCTTCAGTTCAGCAATGGAGAGCATCAAATTCAATATTCCAAATTGAGAATTCTATGGATGGTAATGTTCTAAAGGATAAGCAGAGTATTCAAAGGAAGGCAGACAGGTTTTTTAAAGACTTGTTAGATCTAGATCTGCAACAAAATGAGAATTTGATTGATGAAAAGGAACTTATTGAGGTAATTCCAAGAATTGTCATGGAAGAAGACAATAGAAGGTTGCCTGCACCATTTACACTAAATGAGCTTCATAATGTGGTATCATCCTTACCTCCGGACAAAGATCCCAAACCAGATGGGTTCATGACTATATTCCTCCAAAAGTACTGGGATGTGATGGGATTTGACCTTTTATTAGCACTTGAGGAATTTTGGGAAAATGAAGTGATGCTTTAAAATTTCAACACTACAAATATTGCTATTATTCCAAAATCCAATTCCCCAAAAATATTTGTAGACTTTAGACCTATTTCTCTCTGCAACCTAGTATATAAGTCTTCACAAAGGCAATATATATGCGATTGGAAAAGGTCCTACAAAAATTCATTTCTTTAGAACAGGGGGATTTGTCCCAGGAAGGGAAACCATGGAGGGGGCGATTGTGGCACATGAACTACTACACTCAATTCAAGAAAATCAGTCACCCTCAATCATGATTAAGCTGGATATGATGAAAGCATATGACAAGGTTCACTGGGGCTCCTTACTTAAAGTGCTTCCCAAATTTGGGTTTGACAAAAAATGGTGCAAAAGGAATATGGAATGCATATCTGGGGCCCGATTTTCAGTTCTTATCAATGGGGAAGCAACTGGTTTTTTTCCATCTTCACAAGGGGTTTGACAAGCTGATCCATTATCTCTATCTTTGTTTATAATTATGGAAAAAGTTTTTAGTAGGATAATCAAGTCCAAGAAAGAAAATAATAAGTGGATTGGTGTGCATATCCAAGGGACTTCGCATATAGTCACTCATTCTTTATTTACAAATGATACTCTCTTGTTTGGACGAGCTAATATTCAAGAAGCAAGAGAAATAAGATGAACTTTGGATCTATACACAAAAGTATCTAGGCAAAGAGTAAACAAGCAGAAATCAAAGATATTTGTTTTCCCTACAAATGAAGTTGTCTCAAGAAAATTGGTCAATATTTTTGGATTCGCACAGGAGATACTTCCATCAATTTATCTTTGTATTCTACTTTTTATTGGATCAAGAAAGGCTATTTATAGGAAGGAAATTTTGGAAAAAGTTAAGAAAAAAATCAATTCTTGGAAGTACCGCTGGTTGTCCTTATCTCGTAACATTATGTTGGTAAAATTTGTACTATAAACCATTCCAAATTATGCTATGTTTATACTTAAAGCACCTTGTGGAATTATTACAAAATTGGAGAAAATGATAAGAGACTTTATTTGGAGTAATAACATGAATGACAAAAAAATAATCTCCCTAATATATTTAGAGGAAATGTTGAAAGGTAAATGGATAGAAGGCATCGAGATTCGCAATATGAATAAGAGAAATAAAGCTTTTGGTGCAAAGGTGGTATGGAAAATGCTTAGAAATATAGATAAAAAATGGTGTAAGATAATGTAAGATAAATAATTAAATTGCTCAGACTCAAACCAGATTATTGTTAGTAATAACTGAGAGGGGGGGGGGGGGAANTAAGATAAATAATTAAATTGCTCAGACTCAAACCAGATTATTGTTAGTAATAACTGAGAGGGGGGGGGGGTGAATCAGTGGCTTCAAAATTTATCCTTCAAACTTAACCACCAATCTATAAACCTCAGATTATTATGTCCCTACAACATGCATGCCATGAAATACTACTAATGATTAATTGTCTGTTGGTTTTCTCTGTCAATCATTATTCTTTCTTGATTATCAATAAGCAGTATAACTATTTATCGAAACTCTGTAAATAAGCATAGTATACCAATCAATCTAGAGTTAGCTATGTAAGATACAAAATAGTAAAGAAATGAATCATACACACATAAAACATGAATTTTAATGTGGAAACCTTATTAAGGGAAAAACTACTGGGACCGGTACCCCAAACTTTCACTCTTCTGAAGTGAGCCCTGTTAGGAGCCAACCCTGTTAAAGGTTACAAATACACTATTAAGTGTGACCTGGTTAGAGGATTTTATACATAGAGGTCGTCACTTAGTATCGGGCATCTATTGCTACCATCCTTGAACCAGCCCCCTTCTTAGACTATCAATAGGTACCGGGAAAGTCCAATGCTACTTTCATGAATCAACCTTTTTGGCACTCCTTGAGATGTACCTCAATATATAGAAGACTGTTAAGTCCTGCTCGGTTAAGAGACTTGATGTTTCAATGATTAAACTGAAACACTATGACCTATTCATATTGCAACTTTGAATTGTAGATTTTTAGATCTATTTAAGTATATTACCTCTTTGACCAATGTATCCATTCAATCCTTGTGCTCCATACTTTCTGCTCTTTGATGTTGTGCTCACTGTTCGTCGATGTCTACAGAATTCCTTTTCTCTTCCTTCAACTTGTTTGATCAGGACTGCATGAAGTTGTTCTTCATCAGTTTCTCTTCAGTATCCTCTTTCTATTCACTCCCCTTAATCTCGTTCCTAAATGAATTAAGATTGTCTCTTATATAGATATAATATTCATTGTTTCTTGATTCTTGATTCTTGGCATGAAAAAAAATCTAGCCAATTAGATTTAAAGCATAACTCCTGATTTGTCTCATAGATATCTTCTTTTCCAACTGTATAAATCATCTTTAAATCAATCACTTATCTCTGGTCGAATAAAACAAAGTAGACAACTAGTTAAGTCTATTTTTAGCTCTGCCAGCTAGATATTTTGGCATTTTCAGAACTTTTTGTTTCGTCAGTCACCACTACAGTTAGTTGTCAGTGACAACTAACAGTTCCATCGGTGAGACTCCAGTTAGCTTCGTGATCTCCGTCTGTCGGGCATTATTGGAATTTTACTCGTCAGATAACCTTCTGACTTTGCTCTTCGGGCATCACTGTGGTTTTGCTTCGTCGGGCAACACTATACTTCTGATCGTCGGGTATCACTGCAACTGTTCTTCTTTGCTCTGACCGTTGGTGTGCACTCCGTCGGTGTTGTTTGTCACTTAGTGAATACTTGATTTTTATGTATTGCTAAAAGCATAGCCTTTGTTCATTTGATTCTCTGAAGTCTTTGGCATTATGTACATGACCATATAGATGATATCAATTTGACATCAATGAAAATATAATACATTAACTGGTTTAATGCCTTGCATTATCTTCAACTTAACATTGTCAAACATTCAATCAGTTACATGTCATCAATTATGAATATTGTTGATCCAATGGAGGGATCTGCAATGTGGAACTTCATAACGTCAGTTTGGCACATTATAACAGATTTCATAACTTGGGAAGTTCACAACGAAGAATCAGTTAAATTTTGGGAAGATTCATGGTCAGGATGCCCTCCATTAGTTTCCAAATTATAGATGGTTTTAGAATTTCCTATTATAAAACTTGAGTGGGGTGAGTATCTAGTTGATTATGTGGTTGCAGTAGAAAGGATATGAGGAAGAGCTATTTGGAAGGACCCCTTTTCTTTGCCAATCAACATAAATAAAAAAATATGGCTAAATAAGTATTTGCACGAAAGAGACATTATATTTGATAAAGACAAGGATCTTATTATATGGGAAACAAAAAAAGAGGGCGAGTATTCTATAAAAAAACATGTTATAGTTCTCTTTGTCTCAGGGAGAAACAGGTAAATTGATGTCGAGCTTTTCTATTCTGTTGGAGTAAAGTAATCCTTCCCAAAGATTGATGTTTTGCTTGGTTGGCCCTCACGAAAAGAATCCTTACAAGTGATAGATTAGTCAAAATGAATATATTCCCACCATTTAGGTGTGCACTTTTTAACCAAGTAGAAGAGGACGTAGATCATCTACTTCTTCAATGTACTTTTGCACATCATTGTTGGCAATTCGTAATGCAAAAGCTTAATCTATCAATGCCGCTTTCTAACACATTGTGGGAAGTTATTGATTCTTGGCCATATATTTATAATAATTTATTTTTTGCTTGCATTTGGATTTGTGCTCTAACATTGATCATATGGAATATTAGGTGGGAAAGAAATCGAAGGAATTCAGAAATGAGATTAAAACTCTAGGAGTGATGTTAAATATTGAAAAATCAATTTTTGAAGTTGTAAATGCAACTATTAAAGACAATATCTCAAATTATAAATTTACTTAATGGGATGCAGATTTTCTAAAGACATGGGGAAATATTAAGATTCCTCCTTTCATATTTCCAGTTAGTGGTTGTCCTAAGAAAGATAGATCAAAGATTAAATGGTTGCCCCCTTCTTTTGAATTTATTAAAATTAATTTTGAAGGTTCTTTGCTGGGCAATCCCAAAAAATCGGGTTGTGGGGACTGGTTGAGAGATTACATGTGTAAGATTATTGCATTTAAATGTGTATCTTTGCCAATAGGTATGAACAATTTTGTAGAGGCGTATGGATTGTTTTATGGTCTGATTATTGCAAAAAAGATCAACATGAAAAAAAATCTATGTTGAAGGGGATTCAACCATAATTATTAATGCATGCTTAACTAGAAATATGAACAACTGGAAACTAAAATATATCATGAAAAATGTATCCAGAAGTTGTTGGATTCATTTGAGGCATGTTTCTTTTCTCATACATTTGAAGACAACAATAATATAGCAGACGTGTTGTCTGTGTGGGGCAGCGAAGGTAAGGATATTGATTCTATGGTTTTAGACATAACAATGTTTGAATTTACTGATTAAAAAATCAGGTGGAAATTGAAGCTCAGTCCTCTCACGAGAACAGGTTAACAAGATAAATTGAATTCAGCAATGCTTATATCAAGTGGGGAATGTATCATGCCATGGTGTTACTACGGAGTGATAAACATGAAGCCCAAAAAGTAACATTTACTAATATTCATGATTAGTAAATGTCATAGCGCATGTTCATATTAGTGCTTATTCTTTCTAAAGTTGGTGACATGTACATATCTTGCATTTTTATGCAAATTAAGATAGTTTAAAGATATTCTTAGCATTGTATTTGGGCGATGAATTAGAGGTTTTTTCACTGATTCTCTACCTAAGGAGCCCTTGAATCAGGTATTTATTAATATATTTATGTAGTGGCTTGCCACTTTTGCCTTAAAAAAAATCAAACATTAGATTTAAAATTTAATTTCTCACTTAATGTCAAAATAACTCTTAAATGAGATAATAAAAAATTAACTAATGTATTATACATATATCAAATTGTTACCCAATATGAACCTTAAAGATAAAACCGTAATGATGGCTCTTCTTTAAGTATATTGATATTTTTAATAAGCTTATTTAATGAGCATCCATTAGTTTTTCTAGAAATCAAAAATTACCTCAAAATCACACCTTCCTTTGAAAATGGGAGTTTGCTTTATTTTTATCTCCTATCTTAATCATCCGGATCTTGTTTTGAACCCCCTTTTCCCAAACTACCTTCTACTATTTTTACATCAATCCTATTTTACATCCTCTCCCTTTGTTCTTTCATACTTATCCCATATATAACATGACTTCCCCATATATTCAGGGATAACTTTAAGAAACCCCCTCTAGAAAAATATATAAAATCCTGGCGAATCTTTCATTTTATTTTAAAAAATATTAATTCCTATTGGCGAATCTCTCAATTTTTTGGGAAAACAAAACATTTGTATTGGCGAATATTTTTTAATCGCAAATTTTTTGTAGAAAATATTTGCGAATCTCAAGCAATAACCAAATTTTCTTTAATGACCATGTAAAATAATTATATTTAAAGAAAAAAGAGATCTTATAGAAAATTATTAGGCTAACTATGAAAACATTTGACGGGTTTAAGGGAACTCTATAGTGTCTAGTTGCTACCATTTATTTAAAATATAATCAAATAATCCTCCTTGTATTGTGTGAGATAAATGTATCATTATTTTTATTATTATAATAGGACCCAAAATTTCTTCAGTGTCATTGATTTATCAACAATCTAAAGGAAATCTTAGCCCCGATAAGCGTTACAAATAAGATAGTAACATTTTTGCCTCATGTAATATAATGAAGATTAGTAGATTATATTTTAAATCAATAATGACAACTAATATTGGTGACACAACCCTACTATAACTAACAGTTATGATATATTATTGGTGAATTAATTGAGATTTCTATAATAACTGATAAAATTTAGGCGAATTGATTCTAACCATCTATCAAATATTAGGCGAATATTTGAGTTCAAATTTTTAATAAAATAAATTATTTGGCGATTTAAATATTTCTAAAACAAAATTTTGTAAAAGTTTGGCGATTTAGGTCGCCTTAAATCTTGAATTATTAGACAAATTTGTATTCTCAAATTTCAAAAATTAACCAATTGACAAATATTAGCCACTAAAAAAATCACTGCATAGATTTGACATAAAATTCCATGCATTTTAATTGTGTGAGGAATATTTCAATTTTAATTGTGTGAGGAATCTCTTAAAATTAATTCTTCTTATGAATTTACCCTTTTCTCCTTTAAAATTAATTCTTCCTATAAAGGCACTTAGCATGATAGTTAATAGGGATGCCCATTAATTTGGTTTAATCTCCCTTTTTAAATCACTTTCATCATATATTTGATGTGACAAGATTATTATTATTTTGTTTACAATAAAAATGGTGTGAGAGAATATCTCAAATTCAAAAAAGTGTGAAAGAATAAAAATGAGAAGGGTGTGAGAGCATATTCGTTAAATGAGAAATGTATGTTTTTATTTTACACTAAATTTTAAATATTTATATTTATAAAATATAAATAAAACTTGATTTCCAATTTAATTTTTTTTTTAAAGAATGATTTATTTACTAGATTTTTGTAATCATATTTTTTTATGATTTGGAATTAAATATTGGTGAATAGTCTAATATGTTTAATATGAGGACATTCTTAATTATTTATTTTCAAGGCTATAATAATGTAAAAACATAACAATACTCCTAATTAATCACATACGCACGTGTACATTTACATTAAAAATAATAATTAAATTCTTCTATCCATCACGACAACACTTATGCACTGAAAATAAACATATTTAAAAAAACACAGACATAGGCACAACATGCAGATAGGGTTAGGATCTAATAAAATATATAAGATCATTATTTTAACTAAGTGAGTGTGTGAGTGCTAGATTTCCATAAAATTGAATGCTACCAAAATGCTAACCACGTCTACATGGGCCACATTCTCACCTTCAACTCATGTCAACCACTCACAACACTTAAATTTTCATCAGTAGGATTAGCTCTTAAATTACGAGGCCCCATGAAAGTTTAATTTAAACTTACCTATTATAGGGGACTTCCATACACTTTAAACTCTATCATTAAGAGTCTCCTTGCCACTAATGCCATAGAATTGAGGGATCTTCATGTCATGTCATATAATCGTCATCTTACTATCCCAATTTTTGAATTGGGTGTTGTTTGCAATGTGCGAGGCCATTCCATTATTAACAAGTTCTATAAGATGGTCACCTCAAATTTTTTTAGAATATATTTGATACTCATGCTCGTATCTTGGAAAACCATTTTATTTTGTTCTCTCCAAATCTCTCAGAATAATAAGGAGGGGATTCAAAATGATAGGCCACGAAATAGTCTAGATTTATAAATAAAAGGTCATCCTTTGAAAAAAATCAATAGGTAATTTGAAATGGCCAAAATGATACCAACTTTAACAAATAATCTTCTCCAATAGGCTTGGGATAATAAGCATCCTAGAATAAGATGATCCATAAATTATAGTGCTCCCTAGAGAGAACACATCTTGATAAACCTTTAAATCCCATCATTCTAAATCTTTCACTAGTGAGGATCCTACCTTGTAGAGTAGCCCTGTAAAACAAATTGGATTTGGGTATTTTTAGCTTATTCCAACATAATTATGTTGGTATTTTTATTCTATAAAATTATTCTTTCCTTATGATTGTTTTTTATTAATCCTTCACATGTTGAATTATCTAGTCTTAAATCCCATCCACACAATTTAGTCCCATCCATTCAAAAATATCAATGATCTACATTTAAGAATCTCCATGATTTGAATGATGTATTCCCTTGGAAAGGGAAATATATTTAAGTCCTTCAAGACAATCCAATAGATGGATCATCAATAATTATCTCCTCATAATTTTTAACCACTTCTCTATTTTGTTGTTTGAGATAGTCTTTGATTCATTCTATATCCATTAAACTATCAATGCTCAGATATGCCCCATGTATCTTACTAGAACAAGGCATGGTTTCAAATGAGGATATCCAATTTTAATTAGTCTATGATAACTCCTCTATAACTTAGCATAAAGTTCAAAACCATTGAAACTCAAGTCAAAATGGACATTTCAAAAATGTCAATTGGATCTTCATTTTCCAAATATTTCTTCTAGAGGATTTTGACCCATTTCAAATGAAGTTCCTTATAAATTCTCCATACTATTCTAAGATCTAATGCTTTATTATTCCACATTTATTTTCTTAGACCAACACCTCCCATCTCCTTCATCCTACAAATTTTATCTCAGAAGATCATGGAAATATTTTTCTTATCTGCTAGATCTTGTCAATAAAACTTCTCATCTAGTTTTGTACTATTTTGGAATTCACTCCAGCCAAAAGGGAATGATAGGATAGTAAATATATAGGTAGAACGTATATAACTCCCTTGAGAATTATAATTCACCCTACCCATGAAATTCATTTTCCTTTCCAAGAGGAAAGTCTTCTAGTCATTTAGTCTCCCGGAGGGTCCCAAGTATTTGATGTTCTTGTTCCTTTGTCCAAAGGTAGTCCTAGGTATACCAATTGAAGTTTTCCTATTTTAAAACCCCTTTCTCTCAATATCTCTATCTCCTTTCTTAGCTCCATCAAAAATTAAAAAAATCCTAGCTTCTCATGATTGCTAATTTTCCTTGAAGTAGTGGCATATTGTTCCAATATTTTTCTCAATTGTAGGGCTTCTCTCTATCTCTCAATCACAACAAACATTATACTATCAACATATTTATGATGGGTAGTTCCTTGTAATGAACAGATAAATTTGATACCCTTAATCAGTCTATTTTATTGTGAGATTTTGGGCTCTCTACTTAAAGCTTCTACCATGATTGTAAATAGGAAACAAGATATATATTAGACTATCTCAAACCGCTTAATAATTTAAAGAAACCTAGACCGAGAATTGTGGGCTAGATATATGGTAGAAAACCTAATGTATCCACTATTTGAAAAAAAACCAAAGAGCTCTAGGATTTTGCACAAAAATCTTCATTCCACTTTATAATAATCTTTCTTTATATCTTATTTGATTAGCATACTTAGATCTATGCTCTAAACTAAAAGTATCACTTCTTTAGCAATAATAAACCCATTAAGAATTGATCAACCTAGGACAAACCCTGTTTGTTCTTATGAAATAATGCTTGGGAGGATCATTTTAAATCTATTAGTCATTTCTCCAACTATGATCTTCTAAATTATGTCATAAAGAGATATAGGCCTACACTCATCCAATCTTTAGGCCTACGGTTTCTTTGGGATGAGAGTGATGAAAGTATTATTTATGGGTGAATGCATGAAGATGTGCAAAAATGTGGCCACCCCTTAAAAAAAATTACTATAACCTGATTGGATTATGTTTTGGTTAATATCGAGCCTAACTTATTAAAAATACAATCGAGTTTTGAAGTAAATGATACTTTTTAGCTTAACAAAACCTGATTGAGTTTTGAAAAAGTAAAAGCAACTTTTAGTTGTACGAAATCCAGTTGGGTTTTTTTAAAACTTAAAATTATTCTTTTCCCGTGCCCAAGCTCATTTTCCTATGACCAAAATGAGGTATCAACAATGTTTAGAAAGAAAATATCTCAAAAACCAATAGTGTTCCATAGATATTTGCATTTTCCTAGTGTTTTCACCAATTTTTGACAATGTCGCATCATCGAAGAGGTAAGAAGTTTATTTATTTATATTTATTTTGTTTGAGATTGAATTGAAATAGGGTTTTTTTGAGTTGATTTTAGTTTTTTTATTAATTTTATGCTAGATTCTCAAAACATGAACCAATGAAAAAATAGACAACAACAACCTATTCCTGAACAACAACCACAACTAAACCCTCAAGAGGATACCCCTCACGAACGATAAAAATCTCAAAATGATGTTCCACAACAAGAAAACCCTCAAAATGCTACTCCTCAACAACAACAAACACTACCCAAAAACCCTCCACCTCCTCTAGTAGAACTTGTATAGGCCACACATGAGGATCTTCTAAATCACCTATCACAAAATACTACTCAAATTTATTAGATAGTGAATAGGTTGAGGTCCTTTGATCATGAGAATCATTCACCCCTTTCCAAATCCCTAGAGTAAATGGCTAATGATGCTAGGGGGTATCTAGATAGGTCACTAAATGGGGTACTTATAGGGATAGATGTCATGCATTCAATTATGATGGGTTGTCATATGATGAGGTGAAAAGAAAATCCATAAGTAAAGATGATTATGTTCTCTTTTCACCGAATCTAAAACTAATAAGACCTTAGCTCATGATTCAAAGAGGTTTATTATATATTGGTGCAACCACGCTAGGATAAGAAATGTTTTTTGGGGATAGGTGGTATATGGTCTTTGAGCAACCACCTTGTAACAATTATGAGGTACCACTATATTTTTTGAGAAAGTTATATTGTGAGTACTTTGACATGTAGGAGTTCCAGGGTAGAGTGAGAGGCTTTGTGTAGGATAAGCCAAGGGCTCGAAGGGTGGTAGATATCAAACACATGATTTCTCTAGTTGCTAAACCCACAGTTCACATCATGGTCCTAGTATCTCTTAAGGAGCCTATGGAGTTACAAAAATTTGAAAGAAAATAAATATTTTTATTAAATTATTTAAAATATTGTCTCATGATATTGTAGTGTTTAAACTAGTCTTATATTTTATAGAAGTAACAAATTAGGAAGATTGGTGTAGAATAAGTTTAATACATATACATTATTTTCCACAAATAGATGTTGGGGAGGCATTGACATGTTATAAGTATAAATACCTATGTAGTGGGTCAACTTGTATATTTATAACTTGTATATTTATAGTCAAGAGGATGAAAAAAGAAGTGACATCAGATAGGAAATTGATAATAGTGATATTATTATTCCTAGAAACTTTGTCAAGATGATAATGTGCATAAGAAAGTTTGAAGACATGTGCCACATGACCAATTGCCTTATTATTCCTCTATTGTTTCCTAACAATTAGTCCTAAGTAATAATATCAGACATCAGAGAACATAGAGAGAGTTAGTGTAATGTTCCCAGAATATTTAAATGACTAAATTAAATTAATTGATTAAGTGGTCCCAAATTTAATAATATCTTACGGACCCTTTGATTTATTAATTTAAATATAGAATAAAAGTAATAAGATTCATGTTGACTTATTTGAAACACTTCAAGAAACTTCTTGGAGCCCTTTATAAGGTCATGCTTAACATTATAGGAAATCATTGGGGAGTTTATATTTTCTTATTTACTTGAAATTCCAATTGGAATTCAACGTCTTTTCCATTTTGGAGGTGCAAGATATTCTCTATTCTGGCATTTACAATTTCAGTGGGAGTCACTCCTCACTCTAACTACTTCTTGTTATCAAATTTTTGTAATAAGAGATCTATCATTATTGTTTGGAAATATAAATATTTCATGTCGATGATTCCTTCCTTGATCTATGTGAATTCAATCATTACATCTACATAATATTATGGGTTACAATATTAAAATATTATATTATGAGCTTAACCATTGATTTGGTCACTAATTTCCTTAACTAATAGTTGATTGAGCCTAAATATGAATTGGGAATTTCCTAATTTCTTGTGTGTATGGTGTGGTGAGTGACTAGGTCATATAGGTAGGGAGTTCTTACCATACAGGGTGGAAATAAAAATCCCCAAGCGAAATTTAGCCTCTATATCCCATGAAATAGATTTTAACAACATAAAGAATGAGGGCAGTAAATCATTTAATCTCCTTCTATTGGTGTCCTCAAGGGAAAGTATTTTATGGGACAAGGAGTGAGGGGATACTTGATTGCGTTCTCTAGGAATTTTGTGCAATGAATATATAGTTAGTGATTTAGGATCCATAGTTAGTAGGTGCAAATCTAAAGTTGTGTTTAATTCTATAGGAAAGATGCACAAGGTATTAGAGGAAAATCCATTAGTTCTAGAAGCCATTGTTTTACTGTTACCTACTTGTATGAAATAAAAATAGTAGTTGACTTGAGTTGTTTATAAGTAATGCATTTGAAGTAATTCCAAGCTAAAACCCTTTGATGCACTAGATTTTGAAGTCATATAAAGGATTTACAAATATTATCATCAGTACTATTGGAAATTTATTTCCTCTCTCTCTCTCTCTAATATTGTTATTATTCTTTCTTTGGATCCTAAGAAGGTGAAAGGGGTGAAGGACCACCTTATTCAATTCATACAAAATCCATTTGGCTACCTGGAGATAAAATACTAGTATAAGAAGGAAATAAAAATTGATTTTCCTATTTCAAGTGAAAATAACTTGTACAAGAATCAAATAGGAGAGATTCTCTTTAGGAAAAGTCACATTTTAACTATTTCATTAAAATAGTTTCCAAAAAATCTTCTACAAAGATCAAATTTATTTAACATCCTAACCCTTTTGAATCAAAGAAATTGAAATTTCCAATTATAAGTCTCTCTCTCTCTCTCTCTCTCTCTCTCTCTCTCTCTCTCTCTCTCTCTCTCTCTCTCTCTCTNATATATCTCTCTCTCTCTCTCTCTCTCTCTCTCTCTCTCTCTCTCTCTCTCTCTCTCTCTCTCTCTCTCTCTCTCTCTCTCTCTTCCCGTCTTTTCCACTCTCTCACTCTCAAAATTTTCATTCAATGAGTTTCCTTATCTTTATATAACATACTACAAATTGTTAGTTTATGATGAATTTCCATCTGAATTATACATATAAATCACTAACCAATGAAAATGGCATACACTTAAGAGCATTCAAGCTTTAATATACTAAAACTCGTTAGAATTTTTTAACACTTGATTCAAAGGAAACATATATGAAGATATTGTGGAAGTATGTGGGTTTTAGCTTTTGTAAGGTTACGTATCAACCTTCCTCTAGTGGAAAAAATTTTATACTTGGCATAATTTTGATGGCTTTTCTTTTCATTGTTGTCAAAACATCTATACTGACACTCTAGTGGTATCGGTTGTTTGGTGACAGGTTTTGGAGTTGTTGGTATGTTCTGTGGTCTATCGGTGCAGAAGCTTCACAGAAGTTTTGGCTATGTATAGGAATATTCCAGAATACAGATATCTCATACTTCCTATTATTACTGAGTCTGTGTACCTGGTTCCACTTACCGATACACCTAGTGACACTTGATTGGTTCCTG
Organism: Thuja plicata; assembly: GCA_018584345.1. Lineage (NCBI taxonomy): Eukaryota > Viridiplantae > Streptophyta > Pinopsida > Cupressales > Cupressaceae > Thuja > Thuja plicata. The sequence goes on from MU225937.1 coordinate 1,564,549, forward strand.
GTATAGAGTGATCATTCAAATATCTTTTCATATTTGGAAACTTGTGTAAATTATCAATTTTATTTTGGTGGTTTGGCCACAACATCTAGTGGTCCCTAGGTTCATCAGTTATATTGAAGATCATTGTATTTCCATCTTTTGGTCTTGGTTGTGGCTTTCCAGTGGTATGGGTAGTTGTCATGAACATTGTTTTAAATTATGTGTGACCTATAGTTTATAATGTAACATGGTGATATTATAATCCCAAATTTAGGTCTGATGCTTTAAATTAAATATAATACTATAGCTAAAGCATCCGTGCTATCACACATTTTTGTTTGTGGCAGACACATGTAAGATCAGATACCAGTATAAATAAAGAAGAGCCTTTTTGTTTTAGGGAGCATGAACATGAATTTACAAGTGAATGTATGTGTGACATATATATGAAGCATATGTGAAGTGACTATGAATTCATGTAAAGGAGATACGTGTTTGTACAGAATAGCCCTTGTGTATTGACAATGAGCCCTTGTATTGGAAATGAGCCCCTTTATTGTCAGTGAGCTGACCAACAATGAGCCTTCTTGTAGTGAGCATTTCTAGTAGAGATCCTTTGTATCAAATAACATTTTGGTGTCATCCTAACAAGTGTTTTTGTATTTCATGAGAATTAGTTTCTCCATGTCTTTACCTATCTTGGGGTTTCTACATAAAATTTGATGTTCTCTATTTCGGTGTTTGTGTACATTTCATGTTTACATTTTTTTATGGATGTTTATCGTGCTAAACCAACAAATCTTAAGTTGTTATTGGAACTTTTTAAGTATTATCTGACAAAAAGGAAGTTTTGTAAAGTTGTGTGGGAATAAATAATTTACCCCCCTCTTAGTTATTCAACCTGTTGAAAATTTGTATCAGAGCCCGATCCCTTGCAGAAAAAACTTAATTTCTTGAGGGAAATCTTGGAAGGTTGCAAATATGGGAGAAGGTTTCTACTGTGAAGAAGATTGACAAATCACGTTGAGTGATATTGAAGGTGCTGAATCAGAAAATGAAGAACTAAAGGAAAAACCGATGGAATTAAATACCTGCATTGCTAAAATAAGGGATCAGATTGAGAAATTAGAAGAAAGGCATAGAGAAGTCAGTCAAGAGTTGAAAGATCAAGATAAAATAATTGTAGAGCTTAAAAAAGAATTATCAAAACTGAAGCTTTCAAGATATAACTGTGCATATCTGATTCAGAAAGAAGAGATCATGAGATCTAGATCTAGGTACAAATGAAAGAATGCTTTGATAAAAAAGTTTAAACTAGAAAAGGCATTGGAAGAATGGAAATTAAATGAATAAAATTTCAAGGAGATAATCAGGAAGTGTAGAGAGAAAAATGAAAAGGTAGAACAGCAAGTAATGAAGTTGAAAGTGGAATCTAAGGAACTTGAAAGAAGCACTATTTTGGACAATTTGATGGACTTACTGAAAGAATGCAAAGGAAGTATTGGTTTTATCGGTGACAACTCAGAATAGAACAACAAAGGAAAAGAGACAATAATTGTAGAAGATACAAAAGTCGAGGTAACAAGTAATCGTTAGAACACATCTACAAAGATGTTACCGGTAAAACAACCGAATGATCAAAGGTATTTATCCTTTAACGATTGTTGTTATATTTGAAATAAATTTTGTCATAAAGCAATAGATTCTCAGACGAGAAGAATTCAAAGAACACAATGCAATAAATGTCATAAATTTGGTCATGAGGAGAATGAGTGCAAAAGTCAAGTTTCTAATTAGGAAAGGGAGAATATTTTTTTTTACGGAAATTTTTATGTATGTCATAACTTTGGTCATAAATTAAGTTAATGCAGGGCTAAATCACTAACATCTAGAAAAAGTAATAAAAAATGTTTCAGGTGTGGATAGACAAGTTACTATGCTAAATCACGCAAATATGACAAGACACCGATAAATACTAGTGTGATAAACATGATGGAGAATCTAGTGGATCTCATAGATAGGAAATGGAATGGAAAAATAAATTTGGTAGTAGAGTGGTTTTAGTGGTACCAGATCTCAGTGTCGCTGCTATTCCTACCAATAACTGAATGAAGAGCAATGCCATATTCTAAAATTTACACCTTCCCTATTCCAGAGTGGTAATATTAGCAACTAGATTTTCATGAAAGGAAAAAAAAGGGGGGGGGATGCATGAATGATGACAAGATAGTCTATAAATAATTGATAAAGTAAAGTACAGTGATTGTGTTAGCAATAATAAATTTGCACAGGATTTGTAACCATAAGTAGTTACAGTTTAAAAGGAGATCATTTAAAATTTGTTGACACTATTGTTAGAATAACTGTGAAGGGGAGGGGGGTGAATCAATGGCCTTAAAAATAATTCCAAAAATCCAAAAAAAACTTTTATTTAAAATATAATACCCTCTAGTTATCTTTCAATCCATCAAGATGTATGCCATAATTAATTCTAGAAAATATAAACTGCTCAGTAAGATATAGTGTTTATCTTTTCTAGATTTTACCGAATAGCAGCAAATAAACTTAGTGTTAACCGACCAATCCTATTTTAATAATATGTAAAGAAAAATATCAATGCAATGAAATAAATACACATTTGACATAGATTTTAATGTGGAAACCCTGCTAAGGGAAAAACCACTTGGGACCGGTAACCCAAAATTTTTACTCTTCTGAAGTGAGCTCGGTGATGAGCCAACCTTGTTAAAGGTTACAATACACATTGTTAAGTGTGACCTTGTTAGAGGATTTAAAAATAATAGTTATTATTTTGACCTAGCATTTACTATGTTGTCAACAAGAAAAACCTTTTGATACTCTTGAGTATCTCAATACAATAAGGACTATTAAATCCCACTCGATTAAGAGATTTGTTGAATCAATGGTTAAAATAAAATAATAAATAATCAAAATACAACTTTAACTTGCAGATATTCAGATCTATTATTATTCCAATAATACCTCTCTGATCAATGTATACTCTTCAGTTCCTTTTCTCCCCTTCCTTATTCTACTCGGTGAATAGTCTATCCTCTATTGCTCGGTGTCTGCAGAATTTCTTGGCTCTGTTCTTCAGCCTGTATGATTAGATTTGCATGAATAATTCTATCTTCACGAGAATATATTCAACATTCCTCTCTTCATAATGAATTTATTTTCTCTTTATATAGACATGATTAGCCACTCAATTTCCTTTTTTTTGTCGTAGCTTTCTTCTTGATCTGCAAATCTTGACATGATTTTCTTTATCCCGTAAAGCTTTTCTTTAGTTTTATTCTGTAAATCCCTTCATCATAACTATGAATAAAACATATTTTAGATATATTTCCTACTTTAGGTTAATTGATTGTTAATAATAAAGCAATCAATCAGTCAATCTCTAAATATAGCTCTTTCCAGCTAAGTAGTTTTTGTCATTCTTGAACTTCAGTTCTATTCGGTCATCAACTCTAGTTATCTCGGTAGCCACTTCAGTTATGCTTAGTAACACTGTGAACTACTCCATTTTCATTGTTCATCGGTGTGCACTATCCATCGGTGTTTACTGTCAATCGGTGTATACAAACCTTTTCTGTTTTACCAACCACATAAACTTTGTCTTTTCAGATCTTTTATGACAATATGTATATGACCAATAAAACTATATCAAGTTGACATCAATGAAAATACAATACAGTAAATGATTTAATGTCTTTCATTCACTTTTGCATCTCGGTGATCATCAACTTTTCATCTTCAAACATTCAATCAGTTATAGTTCATCAATCTCTCCCTTTGGCATTTATGGAAACACAATATGAAATATGTCATAACATATAAAACTTATTGTTCTATAACCAATTCAAATATATGAATCTCAGTAAGCTCTTCTAGCTTAGATTTGATTCTTGTTGGGTGATCTCCCTTTCGTCATTCCATTCAATGGATAGGTGTAGAAATTATGTCTTCTAATTTTGTGTCTCCCTTTGTTGTAGAATCTCTTCTCCCTTTCCTGGATAGATATGCAGTGTTAAATCTCTCCAATTCTCTCCCTTTGATGGATAGTTATTCCATTGAATCTTTCTCTCACTTTGGATTTTCTTCTCCTGGATGGATATTTCATTGAGTATCTCTCTCCCCTTGAAAACAATCCCAAAAAATTTGTAGCTCTGTAGTAGCCAACAATATCTCTGGTGTTCATTTCAGATATGTACCTTTAGTGTACTGATATGTCACTGCAGTCCATATCTTAGCTTGCATCAACATGAATAATATTCTGATAATGTGTAGGCTTATGTAGCCTCCCAGCCAGTTTAGTGACCAGTAGACAAGGGTCGAACCCCTAGACTATTCCTCAAGTACTCAAATGTATCTTTTGGCAATGTATTTGTGAATATGTCTGCTAGTTGTTCTTTGGATTGTATATATTCTAGTATCACCTATTTCTCTTGTACTTGTTCCCTTTAGTAATGATACTTATTAGCTATGTACTTTGTCTTAGCATGCATCACAAGGTTCTTTGAGATGTTTATAGAACTTGTATTATCACAATAGATAATGAATGGGTCAAGGATTTCTTCATTCATACCTTTAAGAAATTTCTTGATCCATGAAATGTTAGAGAAATTTGCAGCAACAACTACATATTCTACTTCTATCATTGATTAAGATATGCATCCTTGCTTTTTACTTATCCATGTGACAAGTTTGTCACCCATAAAGAATACTTCTCATGTAGCGCTCTTTCTATCATTTATGTTTCCAGCCCAATCAACATCAGTATAAACTTGTAACTTGAATTTTCCTTCTTTATTGTACCACAAACCATAGTCTTCAGTATTCTTCATATATCTCAAAATTCTTTTGACAACAGTCATGTGTGATTCCTTAGGGTTAGAAAAGAATCTTACAACTATACCAACTGCATGTGCTATATCAAGTCTAGTGTGTACAACATACATTAGGTTTCCAATCATAGATTTGCATAAGGTCTGATTTACCTCGGTTGTCTTGTCTTCCTTTGACAATTTTCATTCAGTTTCCATAGGTGTTCCAATTGGTTTGGAGTCCTCCATCTTGAATATCTTCAGAACTTCTTTGATGTATTTTGATTGTGTGATGTAGATACCTACAACACATTGTAGAATTTGTAGACCAAGAAAAAATTTGATCTCTCCAATTATTGACATTTCAAATTCTTTGCTCAATCATCAAAAAATGACTTACATAGCATATCATTACCTCCAAATATGATATCATCAACAAATATCTCAGTAATCAAAGTCTTATAATCAATATCTCCTTTCAAATATAGATTACTATTGTCACTTGTTATAACAAATCCAATACTAATGAGATAAGAGTGAATTCTTTCATACCATGCTCTCGGTGCTTGTTTCAATCCATATAAAGATTTGTGTAGTTTACACACCTTGTTTCTCAAGCTAGGATCAACAAACCCTTTAGGTTGTTCAATGTATACCTCCTCTTCTAGTATTCCATTCAGAAATGTAGATTTAACATCTATTTGGTATACTTTGAATCCTTTGAAAGTAGGATAAGAAAGTAGAATTATTACTCATTCTAGTCTGGCAATAGGTGCAAAGGTTTCTCCATAGTCAATACCTTCTTCTTGTGCACACCCTTTGCATACCATTCTTGCTTTGTTTCTTGTGACTTCTCCATTCTCATCCACTTTGTTTCTAAAGATCCATTTGGTGCCAATGACATTTTTGTCACTCAGTTTGGGTACTAATGTCCATGTTTTATTCTTCTCAATCTGTTCAATCTCTTCATTCATTGCACTAACTCATTCTTGATTCTTAAGTGCAGCATTAACATATTTAGGCTCAAAATCAAAAATCAAACATCTATTGTTAAGTGACTTACTTCTTGTTCTCATTCCCTCTCTTTTGTGCCCGATGATCTGGTCTTATGGATGGTGTCTTCTAACATATTTAGCAAGTACAGGTTTAGATCTTTGTTCTTCATTATGATCTTCATCACTTGATTCAACATTGTGATCATTTTCTTGATTCTCGGTGTGTGTAGTATTTTGCTGGGTTGCATTATTATATCCCCCGGTAGCGTCACACTGTGGCTCGATAGCTCCAATCTATTGCTTGGGAAAAGTGTCAGGTTCTTCAATATAGACAAATCTATTGTAATAGTTAGGTTCCTTTCTACTTTCCTTATCATTTTTCTCAGAAAATTCATCCACTTTAACATTTGCACTCTCAATGATTTTGTTAGAATACTTTTTCAGACGTTTATAAGCTTTGATTTTAGTAGAATATCCTAGAAATATTTCTTCATCACTTTTAGAGTCAAGTTTCCCATTTCTATCATCTTTTAGTATATAACATTGACTTCCAAAAATTCTAAAATAACTCACATTTGGTGTGTATCCATACCATATCTCATAAGGTGTCATATTTGCATCTTTCTTCAATTGAACTTAGTTTAGTGTATAGACAAAAGTACTTGCAGATTCTCTCTAGAATATTTGTGTGATGCCTTTTTCAATCATTAGTGTTCTGGCATAATAAAAAATTGATCTATTCCTTCTTTCATCAATCCCATTTTTTTGTGGAGTTCTTGGTGCAGAAACCTATCTTGTAATCCCATGCTTATTGCAAAAGTTAGTGAATTCATCAGAAATAAATTCTCCTCCTCTATCTGATCTTAAATATTTCAGTTCTTTTCCATTTTATTTTTCAACTTTAGCTTTATACCATTTGAACATCTTAAATGCTTCTGATTTCTCTTTTAAGAACATGACAATCATCATCCTAGAATAGTCATCAACAGATAGAATAACACATCTATCACCATAATAGCTCTTTGTTCTCATTGGTTAACATAAGTCAATATGGACTAACTCTAGAATAGCATTAGATGTGTGGGTTTTTCTCTTGAAACTAGACTTTGTCATTTTTCCCTTTTGACAATTTTTGCACATAACATGGTCAGGATTTGAAATACTCGGTAAGCCTCTTATTTTTTTTTTCTTACTTATCTTAACCATGTTGTCAAAATTTACATGACATAACCTTTTATGACACAACCAAATGTCTTCATTTATAGACAATAAACAAGTGGTATCAATATTATCAAGATAGAATAGATTACCTTTTGTTTGTTCACTAGTATCGATCAAATTTCCCTTTTCATTATAGAGCATTGCCTTTTTGTTCTCAAATGCAACTTGGTGTCCTCTGTTGTTCAGCTATGAAATACTTAACAGGTTATAGTTAATTCCTTTTACCCAATATGCATTTTCACATCTGATTAGTTTATTCAACATGATGGTACCTTTTCCTTCAACTGGGCAAGGTGAGTCATTACCCATCCTAACTGATCCACCATTATAATATTAAAAAATTTCAAACTTTTCTTTATCTCTAGTCATGTGATGAGTACAACCACTATCAATAATCCAGACATCATTTTTACTAACTTTAGATCTGAGTGTAGTTTCAACATATCTTTCTTCATCATTTGAATCATCCTTCATAGCAACAAATACTACCTTAATATCTTTATGAGAATCAGTGTCAGAATTTTCAACTTTGTTCTCAACCATTTAACAAGCCTTCTTTCCTTTGTCCTTGTAATCTCAGTTATCTATTTTGTCAGAGTGTTAATTTCTTTTGTAGTCTTGGTTATCACTTCTGTCATACTTCTTTTCATAAGATCTATCATTGTTTCTTTCATCCTTTCTCTTGTTAGGGAATCTAGTAGCAAAATGACCAATTTATTTGTAATTAAAACATACCAATGGTAATTTACCATTGTATCTTACTTTACCTCTATGTAATCTTCTAGCCATTAGTGCTTCAAGTTCATCAAGTTCTTGTTCATCACTATCATTGTCACTACCATTTCTCATAGTGTGTTTTTTACTAGTTTTGCTTATTTTCAGAGAAGAATTGAATGCAGACTGAATGGTAGGTAAGACATTGTTGTCATAGTTTTTCATCTCAAATGAAATAAGTCTGCCAATCAAACTATCAAGAGTAACATTGTTACCAGCTACTACTCTCATTTCTTGAATTGCATATACTCTAATGGCATAAATAGGTATTAAGGTTCTTAGAATTTTACTTAGAACTATTTCTTCCTCAAGTACTCCTCCTACTTCACGAATAGCATTAACAACTTCTTTGATTCGTTCACTATACTAAGTGATGTTCTCTCCTTCTTTCATTCTTAGGTCATCAAAATTTCCTCTTAGGCTTTCAACTTTTTCTCTCAGCACATTAGCATCTCCTCCATGTACTAGCTTGAGTTTGTCCCACATTTTCTTTGCAGAGGTTCATGATTTCACATCTTCAAATTCAGCATCAGATAGTGAACAAGCAAGTTCTATCATCATAGAATTGTGTTCATGTTTCTCTCTCAATTGATCAATAGTCAGAGGGCTAGTAGGTGTAGCATATTTAGTATCTAAGTGTTGTATAACGTTATTTCCAATACCAGATAGATGAAGTCTTATCCTTCTTTTCCATGATGCAAATTTGTCTTTGTTCAAATTAGGCACATCCCTTTTACTCATCTTATGATCTTTATCTTAAGTCCCTTCAATCTTTTCTTCCAAGCACCAAAGCTATGATACCAATTGTTAGAATAACTGAGAGGGCGGGGGGGGGGGGGGAATTAGTGGCATTAAAAANATAACTGAGAGGGCGGGGGGGGGGGGTGAATTAGTGGCATTAAAAATAATTCCAAAAATCCAACTAAATTTTTTATTTCAAATATAATACCCTCTAGTTATCTTTCAATTCATCAAGATATATGCCATAATTAATTCTAGCAAATAAAAACTTCTCGGTAAGATATACTGTTTATCTTTTCTATACTTTACCGAATAGTAGCAAATAAACTTAGTGTTAACCGACCAATCTAGATTTAGTAATGTGTAAAGAAAAATATCAATGCAATGAAAGAAATACACATTTGACACATAGATTTTAGCGTGGAAACCCTTCTAAGGGAAAAACCACTTGGGACTAGTAACCCAAAATTTTCACTCTTCTGAAGTGAGCTTGGTGAAGAGCCAACCCTGTTAAAGGTTACAATACACACTGTTAAGTGCGACCTTGTTAGAGGATTTAAAACTAATAGTTATTATTTTGACCTAGCATTCACTATGTTGTCAACAAGAAAAACCTTTATATACTCTTGAGTATCTCGATACAATAAGGACTATTAAATCCCACTCGATTAAGAGATTTTCTAAATCAATACTTAAACTGAAATAGTAAATGATCTGTTCAAAATACAAATTTAACTTGTAGATATTCAGATCTAGTTTTAGTCGAACAATAACTCTATGATCAATGTATACTCTTCATTTCCTTTTCTCCCCTTCTTTATTTTTCTTGGTGAATGCTCTTTCCTCTGTTGCTCAGTGTCTGCACAATTTCTTGGCTCTGTTCTTCATCCTGTATGATCAGATCTGCATGAAGAATTCTATCTTCACCAAAATATATTCAAAATTCCTCTCTTCATAATGAATTCCTTGTCTCTTTATATAGACATGATTAGCCGCTCAATATCCTTATTTTTGTCATAGCTTTCTTCTTGATCTGCAAATCTCAAAATGCTTTGCTTTATCCTATAAATCTTTGATTTAGTTTTATTTTGCAAATCTCTCCATGATAACTGTGAATAAAACATGTTTTAAATCTCTTTCCTACTTTAGGTTAACTGATCATTAATAATAAAAAAATCAGTCAGTCAATCTCTAAATATAGCTCTTGCCAGCTAAGTAGTTTTTTTCGTTCTTAAACTTCACTTCTTTTCAGTCATCAACTCCAGTTAAATCGCTAGCACCTTCAGTTATGCTCAGTAACACTGTGAACTACTCAGTTCTCACTGTCTATCAGTGTGTACTGTCTGTCTTTGTTTACCATCACTCAGTGTATACATACTTTTTATGTTTTACCGACCACATAAACTTTGTCTTTTTAGATCTTTTATGAAAATGTGTATATGACCAATCAAACTATATCAAGTTGACATCAATGAAAATACAATACATTAACTAATTTAATGTGTTGCATTCACTTTTGCATCTCGGTGATCATCAAATTTTCTTCTTCAAACATTCAATCCATTATAGTTCATCAACTATAACTTGTAGTTGTATTTGAAGTCATTGCAGAGCATTTGAACAATAGAGATTTATGGATTTTTCATGGCTCCTAAATCTGCTACCTATGTTGTATCAAAGAAAGGAAAGAAAATCATTATTCTGAATAAGTTCAATCAGGAGTGCATAAAGGACTTGGAATTTGGCCTACTAGAGGATGGCATGGTGAAATTAAAGAATCTAGGTCTTGATATTTGGGGTGAATTCCTATTGGTTGGTGACACGGGATTTATCCTATTCATGTTAAAAAGGTTTCAACAAGATACTTTGTTATTGGATAGAACACATGTCATAAAAAAGGATGTGAACAAGGAAATTACAGGCTTGAGTAGAAAAGGAGATGTTCCCACAAAGAAATCTCTAAGTTACAAAGAGGTGGAGGCCCTGACGGTGATCAGAAGAGATCAACGTACATTCACAATATTCTCAATTGAGGATCCCATTGTAAGGTATGTTACTTACAATATATCTTACAAAATTTAATTTTGTAATTATGAAGGTTCTACTTTGGATGTAGTGGTATATATGGCATGCAAGATGATGATTAAGGATGTAAAAATGGTTGTATGTAAGAGGTTGTTAGAAATTTTTTTGTTAAATGTACAAATGTCGAAGGAAGAATGGTATAGTTTCAGTTTTGGTTAATTGGTTATGTGCCTAGTGTTCTACTTCATGGGCTCTTTGTCAGGAAAAGAAATTTTTTTCTAGAAAACAAACATTTTATTCAATAAGAAAATTTATAGGTATTCGAAAGGGCTAGAGGACAAGACCAATGCCTGCAAGGCATATTTCTATCTCTTGAGGAGAAACTCAATCCTAAGTCTATGGTTACTAGTTCCATAGAAGTAAAACATGTTGATGGTGGTTCCTCTTTGAAATGGAGGATTTTGGAGGTAGTTATTAGTGGTTCATCATCTGAACCTAAGAGGATGAAGTTCTCTAAAAAAGGGAAGGAAATTGTTGAAGTTTTGGTATCTGAGGAAGTTGAAGCAGAGGACAAGTCTGGTGACTCATTGACAGGGTCGGATACAATTAATTCTGATGTTATTATGGTCATGTTGAATAATGGTGAACTTGATAGAGTATGTGGTATGTGGGTTGAATCCTCCTTGTCCAACCCAAATTGTGTTTTGAGGCTACTAGTTGATTATCTAATTAGCAAAAGAATTATATTATCCAATATATCTAGTATGTTACCTGGTGACTTGGTTGTAGAGGTTGAGAAGAACCTTTTGCATCTTAGTGTTGATTACAAGATTGTGGAGAGGAAGATTTAAAATAAGTGTAATTATGCTATGCAAAATTTGTCCCTAATTATCCGTTAGACAATATCTTTTCTAGAATAAATTATTAATGTCTACTAGTATTGTCTTCGGTGGCTTGCTACATTGGACAACATCATGGATCAGTGTGAAAATATTGAGGCTGAGGTCAATGAACTTGGAAAATAAAATGATATATTTAAAGACAAGGATAGAAATCAGAGGAAAAGAGTGGGAGAGATCCAAGCTGATTTACTATCTCAACAAAAGCAGAGAGAAGACCTTATTAAGACTTGGCTTGTGAAGGAAATGATAGAATTTAGAATAGAGCATATTCCTGGCATGATTTCTAATGTCGAAAGATTGGTGTAGGAGTTCCCTAGTTCTAATTGGACATGTTTATTTTATAAGCTGGTGCATTGAAACAACCTATGTGATTTCATAGAGGCAGTTGTTGCAGAGTGGAAAAATGAGCTCCCACTTTTGAAGGATAGTGACACAATCAAGGTAAGAGGGTCCAAGAAAATGAGAAATCCCACCTTGCAGAAAAATTCACATAGAAAAAATTCAAATATTTTGAGAAGTAAACAAACTAATCTAGAGTATTGAATACTTAAGAAACCTTTTCATTAATAGGTAAAACAACTACAAAATTCTACAATAGTAGTCAATATACCCAACTCTAATACCAGGGACTTATTACAAAGAAAAAACTAATTATTCTTCCTGACCTATGACTACAAATTAGCATTCTTCAAACCTAAATAATTTTATGAACTTCCTCCAGCTTCCCAACAAAATAAGAACCAACATCCAACATAAATACATGACCATTACCAAACAAGATGACCTCAAGATTACATTTTCTAAAATAAACAAAACGTGTTACCAACTAACTAGCTAGTCAGCCTCAGATCTAAAGATCTTTAACCAATGATAAAATCAAAAGGAGAGATCATACAAATAGGTCGTCAAAACACAACCACATAGTAAAATGAGCCATAAACACTGCCAATCAATGAAATCCAACTGAATATTCAAAGAATGATCAGTTTAGGAACATGAAGAATACATTCTAAACACAACCAAAGAATCTAGCATAACTCAAGTTTGATAAATCAAAATGATTTGTGATCATAGGAAAATATTCCTAATGATCTCTTGAACACAAATATATGACCGCAACTGCCAAGGATCTGTAGAACTTGACTGTGATAGGATACACTTCAACTGGTGACCAAGAATAGAAAAGATAAAATGTTTTTTGGTTGATGCAAGATTGCATTGAACCCAAGATGCTCCTACATCAGATACCTGAGGTTATTTGAAAAGTGAGCCTTTCACTTTTCTATGACAAAGGAAAACCAAATTAGTTTAAATCCACCAAATAAATCCATGAAGAATCCTCAATAGGTACGTTCTTCCACTTAGCAAGATATTCCTCATACTACTTTCCTCTAGTGCTTCAACCAATTCTGATATCTAAGATATGTTCAAACTCCTCCTTCTGCTTCTTAGGATATTATAATTCACTCTCTAATCCATATCCTTCACTGGTATCTAATTCATTATATTCATACACGTCTTCTATGTTGAATATACTTGATATTTCCATGTCTTATGGTAACTAAACTTTACAAGAATTCCCTGAATCAACTTTCTCAAGATATTATAAGGTCCAAACTTCTTCATCTTCAATTTACTATACGTACCAACTAGAAATCTACCTTTTCTCCAGAAAACCACCAAATTCAAAATCCTTATGTTTCCTCTTCCTATTATTTTTCTCCTTATACTCATAATTCATGCCTTCTAGATGTTTCTTAACTCTATTATGAAAGTCCTTCATATGATTGGTAAACTGTTCTTCTTCCTTACTCTTCTTTTCTTCAACACTCATATCTGTCAATTATGCTACTCATTTAGGATGTAAACTATAAACAATCTCAAAAGTTGTTCTCCCAGTACTCCTATTCACTGAATTATTATAAGAAAACTCCTCATGTTCCAAAACCAAATCCCAATTACCTACCTTCTCACAAACCAAGCCTCTCAGTAGGTTACCCAAAATTCTATTAACAACTTTAGTCTTTCCATCAGTTTATGGGTGAAATGTAGAACTAAAATTAAATTATGTGTTAAGCTTCCTCCAAAGTGTCCTCCAAAAATATCCAAGAAATTTAGTATCCCTATCTGAAGCAATTCTCTTAGGCAGCCCATGCAATTTGACAATGTCCTTGAAAAACAAATCAGCAATATGTACTGTATATGATGTATTTTTACAAGGAATGAAATGAGACATCTTTGAAAACCTATCAAACACCATAAACAATAAATCATTAACACTTTTATTCTTTGGAAAACCAAGCACAAAATCCATTCTAATCTCCTCCCAAGGCTTCTCTATTACAGGTAATGGTGTATACAATCCAGTATTTTGACTATTCCTTTTAGCAACTTGACAAATCCTTCACTTATGAATGAAATTCCTAACATCCTTATGAATTTGTGACCAATAATACTAATCCTTGATAACTTCCATTGTCTTATCAATCCCAAAGTTTCCAGCTAATCATCCATAATGTTTCTCCTTAATGAAATTTTCCCTCATAGATCCTCTTGGTATACAGAACTAAAATCCTTTGAACAAAAATCCATCTGGTAGGAAATAATCCAACAAAGAACTACTATCAGTAACCAAAGGTTCCTTACAATATTTTCAAGGTTCATCAAATTCAAGATCATCCTTATACAAGGTCTTCAATTCATCAAATCCAAGAATTGTAACCTTTATCTCTGTCATAAAATTCCTTCTTCTACTCAAAAAATAAAAAAATATTTTAGAATTACCAATCCTATGCTTCAATATAAATGAGTAACTCTATAAGAATTCAACCCATCTCATATGTCTTTGATTCAACTTACTCTAACTATGAAAATACTGTAAAGCCTGATGATCAGTATACAACACAAGCTCAGGTTAGGAAATAAGTGATGTCTCTTCTTCAAAGCTTGAAAAATAGCATAAAATTCTTGATCATAAATATAATATGTTCTCCTTCCATCATTCAACTTTTCACTAAAGTAAGCAATTGATTTACCTTCTTGACTCAGTACTACTCTCATTGTACTCCCACTAGCATCACATTCTACTTGAAATACCTTACTAAAATATAATAGTGCTAACACAGGTTGTTTAGTTACATTTTTCTTCAAAAATTCAAATATTATTTGTGCTCCATGTATCCATTTGAATTCCTTCTTATCTCCCCTCATTTTTTCAGTCATAGCATTACAAACAAAACTAAAATTCCTAATGAACTTCCTATAAAAAAATTGTGAAGCCATGAAATGTTCTTTTCTCACTAACACTTTTAGTTTTAGGCCATTCAAAAATTTCTTTAACATTCTCATAATCGATCTTCAAACCTTTAGTATAAATCACAAATCCAAGGTATACAAGCTCATTCTTCATAAAAGTACACTTCTTCAAATTTATCAACAACTTGTCCTCTCTTAACCTCTACAATACTTTCCTTACATGCAATAGGTTTTCCTCTTTTGTCTTACTGAAAATCAAAATGTCATCCAAATAAAGTATGAAAAATTTACCTAAAAAATCCTTTAACACTTCATTCATTGGCCTTATGAAAGTACTTGGTGCATTAGACAAACAAAAATGCATTACCAACTACTAATACAAATATTCAATGGTCTTAAAGACAATCATCCATTCATCACCTTCTCTTATTTTGACATGATGATAACCACTCTTCAAATCAATCTTTGTGAAATACTTATCTCATCTCAATAAATCCATTATTTAATCCATCCTAGGTAAAGGAAACTAGTACTTGATTATAATCTTGTTTATTTCTCTAGAATCTATACACATCCACAACTATCCATCCTTCTTAGGTGCCAATACAACAATTACTACACAAATATTCAAAATTTCTATGATTAATCCTTTCTTCAACAACTCATGTACTTGTCTATTCAATTCCTCATTCTCTAATGGTGTCAACCAGTGAGATACTTTATTAGGAAAAATAGCTATGGGAATTAGATCCATGCAATGACTAATACTCCTAATCAGTGGCAAACCATCAGGTACATTTTCTGAAATCACATCTACATACTTACCAAACATGTCCTTAATCTCTTCAGGGTACTCACTACTCAGATCTATATCTGTAGTCTTCTTTGGAACAATAGCAAAAAAAACTTCCTCACGTCTTCTACCTTCCAAGAATTGCATCACATCAACCATGCAAATTCTAGCACTAGTACAAATTTCCTCTTTAAAAGGTCCCTCCAAAGGAAAAAAATCTATGTTTTATACCATTAACCACAAAAGTATATGTATTTCTTCTTCCACCGTGTATAGCTTGTGTATCATTCTGCCAAGGTGGACCCCAAAAAACATGACATACATCCATAGGCATTATATCAAACAATACTTCATCATGATATTTCCCTATTTTCAACTTAACCCAACATTGTTAACTTACAACCACCTTGTGATCATCTTTTATCCATGCAATCTCATAGGGTTTGGGATGCTTCACTCTCTACAAATCCAACTTGTCTATCATTTCCTTAGATGCCAAATTATAAGAACTACCACCATCAACATGTTAGTAATAACTGAGAGTGGGGGTGAATCAATGGCCTCAAAAATTAATCCTTAAATCAAACCTTAAAACTTATAACCACAACTTATGCCTCTAGTTATCTTCTATCCTACAAGATGAATGCCTTGAAATTCTTATAAAAATTTACTACTTGTTGTGCTAGCTAAATGTAGGCCTCTAATTTAGCCATGCACTTCAACATGGTCATTGTACTCTAGCTGCATATAGGAATGACTATGGATTCATTTATCCTGCATGTTTGAAAAAGTTGACGTGTTGCCTTCTAGTAGGCAGGAGTATGAGCTCGCTCTCAGGTTATTGCAAGCTTAGTGACTACACCAAAGACCTAAATGAAGGATTTAGAGCTATATGATTGATTAAACTAAATGCAAATGCAAATGCAGATTTGTTGTTAATCCAAGCTAGTTATGATTCAGTTTTAGAGCACCAAATTGAAATGTTTAATATTCAGTTTTAAACCCAAATTGAAAGTGTGCTCTAGATTAGATTGATTTTCTTGAAAGTAATAAACAACAAATATTAAATAAAAGCTAAAAATGCAAGAAAGCTAAGACAAAAATGCAACATAATAACATTAGATAAAAGATTGGGATCTTTTGTGAAGGAAAAGAGTTTCTCTTTTATAGAAATCTCTCTCGAATCGACGGTCAAGATCGAACAAAAAGAGTGGCTTGGATTCGATTGAAGAAGCACAATCCATGTGCAAGTGATTCGATTGGTCGAGAGAGTCAGTTGACTGAACTGACTGATCAGTTATTTTGGAAACTTCCATATTCAGATTTTTAGTTAACTGAAATGTTTCCAAAATGATAAACATATGAGAATCAGTTAACTGAGTGGAACTAGATTGTTTCCATTTTGATAATCAGTCAACTGAATTTGATGATGTCATATGCATTTTTAATAAATTAATTCATTTTGAATGCACATTTATGTTTTTATAA
>MU225937.1:1581618-1616239 GCA_018584345.1 Thuja plicata
TAATTAATATGTCATAATATCAATTAAATAATTAACATAATGTTTATTTTCCAATGTAATGTGATTTTAGGAATTAATTAATTAATCAAGTAAGGTGATCGATTATGACCTAGGGTTTAGGTCAAATTAGTTCAAATGTGATGAATTGCCTGTTTGATTTAGGACTTAGGATAATCAAGATTGGGTTTTCTTGATTAAATGTTGAGATTGGGGGTCTAGGGTTTAGGCGACCATTTTTAGGTGATTACATTTTCCCCTCTTTGAATTGATGTGTGATCAACGCATTGATTCAAAGACTTGTTAGCGAGAATACCTAGAATAGTTTGATTTGAAGTGATGAAACTATTCTTTTGAAAAAGAAGACCGACTTCGAGCTTGACTGGATGAAGATCGATCAAAAGATATAAAATAGAATTCTTAGTTTGATTTGAAGCGATGAAACTAAACATCTGTTAGGAACTCTTAAACCTTTTTGATTGGTTTGAATGAATAACCAGTTTGACTTGAAGTGATGAAACTGATTACCGTTAAGAGATTTGATTAGCAAGAAAATTGACTTGATTTGAAGTGATGGAGACGATTTGATCAATGTATCTGGTTTCAATAATGAATAGCCCGTATAAGACCAATCTTGTCTAGTTTCGAGTGTATTCACCACTATATAAGACCATTGATTAGGTTGCCTTTGATTTAAGATGATCTCAACTTGATTTGATGCGATGAAGCTGAGATGCCCCAAGTGATGGGGTTTTGATTGAGGATGTAATCACTGGAATGTTGATGTCCTTATCCTTCCCCCTCGGGAGTGAAATTGAAATATGGCTAGGTGCCCTAGTGATGAGAAGAAATTTGATTGATTAGACAATTTAGGAAGAAACAGATCTGATTAGAAAGAGGTCCTACGTGGTTAGGATAGAATTTGTACTTGATGAGAGGTCATGTTGACCAAGATTGACAAAAAGTAAGATACATGGAGTGATTTAGAAGAAAAGCATGAGAGATTTCTATTAGTTGTGCAAGTGGTCAAATTTAGATTTAGATTTTGATCCTTAAAATAGAATCAGGACAGTGGATTTAGCAAGGGGTGTCATGACCACTTGACGATGAGAAGATTGATCAATTAGAATCTTAGATCCTTCACATTGGATAGAGATAAAGTTATTATGCTAATTTCAACACTATGTAGATGCAAGACTAACATGGATGCAACCTAAGGTGTAGTAACTGAGCTTTAGCTTGGAAAATTTTCATCATTGAGTATTTTTGGAACATTGGAGTCGATACAATCCTTACTAGTGCCACTGCAACTATAATAATATGAGTATGAATTTCATCAGATAAGATATGGGAAACTAACGTAAGCATTGAGGCGCAAAAGCTGAGATGACCGGAATGTAATTTCTAGTTGATGTTGCAAGAGTACACCAGTATCAAGGAATTTAAAGCCAAGATAACCATGAGTGTGATCTTGCATAAACAAACATAGCAATAAAAGTCAAGGAGATAGGTCCGACCTCACCTTGGCGTACAAATAAACAGGATCGAGGTATGTGAGGCTTTTCTGCCTTAATGCAGGAGCTCTTACCACATACACCCAGCTTATTTGACGTTGTTGGATCATCGGGACCACACCAAAAAGTAGTAGACAAAGAAAGGATTAGTGAAATCAATGAGAACAGACAACATACAAATAGAAGTTCAGCATACTTCAGCCATGTTCAAAGTTTTTGAATGTGTATATGAATGAGGTGTTGAGAAACACCGTTGTGCTTGCGAGTGCTTTGTATTTGAGTGCTATTGATCTGTTGTTTACATTTGTGATATCCAATGTGTGTTAAGAAACACAGATGTATCCAAAGGTAGTGTTAAGAAACACTGTGGATTGTGGTGTTGAGACACCTGCTTGCGTCAGTAGTGAGTTGTCTTTCAGAAATGAAAAGATTACTGACTCTGGTGTAAACCAAAGATGTGATCAAATTGGGGACCCATGCCCCTAGTAGAAAATGACAATAACTGACTTGACTCATACTGCGAGGATGAATCTGATTTGATTTCCCCCAGGTTATGACTCTGGATCAGTTTCAAGCCAGGAGGGTTCTCAGAAGAACTAGTGTCACGAAAGTGCCTGAAAGATATGGAAAAAATGAAGCAAAAGATTGCCAAGATTGAGCATTGATAGATGGATCTCTGAGTACAAGAGGCGCTTGTTTACCAGGTTTTCACCTACTTGGAAGAGATGATATTTTAGTAGAAATTGACTTGATTTAAAGTGATGAAGCCAATTTGATTAACATGCCTAGTTTCAATAATGAATAGCTCGTCTAAGACCGATCTATCTGGTTTCAAGTGTATCCATCACTGTATAAGAAAATTGTTTGGGTTGCTTTTGATTATGATAATCTCAACTTCATGTGATGCGATGAAGCTAAGATGCCCCAAGCGATGGGGTCTTTCTTGATGATGTGATCATTGAAAACCTGGTAAGCATGCCTGTATTGCCATCCTTTTTCTCAATTTCAATTTTTTTTCATTTCTTTCATTTTTTTTGATTGATGCATCAAGGCACCTATTTCTAGGTTTTCAACAAGATGATCATTTTTTCAGGACTTTTTCCAATTTTTAGATTTTTTCAGGGCATTACTATGTAGATGGTGCTGATCACCGAAAATGCCTTAGGTGTAGAAATTATTCAAATGGAGAGTGTTGATGGGCTCTCAAAGAAGATCTCCTTCAGGTGTGGAGAGTTGATAGGCTCTAGAGCCAAATGCTGTAGTAATGATATAAGGACCCAGCCAGTTGGGTTCTAACTTCCCCTTCTATTCTCTATGTGACTGATTACGGGGATTTTCTTTCAACACAAGGTGTCCCACCTGAAGTTCTCTAGGCCTGACTTTCTTGTTGTATCCTCTTGACATTATTTTCTGATAAAATCTTAGGTGATCAAAGGCCACTTTTCAACGTTCATCCAGTAGCTCTAGTTCTTGGAGTCTCAAAATTCTGTACTCTTCATCTGTACAAGTCTGCATAAAGAAACCCTAAGAGATAGGATTTCTACCTCTAGGGGTAAGACTGCTTCTGCCCCATATACCAGTGCAAATGGGGTTGCCCTTGTAGGTGTTCTGATGCTCTTTCTGTAAGCCCATAATGCAAGATTGATCTGCAGGTGCCAATCCCTTCCAAACTTGTTAACTGCACGATGTAATATTTTCAACAAATTTTTATTTGAGGCCTCAGCCTACCCATTACCTTGTGGGTAATAGATTGAAGAAAAGTGTTGTGTTATGTGGAATTTTTCACACAACTCATCCATAATGTTTTTCTTAAATTGACCTCCATTGTCAGTGATGATGGAGGAAGGTATTCCATAGTGACAAATGATGTAGTTCAGAATGAACAGTGAGACCTGTTGTCTTGTCACTTTAATGAGTGGGACCACCTCAACCCACTTGGTAAAATACTTAGTAGCTATGATAATGAACTTGTGTCCATTAGAAGATGAGGGGTAAATCTGCCCAATGAGATCAAATGCCCATTGTTGAAAGGGCCAGTGTGTTACAAAAGGAATGAGCTCCCTTGTTGGAGAGTGTATAAGATTGCCATACAACTGACATTTCTTAAAATTCTTTGCATAAATGATAGCTTCTTTCTCCATTTCTGGCCAATAATACCCTACTCTAAGAAGTTTTCAAGCTAGAAATGTGCTAGCTAAATGTGGGCCTTTGATTTAGCCATACACCTCAACATGGTCATTGTACTCCAGTTGCATACAGGAATGAATATGGATTCATTCATAATGCATGTCTAAAAGAGTCGACCTGTTGCCTTCTAGTAGGCATGAGTATGATTTTAGGAATTAATTAATTAATCAAGTAAGGTGATCAATTATGACCTAGGGTTTATGTCAAATCAGTTCGAATGTGATAAATTGCCTGTTTGATTTAGGACTTAGGATAATCAAGATTAGGGTTTCTTGATTAATTTTTGAGATTGGGAGTCTAGGGTTTAGGTGATTACACTTGTCGGATTGCTTTTTTAAACCTTCTTCTATATGCTTACCGATAAGTAGTCATTCATTTATTGAAACATAGTAAATAAATAGAGTATACCGATCAATCCATAATTGCATATGTGAAATGTAAAAACTATAAAGGAATGAAACATAAACACATGACACATGGATTTTTAATGTGGAAACCCTATTAAGGGAAAAACCACTAGGACCGGTACCCCAAATTTTCACTCTTCTAAAGTGAGCCCTGTTAGGAGCCAACCCTGTTAAAGGTTACAAACACACTATTAGGTGTGAACTTGTTAGAGGATTTAGAAAGATAGTTTGTCACCTAGTATCTGGCATCTAATGCCACCATCTTTGATCAAACAACTACTTGGCCTATCAATGGGTATTGGGCATATCCAATGCTACTTTGCATGACCAAATTTTTTGATACTCCTTGGGGTGTATCTCAATTATAGAAGATTGTTAAGTGCTGCTCAGTTAAGAGACTTGATTCTTCAATGGTTAAACTGAAACATAAAAGTGTTATGTTCACACATACAACTTAATTGCATATTTTCAGATCTATTGTAAGTGCATTACCTCTCTAATAAAATTAATCAATTCGATACCTTTTCTCCACACCGTTCTTCTCTGTGATGTTGTCTCATTATTCTTCGGTGTCTACAGAATCTAGCTCTTTCCTCAGCTTGTTGATTAGAGATGAAAGAAGACTTTCTTCTCCTTTAGAATTTATTTAGCATCTTTCCTCTTCTCTCTTTTTCACCCCACAATTCGTAATGAATTGGGTTTGTCTCTTATAGACATGATTCACCATTTCTTGGCTTTCTTGATCTTGGTGTGTTCCACAATTCTTGCCAATATATTTAAAGAAAATCTCAAGTCTTATCTCGTAGAGATCTTCTTTCCAACTAGACAAAGTAGCTTTAAATCAATTACTTATCTCTGCCTTTATCTGGATGATTAAAACAATGATAAGTACTAGTTAACTCTATATATAGCTCTTAACAGCTAAGCATTTTGTCATTTCTGAACTCTCTATTCTGTCGGTCAACACTTCAGTTAGTCATCGGTGATAAATGACTATTCCGTCGGTGTGACTTTAGTTGTCTTTGGGAACACCATTCGTCAGAAAAAACTATAATTCTATCTGTTGGGTTACACTATACTTTGATCGTTGGGAAACACTGTGACTTTGCTCATCATTAATGTTGTGCATTTTCTCATTGGGTAACACTATGACTTTGCACTTTTACTCTAACCGTTGGTGTGCACTCCATTGGTGTATGTAGTCACTTTATGATTACTTGACTTATATGCATCACTGATAGCATAGCCTTTGATTCATTATCTCTTTGAAGTGTTTGGTAGTATTTCAATGACCATAAAAATTACATTAAGTTGACATCAATGAAAGTACAATACATTAACTGATTGAATGCCTTGCATGATCATCAACTTAACATCTTCAAACATTCAATTAGTTATATGTCATAAATATATCCCTTTGGCATTGATGGAAACATACTACATTAGCATACTGTACTATCACTAATACAATATGAAATATACAGTTTCATCAAGCTTTCCTACTGTAACTATTACAAATGTCTGTCTTTCAGTAAGCTCAAAATAGCTTAGATTTGATTCTTGCAGCTTTCTATCTATCTTCAATCCCTTCACTGGATAGATGTAAAGTCTTTCTTTCTCTGATGTGATGTGTTCTCTCCCTATGTCAAATTCTCTTCTTTTGACTATTTTCTTCTTTTGATGTCTCTTGTCAGCAATTCTTTTCCCTCTGTATGTAATCTCCCTTTCTGATTACATTTCTCCCTTTGGATACTTTGATGGATATGATCTCTCCCTGAGATGATAATGGATATAATATTTCCCTTTATCTTAATGATAATGAGATATTTCTCTCCCTTAGGTGATAATGGATAAAATCTCTCACTTTGACATCAATGCCAAACAAACACTTGTGTCAAACAAACTTTTGACAGTAATGTCAAATGGATCCTTTCTATCCATAATATATGCCTTGAATTTCACAATCCATTGGTAATAAATTTGTTGCTCGGTGTAGATAAATACCTTGTTGTGTATATATTTGTCTTTGAATTCCATCTCTCTGCTTGCATCAACATGAATGATATTCTGATAATATGCAGGTTGATGCATCCTTCTAGTCATCTTAATGACTAGTAGACAAGGGTCTGAACCCTAGTCTCTTTCTTAAGTACTCAAATGCATCCTTGGGAAATGGCTTGGTGAAGATATCAGCTAGTTGTTCCTTTGATTGCACAAACTCAAGTATCACTTCCTTTACCTGCACTTTTTTTCTCAAATAATGATACTTGATGGCAACATGCTTTGTTTTACCATGCATAATTGGATACTCAAAAATGTTTATTGCACTGGTATTATCATAGTAGATAATTACTGGTTCAAGAATTTGCATATGCATACCTTCCAGTAACTATTTTATCCATGCAATGTTTGAGAAATTTAGAGCAACATCAACATTCTCTGCTACTGTATTAGACTGAGAGATGCATCCTTGCTTCTTGCTGATCCATGTGACAAGTCTATTACCCATAAAGAATGTTCCTCCAGTTGTGCTCTTCCGGTCATCAATATTTCTAGCGCAATTAGCATCGGTAAAGACCTTAAGTTCAAATTTTCCTTCTCTTCTATACCATAAGCCATATTCCTCGGTATTCTTTAGATATCTTAGGATTATATTCACAGCAGTCATATGTGATTCCATGGGATTAGCAAAAAATCTTGCAACTATTCCTACTGCATGTGCAATATTTGGTCTAGTATGTACAACATACATGAGTTTTCCAATCATTGATCTATACAAAGTTTGATTTACCTCTGATGACTTGTCCTCCTTTGTCAGCTTACATCCAATTGCCATCGGTGTTCCAACTGGTTTGGATTCTTCCATCTTGAATATTTTTAGTACTTCTTTGATGTACTTGGATTGTGTAATGAAAATACCTTCATCTTATTGCATGATCTGTAGACCAAGAAAGAACTTGATCTCTCCAAACATAGACATCTCAAATTATTTGCTCATTTCATTTGCAAAGGCTTTGCATAGCATATCATTGCCTCCAAATATGATGTCATCAACAAATATTTTAGCAATAAAAATTTTAGCATTAGTATCTTCAAATAAACATTACTATTTTCACTAGTCCTTACAAATCCAATACTTATAAGATATGAATGTAGTCTCTCATACCAGGCTCAGGGTGCTTGTTTCAATCCATACAAGGCTTTGTGTAGTCTACATAACATGTTCCTCTTGTTTGGATCAATAAACCCTTCTGGTTGCTTAATGTATACCTCTTCCTCAAGTATTCAATTTAGGAATGCAAACTTGACATCCATTTGGTATACCTTGAAGCCTTTATATACAACATAAGCAAGTAATATTCTTACTCCTTCTAGCCTAGCAATAGGTGAAAAGGTCTCTCCATAGTCAATCCCTTCTTCTTGTGCATACCCCTTGCATATTAGTCTTGCTTTATTTCTGGTGACTTCTCCATTCTCATTCAGTTTATTCCTGAATATCCATTTTGTATCAATGACATTCTTGTCATCTAGTCTCGGTACAAGTGTCCATGTCTTATTTTTCTCAATTTTATCAATCTCTTCATTCATAGCACTTATCCATTCATCATATCAAGTGCAACATTGACAGATTTGGGTTCAAAATCACAAATAAGACATCTTGTGTTTAGAGACTTACTTCTAGTTCTCATACCAGCCTTCTTGTCTCCTATGATTTGGTTCTGTGGATGGTTCCTTCTGACATATATTTCAAGTACAGGTTCAATCCTTTGTCTATCATCTTGATCATCATTTTTTCCTTCATTATGTTCTCCATCATTTGGTACATCATGGTTGTCGGTATTTTTAGCCTGATGCTCAGGTGCAATGATCTATTTCTTGAGATCTCTACATTGTTGGCTGGGTAGAGTGTTAGGTTCATCATTGTAAGAAAACCTGATGTAGTCCTCTGGTTCTTTAGTGCTTTCCTTTTCATTCTTCTCTCAAATTCATCTATCTTTACATTTGCACTTTCAACAATTTTGTTAGAGGCTTTATTGAGACATTTATAAGCCTTGCTTTTGGTGGAATACCCTAGAAAGATTCCTTCATCACTCTTGTAGTCAAGCTTTCCATTTCTATCATCTTTTAAGATATAACATTGACTACCAAATATTTTGAAGTAACTTACATTGGGTGTGTGACCATACCAAAGCTCATAGGGTGTCTTCTTGGTGTCTTTCTTCAATTGTACTCTATTTAATGTGTAAATAATAGTACTGACAGCTTCCCTCCAGAAGATTTGGGTGATGCCTTTTTCTATCATCAGTGTCCTTGCACAATCCATAAAGGATATGTTCATTCTTTCAACAGTTCCATTTTCTTATGGTGTTCTTGGTGCAGAGACCTGTCTTTTGATTCCATTCTCATTGCAAAAGTTAGTGAATTAATTTGAGATAAATTCCCCTACTCTATCTTATCTTAAGCATTTTAGTTTTTTACCACTTTTTTTCTCAACCATTTCTTTGTACCATTTAAACATCTTAAATGCTTCTGGTTTATCTTTTAGGAACATAACTGTCATCATTCTAGAAAAGTCATCAACAAAGAGAATAAAATACTTATCTCCATAGTAGCTCTTTTTCCTCATTGGTCCACATAGATTAGTATGGACTAGTTCTAGAATTGTATAAGATGTATGGGTTTTTGTTTTGAAACTAGACTTTGTCATCTTACCTTTTTGACAATTTTTGCACATGATATTTTTGGGATTGGTCATCGTCAGTAAGCCTCCGACATTTCTCGTTTTGCTTATCTTTATCATGTTGTCAAAGTTCACATGAAACAATCTTTTGTGCCACAACCATATGTCTTTGTTTGTGGAAATCAAACAAGTGGTGTCAGTATCATTTAGATAGAATATGTTACCTTTTGTCTGCTCACCGGTACCAATTAGACCTTTTGTCTGCTCACTAGTACCAATCAAAATTCCTGATTTATTGAAGATCTTTTCCTTCTTATTTTCAAATGCTACTCTGTGACCTGAATTATTCAACTGAGAAATACTCAATAGATTATAATTCAATCCATTTACCCAATAAACATTTTCACATTTTATCTGGTTATTCAACATTATTGTTTGTCAACCTTCAACTGGACAATGTGTATCATTACCCATTCTTATTGAACCACCACTATAGTATTAAAAATTCTCAAAATTTTGTTTCTCACCGGTCATATGGTGAGTGTAGCCACTATCTATGATCCAGACATCATTTTTACTAACCTTAGATATGAGTGTTGTTTCTACATATTGTTCTTCATCATCATCTGAATCATCTTTCACTGCCACAAACACCATCTCAATGTCTTCATCAGATTCAATGTTAGTATCTTCATCTTTGCATTTGGCTAGATAACAGGCCTTCTTTCCTTTGTCCTTGTAGTCTTGGGTATCTCTTCTTTCTGATTGTTGGTAGCTTCTGTAATCACCTCTATCAGACTTTTTCTGAAATGATTTGTCGTTACTACTGCCATCTTTCTTCTGTTAGGAGATCTTGTAGCAAGTGTCCAATCTCTTTACAATTGAAAATAACTAGTGGTAATTTACCTTTGTATTTACCTTTGCCTCTCTACATTCTTCTATCCATAAGTGCTTCAATTTCATCAAGATCCTCTTCTTCACTTTCACTTTCACTATCACTATCTTTTATAGTGTGATTATGAATTGATTTACTTATTCTCATATAATTTTTGAATGCAAACCCTATGTTTGGTAAGACACTATTATCAAAGTTATTCATCTCTAATGAAATCAGTCTTCCAATCAAACTATCTAGAGTAACATTGTTATTTGCTACTGCTCTCATTTCTTGAATGGCTGATACTCTAATAGCATAAGTAGGTAGTAAGGTTCTTAGAATTTTACTTACCACTGTATCTTCTTATAGTACACCTCTAAATCCTCAGATAGCATTAACTACCTCTTTGATTCTTGTGTTGTATTGTGTGATGTTTTCACCTTCTTTCATTTTGATATCATCAAAATTTCCTCTAAGGCTTTCTGCCTTGGCTCTCAAAACATTCTTGTCACCACCATGTACAAGAATCAATTTGTCCCACATCTACTTTGCAGTCTTGCAGGTTTTGACATCTTCAAATTCAGCATCAGAGAGTGAAGAAGCAAGCTCTATTATCATGCAATTGTTCTCATGCTTCTCTCTCATTTGTTCAACTATGGGTGCACCTGTGGGAAATACATATTTAGTATCTAGGTATTGAGTAACATCATTTCCAATACCTAATAAGTGGAGTCTTATTCTTCTCTGCCATGAAGCAAAATTGTCCTTGTTTAACTTTGACACATCTCATATGTTCATCTTGTGATCTTTAGCTTAGGTCTTGAATGATTTATTCTAAGCACACAAGCTATGATACTAATTGTTAGTAATAACTGAGAGGGAGGGGTGAATCAATGGCCTCAAAAATTAATCCTTAAATCAACCCTTAAAACTTATAACCACAACGTATGCCTCTAGTTATCTTCTGTCCTAAAATATGAATGCCTTGAAATACTTATAACAATTTACTACTCAATTAAATTGATCATATTTCCACAATCCATTGAATTTAGAGTTGAATTTATGGCTTAGATTGTGTATGTTTTTTAGCATCAACGTTTTGGATCACACTCTATGATCCATCATCAGGACATAAGAGCAGAGAGCAATAAGGAAATGTGGATCATGGAGTGTGATCCAAAATGTTGATTCTAAAAAACATACACAATCTAAGATAGAAATTCAACTCTAAATTTACTACTCGTCGAATTTCTTTGTTAAACCTTCTTCTGTATGTTTACCGATAAGCAGTCATTCATTTACCGAAACACAGTAAATAAACAGAGTATACTGATCAATCCATAATTGCATATGTGAAATGTAAAAACTATAAAGAAATGAAACATAAACACATGACACATGGATTTTTAACATGGAAACCCTGTTAAGGGAAAAACCACTGGGACCGGTACTCCAAATTTTCACTCTTCTAAAGTGAGCCCTATTAGGAGCCAACCATGTTAAAGGTTACAAACACACTATTAGGTGTGACCTTGTTAGAGGATTTAGAAAGATAGTTTGTCACTTAGTATCTGACATCTAATGCTACCATCCTTGATCAAATACTCACTTGGCCTGTCAATAGGTATTGAGCATATCCAATGCTAGTTTGCATGAAAAACCTTTTTGATACTCCTTGGGATGTATCTCAATTATAGAAGACTTTTAAGTCCTACTCGCTTAAGAGACTTGATGCTTCAATGGTTAAACTAAAACATAAAAGTGATATGTTCACACATAAAACTTAATTGTATATTTTTAGATCTATTGTAAGTGCATTACCTCTCTGATCAATGTAATCAATTCAATACCTTTGATCCACACTATTCTTCTCTGTGATGTTGTCTCACTATTCATCGGTGTATGCAGAATCTAGCTCTTTCCTCAGCTTGTTGATTAGAGCTAAAAGAAGACTTTCTTCCCCTTCAGAATTTCTTTAGCATCTTTCTTCTTCTCTCTTTTTCACCCCACAATTCTTAATGAATTGGGTTTGTCTCTTATAGACATGATTCACCATTTCTTGGGTTTCTTGATCTTGGTGTGTTCCGCAATTCTTGCCAATAGATTCAAAGAAAATCTCCAATATTATCTCGTAGAGATCTTCTTGCCAACTGGACAAAGCAACTCTAAATCAATTACTTATCTCTGGCTTTATCTGGATGATTAAAACAATGATAAGTATCAGTTAAATCTATATATAGCTCTTGAAATATAAGCATTTTTTCATTTCTAAAATCTTTGTTCTACCAGTCAACACTTTAGCTAGTCATCGGTGATAACTGATTATTCCGTCGGTGTGACTTTAGTTGTCTTTGGGAACTCCATCTATCAGGAAACACTGTAATTATATTCGTTAGGTTACACTATGCTTTTCTTGTCAAGAAACACTATGACTTTCCTCATCGGTAATGTTGTGCATTTGTTCGCCAGGTAACACAGTGACATTGCTCTTTTACTTTGACCGTTGGTGTGCAATCTGTCAGTGTATGTAGTCACTTTGTGAATACTTGACTTATATGCATTACTGATATCATAGCGTTTGATTCATTGGTCCTTTGAAGTCTTTGGTAGTATTTCCATGACCATATAGATTACATTAAGTTGACATCAATTACAATACAATACATTAACTAATTTAATACCTTGCATGATCATCAACTTAACATCTTTGAACATTCAATCAGTTACATGTCATCAAAACAATAACTTTACATACCTTACCACCAACAAGACATCTAGTTCAAAATAGATTCTTTATTTTCCAAGGGTTCTCCATATTTTCATCATGGTACAAGGTTCTTCTCATGATCAATATCTCTCCCTTTTCAACCTAATTATTTTTAATCGATTGAGAAGATCCCTCTTCTTCCACAAGAGTTGTCATTCTACTACTTTTAGCCCTCTTTTTAGATCCACCTTGATTGCATTCAATGGCCATATGAGATTCTCCTCCCCACTTTAAATAAGCGCCCTTAAACACCCTTTTATCATCTCTTTGTTAGACCTCATTCCTATATCCACCTATGTAAGAATTCCTCTCAGAAGTCTTCTCCTTTGTATTCATTTTGTCAGTGTCATCAATCGATCTACCACCTCTACCTCTATGGAATATTCCACCTCTGCCTCTTTTCCTTTATTATTGTCTTCTACTTAACTTGTCTTCAGCCTTTAGGGCATACTGGTAAGCATCTTCCACATTCCCAATCCTGACCATACTAAGTCCTTCTTGTATTCAACTCCTCAAACCATTCAGGTATCTTGCAACTCTCTCTACTTCATCCAACTTAAAACTATATTTGATATCCAATTTGTAAAACTCCTCGGTGTACTTCTTCACATTCATATCCTTTTTCCTTAAATTCTACAATCTTATGTTTAAGATAACCTGATAATCAGAGGGTAAGAAATTTTCCTTCATCTTTTTCACCATCCTATCACAAGAAAATATCTTCTCTTTACCTTTACTCCTATCATTCTTCAAATGATCCCACCAAAGTGAAGCATGACCTCTTAACTTAGTACAAGCATACTTTACCTTCTTGTCTTCATCAGTATCTTCAAAATAAAATTACTTGTCCATAGCAAAGATCCAATCAAACAACTCATCTGCATCCAACCTACCATCATAATTTAGTGGATTAAAGTGTGGTCTTCTATTAAACCTAGTAAAAGCCCTAATAAATGTTTCTTCTCCTTGATCTATATTAGGTTGTTCTTGGGATTCTCCTTCAACCTGTTCTTCAATTTCTTCTTCAACATCACTTATTTCTTCAATATGTTGACCTCTCCTCTAGGCCCTTTCCACCACTTCCAATCTGGCAGCAATCTATCTCAATATTTCAACAATATTAGGTTCTGCACCTCTCCTAGACATCTCAAATTAATCCTCTGCAACCACGGGCCATATCCTTATTCTGATACACCACGACAAACCAAATTAGGAATCACATGCTTAGCAGACATGATCTATTCACCACAATCAGAAACCTAGCTCATCCAATTAGGAAAAGAATTATTGTATCCAATATATCAAGTATGTTACTTAGTGACTTTGTTATAGAGGTTGAGAAGAAATTTTAGCATCTTAGTGTTTATTATAGGCTTGTGGAGAGGACGCTTTAAATGAAGTGTAATTCTACTATGCAAAATTTGTCCCTAATTATCTATTAGACAAGAAATTGTCTAGAAGAAATCATTAATATCTACTAGTATTGTCTTCGGTGGCCTACTGCACTAGACAACATCACAGGTCAGTGTGAAAACATTGAGGTTGAGCTTAATGAACTTGGGAAATCATATGATATATTTAGAGACAAGGATGCAAAATAGAGAAAAAGAGTGGGAGAGCTCCAAGGTAAGTTACTATCTCACAAAAAATAGAGTGAAGACCTTATTAATAACTGGATTGTGAAGGACATGATATAAGTTAGAATGGAGCATTTTACCGGCATGATTTCAAATATCAAAAGATTGGTGGAATTCCCTGGTTCTAATTGGACAGGTTTATTTTGTAACCTGTGTGATTATATGGAGGTAGATGTTGTAGAGTGAAAAAATGAGCTCCCATTTTTGAAGGATAGTGACACAATTAGGGTAAGAGGGTCTAAGAAAATGAACAATCCCACCTTGCAGCAAAAGCCACACATCAAAAACTCAAATATTATGAGAAGTAAACACACCGATCTAGAGTATGGAACACATAAGTAGCCTTTTCATTAACAGGTAAAACAACTACAAAGTTCTACAGTAGCACTCAAGATGCCCAACTCTAATGTCAGGGACTTATTGGGTCATAATAGGTCTAATTGGGTCTAATTAGGTGGTAATAGGTCTTAAGGGGTCATATTACTCATAGTGGGTCTGATGAGGTCTTAAGGGGTCATTTAACCTATCATAGGTCCTAATAGGTATTATTAGGTCTAATTAGGTCCTAATAGGTATTATTAGGTCTAATTAGGTCCTAATAGGTCTAATTGGGTCTAATTAGGACCTGATGGGTCTAATTATGTGTTAATAGGTCTTAAGGGGTCATATTACTCATAAAGGGTCTAATGGGGTCATATAGCCTATCGTAGGTCCTAATAGTTCTAATTAGGTCCTAATAGGTCTAATTGGGTCTAATTAGGTGCTAATAGGTCGTAAGGGGTCATATTACTCATAGTGCGTCTAATGAGGTCTTAAGGGGTCATATAACCTATGATAGGTCCTATTAGGTATAATTAGTTATAATTATGTCCTAGTAGGTCTAATTGGGTCTAATTAGGTCCTTAGGGGTCTAATTGGATCTAATTAGGTACTAATAGGTTTTAAGGGGTCATATTACTCATAGTGGGTCTAATGAGATTTTAAGGGATCATATAACCTATCATAGTTCCTAATAGGTATAATTAGGTCTAATTAAGTCCTAGTAAGTCTAATTGTCTCTAATTAGGTTCTAAGCAGCCTAATTGGGTCTAATTAGGTGCTAATAGGTCTTGAGGGGTCATATTACTCATAGTGGGTCTAATGGGGTCTGAAGGGGTCATATAACATATCATAGGTTTAATTGGGTATAATTAGGTCCTAACAGGTATAATTGGGTCTAATTAAGTCCTATTAGATATAATTAGGTCCTAATAGGTCTAATTGGGTCTAATTAGGTTCTAATAGGTCTTAAGGGGTCATATTACTCATAGTGGCTATAATGGGGTCTTAAGGGGTCATATAACCTAGATCATAGGTCCTAATAGGTCTAATTGGGTCTAATTGGGTATAATTAGGTCCTAATAGGTCTAACTTGGTATAATTAGGTGCAAATAGGTCTTAAGGGGTTGTATTACTCATAGTGGGTCTAATGAGGTCTTACGGGGTCATATAACCTATCATAGGTCCTTGTAGGTCTAATTAGCTCTAATTTCATCCTAATAGGTATCATACTTAGGTCCTATTAGGTCTAATTGGGTCTAATTAGCTCCTACTACCTGTTCATAAATAGGCTGGTAAGTAGGTACCATTACTATTCAATATTAGTTCCTATTACTCATATTCGGTCATATTACATGTATTAGGTACATTAATTACTAGAATTAGGTATAATTAGGTCTTGTTAGGTCTTATTATGGGTTAATTATTCTAATTAGGCCTATGGGTTATATTATCCATATTATGTCTAATTAGGTCTTAAGGGGTCCTATTACTCATATTAGGTATACTTTGGACTAGTTACAGATCCTATTAGGTGTCAATTAGTCTTATTAGGTATAACTAGGTCTAATTACTTTGAAAGCCCATCCTATTAATGATATTAGGTCCTAATTTTGGTCTTATTACTTATATGAGGTCCTAAATTGTCAAATATTATTCATATTAGGTCCTAATAGGTTGAACATTAGGTCTTAGGGGGACTAATTAGGTATATAATTATGTCTTCTTACTCTTATTAGGTCTAATTAGTCTTATCTCAGTCTTATTAGCTCTAATTAGTATTATTAAGTCTAATTAGGTCTTCTTTATCAAATTAGGTCTAATTAGGTATTGCAATATCATGCTTACATGTTTCATTAAGACAAGTCCTAACCATCAACTTAAAATATCTAGAGAGAGAGAGAGCGCTTGTTTCCTACGATAATATCTTTCGCATGCTTCTTAACATAGTCCTTGTTCAGTTTCTTTTGAATAATGTCATGTACTCTTATTTAGCCTTCTCTTTTTATTTCCCATCACTTTGCAAAATTGTTCCACTAGATTTTTATAAAATTTGAAAAAATACAATTTCAAAAGTCTTCTCCAAAATGTGAATTATTTTGCATCTTTCAAATTAATAAGATGAGGAAAACATATATTTATTTATATGTAATCATTATTAACCTAAATTGATACCAAATTGGCCGACATAGTTTTCTATCAAAATTCATATATAAATTTCTATTGAAAGTAATTTTCTAAATGGCTTAACCCACATTAAACCAATGAAGTACTTTTGATAGAAAGTACTTTCTATCGAAAGTACTTATTTTTTATCGAAACTACTTTCTATCGAAAGTCTGTGAGTAAGGGCAATTTGTAGAGTTTTATAAAATTTTGAAGATTTCATGATTTTGGGGCTCAATTGCAGTGTTCATAAAAAAAACAATAAGGAGACATCATTTTGCATAGCACAAGTACTCTGAATGAGCTTTCTAACCATTATAGATTTGACAATATTTGAGCTTATTATGTATATTTTTTTGATGCTATTTGAATTTAGGTTTTAATCAAATATAAACCTCTGAGTTTGACGTTCAATGAAAAATAGTAGAAAATTGAAAAAAATTGAAAAATAATAGTGCCCTCCATCTTTGAGTCTACTTTCTATCAATATTTTTTTTTTAGAAATTTGATAAATACACAAAAATTTATAAGCTATGTAGTCAAGGTATGTCAAATTTATGGTTTAGTCAGCTTCAAATGTTAATAAAATATACAATAATCATGATAGCATCATCAAACCAATTACTGAAATAAGCACATTGATATCTATTTTAGAAAAAAAAGTTGTGCTCTATGAAAACAATGTAACTCTTTGAAAATGACATTTCAACAACATACTAGTTTTCGTGGAAGAAAGAAAAAAACATTGAAATCAATTAAAAAAAAAATAAAAAATAAATGAATTTAGAGTCTAGACAAAAAATTCTAAAAGACTCTAATTTACTTCATCTTCCGATTTCAAATGGTTTAACGGCAATATGCATTTGAATCTGAAAGTTTTTTTCAAAATATAGAGTTCAGTGTCTGTTCAAGCAAAAAAGTGTAACCCACTATTGTGGGTTCACCCTCGGACTACCATTGAAGTGTGCAACATCTATTTATCAAATGATAAATAGAGGAAAAGTGATTACATTTTGCACCTTTACTTTTATTTGAGTATTCTAGAGCTGTCTTGAGTTATATTGTGCAACGGTTACTTTTGAGTTGAGATTTTGAGCTAAATTGTTATCAAGTTTTTGTGAAGCTCTACGCGGTGTATTACAAGTTATGTGTTTGGATTTTTGTTAGATTTGTGTGTTTTTTCACTTGATTAAAATGGAAAATAATGTTGATAATCCTATTCTAGTTAACATCACTGAGAAGCCTTGACTATTGTTCAAACTATGTTCAAACAAAGTGATGAGATTGATAGACAGGTTCCCTATCCACTATTCCTCAGGGAGAGATGTTAATTGAAGATGTTAAGTCCTTAGATTTCCATTGTAAAATACAAGAAATAGGAGTTGAATCAATCAAGGAAGAGTATAATGGTATGTGCATCAATGGTGTGTTGAAAGATGAGCACAAACATATACAAGCAAAGGGTTTAACATATGTGGTGGACATTCACACTGAACTCCATCCTGATTGGATTCCTTATGTGTTAAGAATATTCCATGATTAATTTATATGGCTCAAAAGACCACACAAGATTTCCAAGATTATGATTCACAGCGTTACAAGGGTTCAAGCGCAAGGAATTGAATGTACATTGAGAACGATGGAAACACATTTGGTTACTGAGCTAACCAAATCAAAACAAGATGGAAGTGAATTGACAATTGATCACATTGAAGAAAAGGAAGTTCTCTTTTCATCCATGGTGACAGGTTACATAGTATACTAGTCAATTCATGTTAATAGTATGCTTGTGGTGTTATCCATGTTGTTTATCACATTGTTAAAGATGATTATGTGTATTATCTATGTGAGATAATTAGAAGTCAGTTTATTAAAAACATGGAGAGGATAAAGAAAGATAAGAAGTATTCATTTAAGTATGGTTCCCTACTGGTATGTATGTTTTTCTATATCCAAAATTTATTCCATGGTAAATGTAAAGTTACATGGTCAAAGGATAAACTAGTAGTGGTTCAGATAAGTGAATTCATAAAGGAATTGTGTGATAAATTTTACAATGTTATGTGGGGATATTTCAAATAATTTCAAACTAAGATTCATAAATGAAAAATGATATCAGCTGGCATTGTAGAGAAGTAAAAAAATTACATTTGTTTTCTAGTAGACACCGATACATGCATTGTGGAGGCAGTTAAACGTTGGACATATTGGCTTGTACCTATGGGGTATGAAGTAGAGGGTGATTTAGTAAGTCTACATGCTAATGAATTATTGTCAAAAAATTTAGACAAACAAGCACAAATATTTGGCACATATGACGAATCCTTTTCCAAAATTAAAAGGTAAATGAAGAAACCGGTCATTGAGAGGAAACCAAGGAGAATGTTATCTAACCTAGAGAAGAATTTTGGCAGTGAAGAAGAAAGAACATCTTGCACTGCTGTAACTGAAACTAAATACCCTTTAGCTAAAATTACTTCAACTTATGTAAAGGTGAAGAGAAAATAGAGAAAACCAGGAACAAAGGAAATTAATTCAAAGGTGGAACCAACAAGGAAGAAAGATAAAAATACTCCTACTGTGAAGAAGACATACAAGAAGAAGAGAAAATCCACAGAGGAGAAGGGTAATAAGAAGGAAACTGAAGAGGATAAGGAAGAAAGGAAAAAATCCGGTAAGGATGCCTCTGAACTAAAAAAGAGGGGAGAGACAATGAAGGTTCCTTATATTGATGATATTTCAAAAGGTATTGTGGATAACGGTATATTAGATAAAGTTGGGAGAAGATACACCTTGGGTAGTGGTTAAGACAAGAAGAATATAGAAGATGTCATTATGTATTATTTTCAAAATATTTGCAGAACCCCTTTAGAGATTCATTCTTGCATTCCTAATGAACTATATCAGTTGATAGATGCTAGATGGAGTGTAGCATTGTAGTTGGATAGAGAAATCATGGAATAAGTTACTACATATAAAGGAGGTAGAAACACAAGAAGAGAAAGATCAAGCTACGTCTAATGAACCTATTTAGGTAGGTGACACTTTTTTTAGATCAGTTAATTGGGGATGTTGTTCTTGATGTCCCTAACGTAGTATAGAACATTGAGGTACAAAATGGTGGTTTATCACAAACCGCTCGAGATGATATTGAGATAGTAGACATTATAGGTAAAGAGAATTCTTCCTCACCATCTCCTATGGAGCATAGAAAGGAATTGATTTATAAGAATAAATATGAGAGAGTTGTATAAAGTCTACAAGAAGATACTCAGAAAGAGATTGAAGAAGAAATTAATATAAAAAGAAAATTGAGTCTTGATGAGTTAAGTGAAAAGAAGAGACAAAAATCAATGCCTATTATTAAAGAAGAAGAAGAATAGGAAGTAGAAGAGGAAGAAACACTTACCACACTGGTGGACATAACTAAATTGAATCCTAGGGAACTGATGAAATACTTATAATAATTGAAGAAAAATGATGAAAGAGATGAGTTGAGATCTAAGATGAAGAAGACAAGAGTCTTAAGTTATGCTAGAGACATTCTAGCTGAGTTAGTACCTGAGGTAGATTATGATGAAGAATATTTTACAATTGATCAGATGGACACACTAATCAAATAAATTTTAGATCAAGGCCCAAATTTGCAGAAAATAGCTATAAAAATTCCAGACGAGAACTTAGAGAAGAAGATGATAAGTAAACTGATGGAAAATATAACTGTAGGTTAGAAAAAACTAACAAATCTTGTAAATAAATTCATGTCTTTGTTGGCTGAGGTAGGACAATTGTTTACTAAAGTTTCAAAATATTCTGATTTTGTCAAGGATTTGGAACAAAATAGAGTTGAAGCTCAAAAGGAGCTAGAGAGAATAATACGTCATTTTGATCCTATTTCAAGCTCAGTCACTACTTTTAGTGGTCAGGTGAAGAAAATTTAACACAAGATAAAGAAGATCCATCATGAGAAAGATAACAGGACTCTTAGCCTACTAGAACTTCAATCCTACTTATCACCTACAATACAGGTCATGCAATAGAATGTGAAGAAGGCAGAAGACATACTTGCCTTACCAAACATGAGAACTTTAGACAACATAGAGGAGCTTGCTTCTAGTCTACTTGAGAAAATTATTACTTTGGGATACTTACAAAAGACATGGGAGACATCCTTGCAATTAGTAAAGATAAATTTCAAGGCGATATTTGATAGGATGTAAGTAAGATTTTTTTTATTGCACATATTTCAGTTTTTGCACATTTTGCATTGTTGTCAAAGCAGGAGTATATGTATAGGGGGAGAATTGGTCTATAGTAGTCTATGATATATATACCAATGGGTATTCATAAGGTGGCATATATATTCTTTTTCTCTGACCTAGTATTGATATTGTCAATGCATGGTTTTTAGTAGACAATATGTATTTTCCATCAATGCCAAAGGGGGAGATTGTTGGCATTTTGATGGATTTTGGATGGAGTCAATTTTTTGGTTTTCATTAATGGAAACTAAGTCATAAGAGTCATGAAATATAATAGGTGAAGTGAAGACACAATTGGTATGAAGGATTTATGATCGGTAATGCAAGAAATTGGCTAAGTCCATAAGATCGGTAGACAATGAAGACAACACTTTAGCAGTGATCATGGTAGTAGTGGTATCATGAGTATAGGTCATAGGTACAACATCAACATGTTCATATTCTAGTGTGGTTCCAACCACAACTCATTTGGTTTTTCGGTAAGAGATTTTTTGATGTCAGAGACACTAAGACAAGTAAGAACACTTGTGTTCTTGGGAAACTATTGGTAGATCCTAGATTCGTGAGCGGTATATTAAGTGCGATGATATTTGATGATATGATGATGTGGAATAGAGTATATGAAGTGATGATTTGGAATTTATGGGATCGTTGCATTTGTATGAGGTGAATTTATGGCGATGCATTAGAAAAGTCAAAACATGTTTGACTACCTTGGAGATATAACTTGTAGACCTAATTTTGATCCAATGTAGTCATGAGAAAATGTGTTATACATTGAGATTATAAATTTGGCACATGGTTCTTATGCAAGAAATAATTTGAAGATAATTTTTGGTATGTTTAATATATGTGCAAGTTATGTATTTAAAGGGAACTGCTCATATTGGAAGTTGTTATGAGTGATGCAATTACAGTTTTTTTTATTTCAATCAGCATAATTTAGGGTTGTGATTAGAGAACTGATAGAGAATGTAGAGTGAGAACTTACAGAGTATAGAGAACATATTGGATCTGACAAGAAAGTAGTGCTACATTGAGATCATTCATCTTGTTGCTCCCTAATAGTTACAGCAAGCAAAATCCCTTAACCAGGTGAACTCTAACAGGTTCTTATTGTAAATCCCTTAACCAAGTGAACTGATAGAAATATTTTTAAATCCTCTAGTGAGGTAGATCATAAGTGATATAAATGTACTCATAAATTTTCCAAGGTCTATAATGTTTAAATTTTAGGCACCATCATTGAGTAAGATGTCTTCTTTTGTAATGATTGAACTAAATTTTTCTCAACCTATCTTAAGAGATGTCCAAAGTTATTTCTTTAATCTTGTAGTGCCACAACTTGTAACCAATAATATCTTTAGGTGCTTACAATCAAGCTCATTTGAGACACTTACAAGAGACATTTATTTGATATCATAAAATTCAATCATTTTAGCAATAGGAACCAAATCCCCTAATGAGAGAATAAAGGTTGGATGTGCATTTGGTAATTCAAACAAGATAGGATAAATATTGCAAGGAATGCCAAAGTTTCTTAGAGTTTTCTTGGGAGACCTATGAGAGTATAGTATCGGCTTTTCCTATGGCTAGGCAACATAGTTTCATGTAGACAAAATGACTCAAGCACTAGATCAAGCATACATTTAATTTTCCAATAAAGTGGACATCAAGCACCATAGTACAATAATCTATTGAGAATCGCCATATAAATTTTGAGTGACTAATCATGTACCAACATCCCCACATAGAGAAAGAAGCACAAATTATCTCACCGTGTGCAGAGCATGCATGTAGAAATAGAACTATCTCTTCCAGTAACATGCCAAAGGAACACAGATCGAGGAAATAAATCTTTAGTAGATCCAAAAAAATACAAAAATTTTCTTGACCATGTAAAACCTGCAAAGCCACTATATTGAAGAACACCCATGCACATCTGGAAGGCTCAAAAGTCTAAAAAGGAGAAAATAGCTTAACCCAAAATTATGGATTATCATGAGCATTAATATAGATTTTTAAGAAAAATCTATAAACCCGTTAGATTCAAAGAACATGAATCCAAGTCATGAAAGTACAAATAATCATGAGGGAAAAGAGGTTTATGAAGTTAGGCCCACTTGTAGACCAACTCCACAACCATCATTACTAATTGCATCCCACAAAGATACACTATTATAGAAGCTTCCAAATTATCCAATAATTAACATCATAGCATCCATGTATTCAGGGTAAAAAAAGAAACACCTTCCAATAAAGAGGGAAAAAAAGAATTCAACATAGGCACCTTAGTCCATAGTTGTAAAATAATGCAACCTTCTGCATATTACTAGCGAGCCTCCCACAAACACCCAATATGAAAACTTTTTTCATGCAACCATAAAGTGTAAAAGGCACACCCCATGCACTAGGAATTACTCTTTTAAGTTCCCACTTAAATATCATGATAAGTAACCATGTCAACATCATACCTCTCATTTAATGAGAGATTCAGTCTCACCTAAGTCTCCATCTATACAAGAGTACCAACAAAAGATCAATTCATGGTAAAATCCAAATGCATCTTTGTACTCTCATGAGCCTTCTAAAGCATATGGCCAATGCACCCAATAAAAATAGAACTCACTAGACCAATAATAAATCTTTATAAGCTAAATCAGGAACCCATCATGGTGTATCCTTCCCCTCCTATTAGGTAAAATGTTCCAAATGAATATACCATGGTCTCAAGAGTAATGTATCGTTCCAAAAATCTAATGTAAAATCAACAGAGTGCCATGACATTACACCAATATATTATAAGCCAACATAACTTGTCAAGAACCACCAACACCTATACCAAAAACTCTCACAATACTATATGGCTCCAAGATGTTACACATTATCAAAAAGTGAAGGAAGGCTTTTGTAACAACTTAATCTAAAAATAACTCCAAACTATGCACATCAATAAAGAATATCATCCATCACCATGTGATGAATACACAATCACTCCTAAAGCTCCCATTGAACCCTGATTCCAAGGTCTCCAAGAACATTCATGATGCACTATCTCTGAAATCTGAGAATCTTCTAGGTCCACGCACATACATGTGTAGTGCTAATCACACTAAGTGAAACCAATATTTCCAAAGTAATAAAATACATAATACCATAGGACCCCATAACCAACTATCCAAGTACTCAATCATTATCCATCATATCATCCCAAAGAAACCATACCAATGCATAAGTGACCATAGTCAAGGCTAGCTAACAACTTTGCACCAACACTAAATCAAACTTTGTGGATATAGACAATCTACATCTGAGTTTGGTGTTCTAAGAGCTTGATGTTTTCTAAATTTTTGTTAACTATTCTCTATGTTTTTCCTAATAGTAAAATTTGGAGCTAATTTTATTGTATACATTATATTATTTAAATACCAAATGAAACTTTTCTATTACGTAATTCACTTGTTCATGTTTTTGATAAATAAACTAAAGATCCAGTCAAAACCAAATGGAGGCTCTAGATTTGTAATAAAATCAAATCAAATCTTAAAACTAAAATACAATTATTTACAAACAATTAAAATCAAAAAAATAATAAATTTTTTGTACTGAAATTGTGCATTGATGAGTAAACCCTATTAACATTTGTATGTATCTGACTACAATGATTTTGATTCTTGTGATGAGATATGACTCATGAATATTCAATATATGAAATAAATATATTGAATATCTTTAAATGAATGACTTAGTAATATATTACACACTTTTGTGTTCAGTTGCTGCCAAGCGAGAAAGATATGTATATTACTTGTCATTGTTTCTAGAAGCGATTCTGTATTTTTTTTGCATCGAATTTTTGGATTACATGTTTTGATCAATCATTAGAATGAAATGGATTGTTCTAGATTTAATAGGAATAGAAGGATGTGTGAAAGGGAGAGGTTTCACACAAACCCAAGTAAGATATATGTAAGAATTGACTTCAGCTACTTTTCCACTCTTTCCATATGCACTCAATACCAACATGTATGATTTGATAGTAGGCTTAAAGGCAACCTCAAATGCCTTCCAAAATTTTTATTGCACTCAATAGGTTTGATACCATTCCACTCATTGGTGAAGGTAAGCACAATTTCTCTATGGGCTGAGCTTGTACTCAAACACTTTGGGAGTGAACCCTTTCCAGATGCGTCCATTGTGATAGAAGATTCAAAATCCTCAGGCCAAAAGTTTAGCTCAAGTTTTCTTGGCCTTTAATCCATATAGATAATACACATAAGGGTGTATGCGACCTATATTTTCACTTATTTCAAAAGCAATACTTTGGGAGGGATGCCACAAACATAATCACATTCATAACGTATTGTCAACTCCTAGTCAAACTTTGCTACCATGGTATAGATTGTTGGTACACCCATGATCCTCAACAAAGCAAGTGTCATGGAGAAACTACAAGTTGAGTGTCTATGGAATCAGTCCTTATTTCATTCATTGAAGCAAGTTGGGGATATCAGATGAAATTCAAACATTTGGACCAAAACTATGTTTGATTAGGGATTTAGAAAAATGGCGTAACTTCGCGATCCCGCATGGACTTTCAAAATTCCCAAATTCATTTGAAGAAGTTGGTCGATATTGGGAAATCTGAAAATGATAGTAAATTTTTTTTACAGTATATTGTAAAAATAGAGCAGAGACAAAGGAAAAGAAATAGATTAAATGTATTATATGTACAGAGAAAATAGAGCAATGCCTCTGTTAATATAAAAAGTAGAAGTATGCAGCACTTACATGCGTATTTTCTACACTACATATTAGCAAGGGAGGCTCCATTATTTATACACTTCCTTCATACTTCTGGAGTATTCTACTGAAGCTACGGTTAAGATAAGAAGAGGAGAATTCTAGAGTCTTCCTCCCAGCACTATTAAGAGAGTTCTGGCATATTCTATATAATTCTTATTTCAAGAGAATTCTGAAGTATAGTAAAGGCTCACCAACTAAACAACACTGTAGATAAAAATAAACATTATTTCAACACCCTCCCATAATATTTATTTGGAGAGAATAAGAGTTGTCTTGAGCTATAGAAATTATCTATGTTTGACAAATTTGACACTGGACAATGCTTTTGTAAATATAGTAGAAGTTTGATTCTTTGTTCCACAAAATTGTAGCTCCACCACTTGAATTTCAATTAGGTCTCAAATAAAATGATGATGCACTTCTATATGCTTGGGCCTGGCATGATACACATGATTTTTTGCTAGCTTAATGGTGTATTTATTGTCACAAAATATTGTAGTAGGAGAATCTTGTGGATGTTGTGTGTGTCTTCAAGTAGCCTTCTAAGCCACAATGCTTCTTGAGATGTCTTTGATGAACCAATATATTCAGCTTCTATAGATGAAAGTGACACTGTTGGTTGCTTCTTGCTACTACAAGAAATTGGTCTCAATCCAAGATGAAAGATGTATCCTGAAGTTTATTTTACATCATCAATGTCACTTGCATAATCAGAAGTTGTATATCCAACTAGAGCAGGCTCACCCCCATACTTGTATTCAATGCCAAGATGATAGGTATCCTTAATGTATCTTAATATTCTTTTATCTTCTTTCCAATGTTTAGTGTGTGCATCTTCCATGTACCTAGATACAATACCAACTGCATATGCAATATCTAGTCTAGTTATGATAAGATATAAAAGATTCCCAACAAGTTGTCTGTACAATTTTCCATCCACCTTCTTTTGAGTAGAGTTAGCATTGAGTTTTAATCCTACTTCACATGGTGTATTAGATGGTTTACAATCACTCATATTAAATGTTTTCAATACATCAAGAGTATATTTATTTTGAGAAAGCATGATCTTTCCTTCTTCTTTCCATACTTGCATACCCAAAAAATAATCCATTAATCCTAGATCAGTTATTTCAAACACTTGCTTAGGTTGAAACTTGGTTATTTCCATATTATGTGTGTGATCTCCTGTAATAATCAAGTCATCCACATATAATACAATAATAACAACTTTACCATTACTATGTTTTACATAGACCATATAATGACTTTTTAAATCTACACACCAAATTTTCTTCACCAACGATAACAAATCTTGATGGTGGTTGCATATAAATTTCTTCTTTTAAATCACCATGTAGAA
The DNA here is from genome assembly GCA_018584345.1 of Thuja plicata. Classification (NCBI taxonomy): domain Eukaryota; kingdom Viridiplantae; phylum Streptophyta; class Pinopsida; order Cupressales; family Cupressaceae; genus Thuja; species Thuja plicata. Next base: position 1,608,598 of record MU225937.1, read on the forward strand.
AATCAATTTTTACATCCATTTGAAATATTTTTGAACCAAACATTGCAGATAAAGAAACTATTGTAAGAATGGAAGTCATTTTAGCAACTGGAGCGAAGGTTTCACTATAGTCTATACCTTCTGTTTGTGAGAAACCTTTAGCCACTAACCATGCTTTGTGTTTTTCAATAGCTCCATATGATGTGAACTTTGTTCTATAGGTCCACTTGCAGCCAACTATATTTTTTCCATATGGAAGTGTTGTTAACTCCCAAGTTCCATTTTTCATCAAAGAATTGTACTCCTCTTGCATCTCTTCCCATTCATCTTTTCCTTTTGCTTCTTCATATGTGCTTGGAGTGTCAACCTACATCATCTTAGCCATGAGAGCATAGTTAGAAAACATATTTCAAGGACCTTCTTGGTAAATGTCATGAATTCTTCTAGTTTTTTTAAATTTATTTTCATCATCACTTTCACTTGATTTTTGAAATTGTGTTCGTTCTCTTCTTGTAGAAGATTGCACACCTTGATTTTGATCATTAGTAGAAGTGGACTTATCTTCTTGAATCAAAATTGGAAAGTAAGATAATTTAGGAGGATTATCAATCTTAACATATTCATCAAACCATACATTCCTTTTGATATGAATTTTATTTGTTTTATGATTGTATAATGTATATCCTTTTGACTCCTCACTATACCCAACCATTATGCACTTCTAACTTTTCCTTTCAAGTTTGTTCCTTCTTTCATTAGGATTGTGAACATATACATTACAATAAAAGACTCTAAAATGTGATAATGTAGGCTTTATTCCACTCCATGCCTCTTCTGGTGTTATATTTAAAACTACCTTAGTAGGTGTTCTATTCAAGATATATGTCACAGTATGAACTGCTTCAACCCAAAATTTTGCATCTATATTTCTAGAATGAAACATACACCTAGCCATTTCTATTATAGTTCTATTTTTTCTTTCAACAACCCCATTTTGTTGAGGTGAATAAGAAACTGTTGATTCTTTCTTTATGCCATGCTATTTACAAAATTCTAAGAAGGCTTTATTCATATACTTAGTCCCTCTATCTGTTCTTATTGTCTTTAGACATTTTCCACTTTTTTTTTAGTCAAAGCTTTAAACTTTTTAAACTTTTGAAACACTTCATCCTTATTTTGTAAAAAATACACCCAAATTTTTGTAGTACAGTCATCTATAAAGGTGAGAACATACCTTGATCCTCCAGGTCAATGTGTTTTAAAAGGATCCATTACATCACTATGAACCAAATGTAGAGGATTTCTTGCCCTCCATGATTTATCTTGTGAGAAACTTTCCACATGTTTCTTTCCCATTGCACATCCTTCACATACCTTATGACTTGGTGAGATCTTGGGAACCATGCACCATATATAGTTGCTCCATAAGCTTGAGACTTTGATAATTGATATGTCCCATTCATTCATGCCATAACCTTCTCATAGCATCATATTTGGAAATAGCACATAGATTCTCATTTCCATTGTTAGAAGTAAATTCTTGAAATTTATATAATCCACACTCTATTTTACCAATTGCAGTCACTTTATAATTATTGTTCACATCCTTGATTAAATATTTATCATTATAGAACTCTAATTTACACCCTTGATTTGCAATTTAAGATATAGAAAGTAGATTTGTTTTTAATTCACAAACATTCTTTACATTTTTTAACAGACCATTATCAACTTTGACATTTCTAGTACCTTTAACTTCTAAAGCACTATTATTTCCCAAATATATATTTTTTGCACTACTTTCTCTTATTGATTCAAATTGCTCCTTATTATAAGACATGTGTTGTTTAGCATGAGAATCAATAACCCAATCATCCTTAAAAGAATTATTTTCTTTTAAGTGCAACACAAATAGCGTTTCTTTTATGATCAATAAATTTAGTAGACTTATTTGTATTCTTTTTTGTATCTCTATTTTTTTTGAAAAATTCATTTGCTTTATGACCCATCTTGCCACAATAATTGCGTTTCCATTTACTTCTATTATAATCTATACTTTTATTTTCACACTTCCAATTTCTTTTTTTGGACTGATTATCTTGTGACTTTTTGTAATAATTCTTTCCTTTCATTATGAATGCTTGAGATTCACTATCAAATGATTCTCTTTCTTTAATTTTTATTTTCTCTTTCTGAACTAGTTTATCACATAATTATTCTAATTTAATACTATTTAATTTATCAGCAATATCTAATCCCCTTATAAATCACTGATAAGATCCTCGAAGACTTTGTAATATAATTTGCAGAAAATCTCTATCATTTATATCCTTTCCAAGAGAAGAAAGCTCATTTTTCTTTTCCTCCAATTTACTTACATGAGAGATTAATTCTTGTGAACTTGACAATTTCATATAATATAACTCCGTGGTGAGAGATAAGATCCATACATCACCTGAATTTTGATATAAATTCTTAAAAATATCTCATACTTTGACTCCACTTTTCTCATTATGAAATTCTGGAAAAACTTCTTCTGAAAGTGTAAGCTCTATAAGTGTTGCTTCCTTTTTATCTCTTTTATCCCAATTTTCTTGATCTTTTCCAGGATTTGCTGGTCTTGGTTCACTGCCAGTAAGAATCTCAAAACAATTTTGAAGAGTTAGAGTAATTTCTATATGAGATACCCAATCATAATAATTTTTCCCATTTAATTTTACTATGGGAAAAGTGTTACAAAGAGAATCCGTTATTTCAGCTTCTTTCCTTATACATGAGAATGAAACACACTTCAAGTTCTTTAATACCCAGAAAAAAATAAAAATTTCTCACCAATTCTTGTGTAGAAATTCTTTCCTTTGTTGAAGAATTATCCCTTGCTTCCAAAAAATTTTGATGCTTCTTATAGCTAGATTAAAGCCTGTAGAGATAAAAATTCACACTATAAAATAGCTGTATCCACTACCCAAGATTTAAAATTGCTCTGATACCATATTGAGAAATCTAAAATGACAGTAAAAAGAAGAGTATATTATAAAAATAGAGCATAGACAGAGTAAAAGAAACTGATTAAATGTATTATATGCACAGAGAAAATAGAGCAATGCCTCTATTAATATACAAAGAAGGAGTATGTAACACTTTATTGTTATTTTTCTACACTACATATTAGTGAGGGAGGCTACATTATTTATACACTTCCTACAGACTTCTGGAGTATTCTACAGAAGCTATGGTGAAGATAAGAATAGGATAATTTTGGATTCTTCCTCCCAACACTATTAAGAGAGTTTTGGCATATTGTACATATTTCTTATTTCATGAGAATTTTGAAGTATAATAAATGCTCACCAATGAAACAACAATGTAGATAAAAACAAACATTATTTTGACAGTCGGGTACACGAGTGGCTTTAAGAACTATCGACACCCAATTGTATTTTATTTCAAATGATACTAGGGGAGCCTGACTCCCTGACATCATGCGGATTTCAAAAAATTTCAAATCAATTACATGATTTGTTAGTCAGGTCCGCAGTTCAGTTTTACAACTTTAGCATGCTGCCATAAAACATTGGAGCCCGATGAGGAAAACACAATAACCATTACGTTTGTTAATGCCTATAACATTTTGCTACAAAATGTATGTCAAATAGTTATGAATTTGTGTGTTTCTTGAAACCATTTAGGAGGAGGGACTAAAAATGGATTTAGACCTATTGAGAGTAATAATCTCAACATGTATAGAGTCAATTCTCAGACTCTTCCTGTCCATATCCAATTTATATCCATTTATGCAATTGGCCCCACTCTTTAATAATTCTTCCACCATATGCATGATGGTATTCTTTTAATCCACATGATATTCCACACAGCTAAGTGCAATGCCATGTCGCCTTGATTATCCTTTTTGTTGATGAATTTCTTAATCAATGTGATTCACCATCTATGGGCAGGAGAAGCTAAAAAATCATTTCAATTTGTGTAGTCATTGCACTCTAAATGTATGCTTGAAACTAGTTCATTTTAGACTACTCCAGAGGTCAGAATAAACATTGCATTGGACATGCTAGAAATTTATCTCCAAAAGATTTTCCCGCACCGAAAGGTTGTCTCACATACACACAATTCGCCCCTTCTCCCTAAGCCAGAAAGTTTTCAATTTTTACTTGTGATACAATCAAGGATGGATGATCCAAGAATGGACAGTCTTGTTGGAGATTTACTTCTGGAAACTAGTTGATTGTATGTTTGTCATTGATGACAACATATGATATACAATAATGTTCGGTATGTACTTATTAGAATGATGGTATCAAGCCTTGCGTGGTTATGTTTATGTTGTAGATATGTTTATTATGTTGTGATCATACACACAGACTCAGATATGAAGTTTCAGTTGTGTTGTGTAATTCTATTATGTGGCAGTTATAGTTTTTGGAGTTTGTCTATATAGAGCCGACGTATTACATTGGTTATTGAGTTGCACCTATCTTCGGGATATGCATGTGTATATTCATGATTAGTTATGATTTGATGATAGTTTTCTAAAGGTGCCAAACGTGTTTCAAGAAGATTGCAAAGTTAGAGTTAATTTGGTGAGGCCAACTTAGTGAAGCTTCGCGTCTATTCAGTTTATATTTGTGCGGTTGTAATTATGCTTGTGTGATTAGTAAAGCTGAGAAGGATGTTATGAAGAGTTGTCTTACAGGTCCCTTGATCTCATACTTTGAGGAAGATACTTATAGCAAGTCATTTGTGATATGCTAAGTGTGAATGATACGAAAAGAGACAGAAAATGTACAGAGCAGAATATCAGTTGTGGTTCATTCATCAAGGGTCTATGTGAAGAAGCAGTAGAAGATTAAAATACATTGGAACTGATCAAGATAGCAGGTCTACTCTATAGTTTATCATCAGATATAGTACATATCTATTCTACAGAAGGTTGTAGCCTTCACCATTAAAGCAATGAGCTTTTTGGACAGTGAGTCTACCACCCCTTACAGGGTTATTTGTAAAAGACTCCTAACAGGGTCTGACCCTTAACCAGGTGTCTATACTTATTGCATTGTAAAGTACAACTCCTAATAGGGTTGAAATATCTTCTAACAAGGATTACTATAAACAAGTATAGTTCATTGTGGGTACTAATTGCCACCGATGTTTTTACCATTTGGTTACCCCATAACCAAATTATGGTGTTGCCTATTTGTGTTATCTGAATGTGCATTTGCTTTATTATATTCTGGAGTTAATAAGGTTAAAGAATTAACAAACTGATAATTGATTCATCCCCCCCCCCCCTCTTAGTTATCCTTTGGGACTATTCTAACAATTGGTATCAGAGCCAAGTTCCTTGAAGAAGCCTAACAACTTAAGGTAGATTAGATGTCTTGCTTCAGAAAATAGAGCCATAAGTTCGATGGAGAAAATTATCTATGTAAAAACAAAATGATAACACATCTACAGTGTGTTGGTTTTGATATCTTTGAGATAGCCACACAAGAAGTTGTTATTCCCTCTTTAAAAGATCTATCAAGAGATTATGCTACTAGTAAACAGAAGGATACATTCACAACTAATGCAGTTGCCAAAGAAGCCCTTATAAGCGCACAATCTGATAGTGAATTTTCTGAGATCAAGAAATTAGACAAGGCATACACAATATGGAAGTATTTAGAAGACATGTTTGAAGGATATGTTCAAGAAAAGAATGCACACAGGAAGACATGGAAAAAGAAATACAACAGTCTTGAGATGTTATCTGAAGATAACATTAGAGCCTACAATCAAAGGATAAATGAAGCAGTCTCTGGAATCAGAAACAATGGTGGAGAAATATCAGAAGAAGATATAATGGACAAGCTGTTGACTACCTTAACATCAGACTATGAAAACAAGATAAGTATTCTAGAGGAAACCATGCAATTTTCACAAGACTTCAAGAGAGAGACTTTGATCACTAAAATATCTACATTTGAGATATCAAGATTGAAGACTGAACCAAAAGGTGAAACAACCTTCAAAGCCTCAGTTCATGGTAAGAAACCTCACATCTCTAGCAATAATGAGAAAGAAGAAGTTGATGAAGAACTAGAAGAAATAATTGCCATGATTGCTAGAAGAGAAAATAAAGGCAAAGGGAAATATGAAAGACAACTTCCATTCAAATGTTTTTCATGCAACAAGATTGGTCACTTTGCATCCAAGTTTCCTACAAGAGTAAAGAAATTTAGATCTGACTATAAACCTAAATACAGGAAGGAATGCTATCATGCTGAAGAAGGTGTAACTGATGAAGATTCAGGAGAAGATGAAATTGGATTCATTTCCCTTAAAGACATGGAAAAAGTGATTGAGCATATGGACATTGAAGATGAAAAGGAAACACAGGAGTTAGCCCTAATTTCCAAAGTAGACATTAGAACTGATTGGATCATTGACAACAGATGCTCTCATCACATGACAGGTGATAAACATAGATTTGTTCATCTAGACAAGTACAAAGGTGGTATGGTTAGATTTGGAGATAACACTCCTAAACCTATCATAGGAAGAGGATCCATCACCCTGGATGGAAAGAACAAGAAAAATGATGTTCTGTATGTTGATGGATTACATCAAAATTTACTAAGTGTTGGAAAACTACTTGAAAAAGGTTATCATTTGGAATTGAAAGACAACAAATGCATTATTAGCAAAAAAGGAGACATGATTGCATCAGGCTCCAAAACAAAAGGTAATGTTTTCTAGCTCAATTCAGATGTAAGTTGTTTTGTTGCAAAAGTGGATGATAGTTGGTTATGGCACAAGAGACTCTGTCATATCAATTTTGATAATATAGTAAAGATAAGAAATGTCAAGGAAGTTAGAGATCTCCCAAGCATTGCAAGACAAGCTGACACAATATGCAGGGAATGTGTTATGGGAAAGCATGTAAGGAGTTATTTTAGAAGCAAGTAGAACTCAGCTGGAAACAAGTTAGACCTAGTGCATACAGATTTTTGTTGTCCTACTCAAACCAGGTCATATTACGAAGAAAGGTATTTCATTTTGTTTGTTGATGATTTTTCAAGAATGATGTGGTTTGCGCTCTTAAAAGAGAAGTTTGAAGCCTTTGAAAAGTTCAAAATATTCAAAGCCAAAGTGGAGAATGAATCTGGATTAAAACTTAAGTGTCTGAGATCACATAGAGGAGGAGAATTCACCTCTGACCAATTTTATGACTATTTTGAAGAACATGGAATTAAAAGATAGTTGAGTGCACCTAGAACCCCACAGCAGAATGGGATAGCAGAAAGAAGGAACGGGATCATACTTGATACAACACGCACTATGATAATTGAAGGAAAAGTTGCGCACACCTATTGGAGAGATGCAGTTAATACAATAGTCTACACTATCAATAGAACTCAACTAAGACCAGGAATGGATAAGAAAGCTTATGAACTTTGGTTTGGTAATGTACCTACAGTAAAATACTTCAGAATATTTGGTAGCAAGCGCTACATCAAGAGAGATGATGGTGTTGGCAAGTTTGATGCTAGAAGCGATGAAGGTATTTTCCTTGGTTACTCTACTAAAAGAAAAGCATACAGATGTTTTAATTTGAGATTAAAGAAGATAATTGAAAGTACTCATGTAAATATTGATGAGAAGT
>MU225937.1:1616525-1642936 GCA_018584345.1 Thuja plicata
TGAAGAGGTATGTTTACTTTCATAGATTGAACCTTTAAATGTTGAAGATGCTTGCAAGGATTCTGATTGGCAGAAAGAAATGGAAGAAGAATTAGATCAAATAATAAAAAATGATACATGGGAATTGTTCCCTAGACCCAGCGACAAAAATGTGATTGGAACAAAGTGGGTATTCAGAAACAAGATGAATGAAGATGGTACAGTGGTAAGAAACAAAGTAAGACTAGTGTGTAAAGAATATGCATAGAGGGAAGGGATAGATTATACTGACACATTTTCCCTTGTGAGTAGACTAGAAGCCATAAAGTTATTCTTGGCTTATGCAACATTCAAGGATTTTAAAGTATATCAAATGGTTGTTAAATCAGCTTTTCTGAATGGTGACTTGAAGGAATAAGTATACATAGAACAGCCTGAAGCATTCAATCTATTAGATAAGCTAGATATGGTATGCAGATTAAAGAAAGCACTCTATGGACTTAAACATGCCCCAAGAGCTTGGTATGAGAGACTAGATGGTTATCGTACTAGGATTGGATTTAAGAAAGGAGTAGAAGATTATAACCTATTCATAAGAGAGAGAGACATGATGGACTATTACTTGTTGCCATATTTTTTGATGACATTATCTTTGGAGGTAATGACAAGCTTAGTTTAGAATTTGCAAAAGAAATGCATAATTAATTTGAAATGAGCATGATTGGTCCTATAAAATATTTTTTGGGATTAAATGTAAAACAGACAGATAAAGGAATATTCATAAATCAATCCAAATATGTGAGGGAAATATTGAAGACCTTCAAGATGGAAGACTGTAAGCCAGTATGCACTCCTATGATAACTGGAAGCAAACTTTCTAAAGAAGATGATTTCGTAGCAGTTAAAAAGACATTATATAAGTCTATTATTGGAAAACTTATATATCTTACTCAATCTAGACCAGACATATCTAATGCAGTTGGAATTATTGGAAGATTTGCAGCTGAACGAAAACAAAATCGTCTAATGACAATAAAGAGAATATTCAAATATCTAAAAGCAACTATAGACTATGGTTTATGGTATCCTAAATCAGAGAATGTACAACTTCATGTGTATACAGATGCAGATTGGGAAGGTTGTCTTGATGATAGGAAGAGTACTTCTGGAGGAGAAGTATTTCTTGCAGATAGGTTGGTTTCTTGGGTAAGCAAGAAGTAGAATTCTATCTCTCAGTTGAAAGAAGAAGCTGAATATGTTGCAGTAGCATTGAATTGTTCAACAATGGTTTGGATCAAATGGATGGTTAAAGATTTTGGTATAAAGGTTGACTATCCTATTGTTATTCACTATGATAACACTAGTACTATCAACATGTCCAAGAACCATGTGATGCACACAAAGATAAAGCACATTGAGATTAAATACCATTTTCTTAGAGAAAAAGTTACAGATAATGAAGTAAAATTGGACTATGTGAGCACCAAAGAATAGTTAGCAAATATTTTCACAAAGCCTTTATCAAAAGATACTTTTGAGTATCTTAGGGAGAAGTTGGGAGTAATTTCCTCTCCTAAGTCTGATTATAAAAAGTAGCAAGTACATTAGTCATTAAGTGACTGATCAATGGTTGACTACTCTACTTCTGGAGTAATACCTGTGCTTAATTGTTTATGGCACCCTTTGCCATTGATGGAAAAGAGGGAGTATATAGTAAGGGGGAGCATCTACTCTGGGAGAGTATAAACATAGATAGAGGAGTTGCAGTAGTGTAGAAAAATATTTGATCAGGATATTAAGGAGATTGTAAAAAGAAAGAAGACACCAGGTGCTGAAGATGTTTTTAATATCATATGTTTCCATCAATGTCAAAGGGGGAGATTGTTGGAGATTTACTTCTGGAAGCTAGTTGATTGTATTATTGTCATTGATGACAACATATGATATACAATAGTGTTCTGTATGTACTTATTAGAATGATGGTATCAAGCCTTGCACGGTTATGTTTATTTTTTAGACATGTTTATTATGTTGTGATTATACACGTAGACTCAGATATGAAGTTTCAGTTGTGTTGTGTAATTCTGTTATGTGGCAGTTACAGTTTTTGGAGTTTGTCTGTACAGAGTCGACGTATTACATTGGTTCTTGAGTTGCAACTATCTTTAGGATATGTGTGTGTATATTCATGATTAGTTATGAGTTGATGATAGTTATCTAAAGGCACCAAATGTGTTTCAAGAAGATTGCAAAGTTAGAGTTAATTTGGTGAGGCCGACTTAGTGAAACGTCGTGTCTATTCAGTTTATATTTGCATAGTTGTAATTATGCTTGCATGATTAATAAAGCTGACACAGATATTATGAAGAGTTATCTTATAGGTCCCATGATCTCATACTTTGAGGAAGATACTTATAGCAAGTCATTTGTGATACACTAAGTGTGAATGATACGAAAAGAGACAGAAAATGTACAAAGCAGAATATTAGTTGTGGTTCATTCATCAAGGGTCTATGTAAAGAAGCAGTAGAAGATTTCAATACATTGGAGCTGATCAAGATAGCAGGTCTACTCTACAGTTCATCATCAAATATAGTGCATATCTATTCTATAGAAGGTTGTGGCCTTCACCATTGAAGCAGTGATCTTTTGGACAGTGAGTCCACCACCCCTAACAGGGTTATTTGTAAAAGACTCCTAATAGGATCTAACCCTTAACCAGGTCACTATACTTATTTCATTGTAAAGTACAACTCCTAACAGGGTTGAAATATCTTCTAACAGGGATTACTATAAACAAGTATAGTTCATTGTGGGTACTAATTCCCACCAAGGTTTTTACCATTTGGTTTCCCCGTAACCAAATTATGGTGTTGTCTATTTGTGTTATCTGAATTTGCATTTTCTTTATTATATTTTGGAGTTAATAAGGTTAAATAATTAACAAGCTGATAACTGATTCACCCCCCCTCTCAGTTATCCTTTGGGACTATTCTAACAAGTCCAACCTTCTAGCTAAATAATAAGCACAACACAAAACAAAAATGCAACCAGATATAATAAGTTATATCAGCTTAGATTATCTTCAGAATTTAATTACACAGCTATAAGGCCTTCCCGTTTATGGCCAGATACAAAGAAATCACACTAAGATCTATCAAAGAGATCTTCTACAAGAAATAAACCATATACCTTCTACCAATGACACACTTTGCATTCAAACTCTACTCCCAAGTTTGTCCTAGAATTTTCTATAAAATTCCTCTCCAATCTCTCCCCTTTCTACTCTACCCATACCCTCTTTTTATACCACATATCCACAACTCAGCTTTACAAATAAAATAAATCAACAAAATATAATTTGGCATCAAGAACATAAAACCCAATGTGTTCTCTATTAGTCAACTTCCAACAACCATTTAATTCACCTAGGAGAAAGAACCAACCCATATTTAGGTCATCACAATCCCCAATGAGAGATCCTCATTAAATGTAGCAACCCAAATTAAATGCAAATGTTGGCCAACAGATCCAACATAAATAAAAACTAGTGGGTGAGATAGATCACCGAGCACCAGATACCCAATTAGTTAAGCCACCGAGAAAAAAAAAACTCGACATTGAGACCCATCAGTAAACTAAGCCATAAAAAACAACTAAGTCAACAACACCTCCACTTAGCGAAGCCACTGATAAAATAACTACTGAGCCTGAGCACAAAGCTACCGAGAAAGAAACAGTGACTGAGCACCCCAACCACCGACTACCATAACTGAGAATTCCAACAAGTAAACCGTGTAGTTTATCAAAATTCTCCAACCAAATGCTGAGCTCAAAAAAACATATTTTTGGTTGATACAGGATTTCCATGAACCCCAAGATGCTCTTGCATCAGACACTCCAGGTAAAAGAAAAGATGTTCCCACAAAGGAATCAAGAACATCTTAAGGAAATTAGAACAAGTATCCCATAGTTGTTCTTAACCCATACATCCTCTTGTCCTTTAGTCTTCACTCTGTCTATTGTTTTATTTGGAAAGTTTACCTTCCCTACACTATTCTAAGATCTCTTGTCTGTAACCGATAGGAACTGACTTCGACCATCATCTGTCTTCTTTTTCTCTTTTAATGTACTTTTGCTACCAGCAGCATTTTGTTGAACCACATCTTCATCAGACTTAATGATCACCTCTTTATCCAACTTGGTATCTTCTGAATCTTTCTTTCCAATAAGTACCAACATCTATTGTACCACCTTAGTAAGAAATGTCACTTTTTTCTTAATCTCTGCAAATTCCTCCAAGATGTCACTCTCCTTAACTCCTTTTATTTTCTCCTTCATTTTACTCATAGGAATAGGTTTATCTACTCTCTTCTCCTCATGTCTGCCAATGTCACTCAGACAATATCTGATAACTCCACATATTCTAACTTTTGTTTCTTGTAAAGGTATCATTTTTTGCTTAGATTCACCCTTCCTCACCACATAGGTATTAGCATGACCATCAAACATAGTACACCTATCAAACTTCACAAGTCTTCCAAGAAAAGGTGACAAGAATCCATAGTCAACACATCACATAATATCTCATCATGATAAGCCACAATCTTAAAATTAACAACACATTTCTCCTCAATCCTAATCTTAGAGACATCTTGTATCCATCTAATCCAATAAATATTTATATGTTCCTTCTTTCCAACTTTAATTTACTAACCATCTCTTTTGAAACAAAGATCTCAAAACTGCATCCATCAATTATAAAATTACATATCTTATCCTTACACTTACATCTAGTTCTAAAAAAATTCCTTCTTTGCACTAGTTCATTAACACATGCAGCCGGTCTTCTAGTGATCAGAACTTCACCCTCTTCTATAACATTCACTGTACTTTCCTTGGTAGTTGGTGCAACTCTTCTTTTAGGGCATTGAAAATCCCTATGGCTCTTCTCACCACACTAAAAATTATTACCCATGAAATCTATTGGGATAATTTAGAAAGGTGTGTACTAAGAGAGGAGGGGTGAATCAATACCCTTAAAAAATTTCAAACAAATCTTTGTAATCAAATATATCTTTATAACCGACTGAGTGGATAATATTCACCAAACATGTAATGTCACTACTGAAATGTAAATTCATGTAAAGTAAAAAATACACATACATTGAATTTAAGTAATCATGACACTACTATTTTGGTTTCATAGAAAACCCTTGTTAGAAGGTAGAAATTACAATGGGGATGAGACCCACAAAACTTCACTAAGTAGCAGTAAATAAAGTAGCCTGTTAAATCTTACAAAGATTGATCACTTCTAGTGACCTTACCCTATTAGGAGTAACAATGAGATTGATTAGATCTACCTCATGTGAGGATTTAGCAACACAAAGTATGTGTGCACTTGGTTAATATATTTATACAAAGATGGTTAAGTCTACTATGTTAGGAGATTTTTGGGGTCTATTACAATTGTTAGAGAGTAACACAATTGTGATCTGAAAAAATACAATCTCTATATTGTGAATATAGATCCTTTAAGTGCATATAAAATGTATCACCTTACTGTGAATGATAATACCTTTTTCTCTGCTCTGCTTGGTAGCCTTGCCTCTGTTATGAAAACTGATTAATTTAATGTAGTCCTTGTCCTAAAACCCTTGTCTGATCTCTGATGTCCATAATATGGTGGCTACTTAATCAACATAGATTACAAAATGATATATTTACATTATATATCAAACCTTATGACCTAATTAGGGTTTTATAAAATCTTCCTTAACCTAAGATCAAAGGTGTACAAAATTTACCTTGATCATCTAAATATAGAAGATATAAACAATTAATGTTATGAATCCATAATTAATGTTCTCCTCGATCATTGTAAACCATTATCCAAGTCAGAAAATTTTATTACCTAGATTGATGTGCCATAAAAAACTTTTATGTGGCCTCTGGTCCACTTCGTAAATGTTATCTCTTGATGCTCGATGTTCTCTGTGTACCTCAGTGCATACTGTGTGCTCACTGTAGACTACTACTCAGTAAAGTCTGTCTGTTCGGTAATCACTGCACTCGGTTAACTATGTGTGTGATTGGTTCTCTAGGTTAACTCTGCACTTTGGTGATTATACTGATTGGTATTGTCTGTGACTTTGTTACCAACTGTTCATTTGAGTGCTTGGATACTAATGACAACCTTCTAAGCTCTTTTGGAGTAACATTCTCCCCCTTTGGCATTAGTATCAAAAACTTGTATATGTAGATGTAGTATACACACATCAACTTATATATAGTTACTATACATAGTGACTCCCCCTTTGTACATGCTCGATATATGTATATGTTTCCCCCTATATACATAAGTACATATAGTTTCCCCCTTTTTTGAAAATAATGACAAAAAGAATAAACTCACAGCTTGTCAAAAAAGTTAGGATGGGTCTTCTAGAGATTTTCCATTAACTTCTCCAATTCCTCTTTTAGATGCTCAAGGGTCAATAGCTCTATATTGAGTTGAGCATGCATATCATATATTATTTTTGTGGTTGATAGTTCCGGGGTGGCAATCAAGTTCTTTTCCAATGTCACATGTTTCTGCATCATAACCAAATGTGGTAGTAACGTAGCCTGTAGATCAAATACTTGTTCTCTAATTTTGTCCTCTTCCTTCTTCAAATCAAGTCTCAACCTCTATGTTTGGAGAACCTTGGTGTAATGCATCTGCAATTCATGTTGCTCGGTTGAAAAATTCCCAGCACTATCTTTTAGATCTTGATCTAACTGCTTCATCCTTTCACTAAGGTTGGTAGTGAAGTGATCTAAAGTGCATAAATTTTGTATATTTACAAGGGCTTCAGATATAATAGTTTCTAAACCATTTAAATTTTTTGATAGTGTTAGCTTGTTGACTGCCACTGCCTAGGTGATCTTCTCAGTAAATTTATACTGAATCTTCTTTTCTACTCTTTCCTCTAGCTTCTGCTCGACATCAATATCTGGATTGTTTATTTCCTTAGTGAGCAGTGCAAGTTGGTCAAGTATGGGGGCTGACTCATCAATGTTCACGTCTAGAACAACTTGCATTAGAATCCTCTTAGTGGTCTCTAACACGTGTGTATTTTTACATTCTTGCCTCATCTTATCCTATGCTTCTTTTTAGGTGCAGAGCTCACCATATTTATTAAGTGTTTCAGGATCAAGTGTCTTTGGATCCCATTCAGGAATTTATATGATTTCATCTAGAGTTACTATATCCTTTCTTCCTTTCTTCTTTTTCTTCTTCTTCTTCTCTTTTGTTCTTTATTAAGGAGATAGTGTCAATGATAATTGAGCCTTTTTCTTGGTTTCTTTCTTTGTTGGATCACTTGGTGTGATGTCTTGGGAAGGTGCCTTGATGGATGACTTGGTGTCAGTACTAGAAGTTTCTGCTATCGTTGTTTCTATGTTACCTTCACCTTTGTCTATGGTATCACTGGTGTCTTTAGGTGCATCACCTTGTGTTGTCCCACCACTATGCCCGGTCTCTTTACCGTGAGTATCACCCTCGTCTTCTGTTGTGTTTGTAACCTGCTCGGGTGTAGTCTTTTGTGCTTCACTTTCTATCTCAATAGCTTGTACCAAGATAGGCAAATAGCCTGGTACCATTTCTCAAGTGACCTCTATTGTGTCATGTTCATCTATGGTTTCAATTGCTCTGATTATCTCATATTCTTTAGCCTTATCATCATGATCACCTTTAGTAATGTCATTTATTGTGATCTCTAGATGACTTATATTAGTCAATAGTGCTGGAATACCATCTAATACATTGTCAACATCTGCGTCATAAACATATATTGGTTTCATGGGCGGTCAATGTCCCTCAGTATCGACTATAGATGTAATGTCTGTTACTTCCTCAGTTTCCTCTGGTGGTGAGAAAATCTTTCCAAATCCTGGTGCTTTCTTCATCCACTTCCTTCATATTCCATTGTAGGATATTCAATGTTCGTGCTTTCTTGGGAAATATCTTGGCATACTTTTTATACTATTATCAATCTCTTCCACAGTGCACTCAACCTTTAGTAGAGTGAGAGCTACCTCTCTCATCTATTTCTCAGTGTTGAGTGCATACGTCCATCTGGCTGATATCTTATCATATAATTCTTGTAGAATGTAAGTAAAAAATTCAATAGGAACCCATTTGAAATTGATCATCATACCTACGATTTCTTCTTCAAGTTTTTTCTTATTCTCAGTAGTCGGATCTGCATATGCATGTACCTTAGGATGTCCTAAACTTTCTGTTGTTCTGACTGCTTCTGCAACTTCATCAATAGTCTTCGATGCCTTGTTTTTCACAACCTTAAATTGTTCAGTGTTGTCGTCATAATCATCCTTGTTCCTTAAATATATATTTCTCTGTCTCGGTGCTGTGATTTTTGGTTTCCTTGTCTGATTTGTGAAATTTGGTGATTTCTTGGTTATCTTTACAATAAATTTCTTTAAAGGTGATGAATTTACTATCACCGACTGTGATCTTGTACTTGGAGAAGGCTCAATCTTTATGAGTTTTCCCTTTTTGGCCTTAGGTGCCTCTGATTTTTCTTCATCAGACTTGGTGGCATCAACATCTTGTTTAGGTTCTTCATCTTTACCGACTGAAGTCTATTCCTCATTATCATCAACTATCTTATCCAGTTCTTCATCGGAGATAGTAAACTTTCTCTTCAAACTTTTAACAATCTTGGTCTTTTTTCTAGTTATCTTCTCAACTTGTAATCCAATTGATATTCTGGTCTTTGCTTCTTCATATGTGCCAAATCTCATGGCAGATTTGTCAACTGGTTTGTTTAATAACTTCTCTATTGCATCAGAGGAAATTTCAATGTCGAATTCATATTTCATAGGAGGTAGTCATGTTGTCCTAGGTTGTACTACTTTGATAAGAGTAATATCTATGTCAACTACAAAATAGATTTCATCCTTGTATTTCTCTACCAACTACATTGGTATCCTGGATATCTTTTCCATCCTTTCTTTGAACTTAGCAAAATACTCATTCATAACAGGTTCAAAATTTTTCCCTAGACTTGTAATGAAGTCACTGATTTGCAGTGTAATAAGTTGGTTTGTCTTTCATTTTACTTTACCGATAGAAGGAAAAATTTTTGTAGGTAGAATGATGTGCAAAGTAGTAGAGAACCAAACTTACATGTGTTAGATAGTGTTGTTCTGATAGTTCTCATATTCTCTTCAAGTTGCCTCTGCAACAGCTTGGATAGGTCAAGTTGTAAGCTTTTCTTTACAATCTTGTATGCAATGTCTACAGCTCCACATGCAACATTGTTTGGTTTGCTCGACTGGAAGATCTTGTATCCAATAATATACACACCAAACCTAAGTTCAGGATCACTACTAGAGTTGATTTTTAGACCTCTACCATCCCACTCGGCTCCTATAAGCTTTTCAATCTCAACTCTGGGTGGGTACCTTAGGGCTTTAGATTTATCCATTTTAGGATACCCGATAACTGCATGAATAAAATCTTTGGTTATCTTTTTCGGTTCATCTAGCCAAAGCTTTCCATTGTGTACTCGGCTCAAAAAAATATGTATCCACTCAGTTTTGAATGCATTCATGAACTTTAGGGCATTGGTTAACCCTTTCACTTCCAGATGCTTATGATCATCTTTTAGCTTTCCATCTGTGTAAATTGACTGGTAAGTTGATAAAAGCTCAAAATCCCCTATTTCACTTATCTTGCAGTGAATGTATGCTTGAACATCTTGAGCCTATAGAACCCTAGGCGGTATCGATGAAAATACACCTTTGTCATCGGGTTGGGCTGCAACCTGAGGATGTATCTTGTAGTTTGGTTCTGTGCAAGTGGAGTTCTTGACAAGAATAAAATTTTTCTCTTTCTTTGTCTTTCCCTTCATAGTTTGAGATGAGGACGCTATCAATTTTGAATTTAGGGCTTCCACTAAAGTAGAAATGACTCGTTAAGTTCAAATGTGTACTGTCTAACCTCTTTGTTGCATTAAACATACTCAGAATCTCTGCAAAATTCATGAAATACTTTGCTACAAATTTTCTCTCTATTTCTCTACTCTTCTCTATGATCATTGTGTGAACAAATGAGTTCACAACCCTTGAATTTATACCATATAACTTTAGGTGGTGGAATAAATTCTCATCACCAACCACTCGGTAGACAAACATAATGCTCGGTTAACACTGATGATACTTCAGCTTGGTGAGTATACAAAATACTTTGTTTCCTTAACAACTTGGTTATCTCTCACATATTCACCGACCGATAGTACTTACTCGGTACATATTAACCGACTCCACTAGATCAAACTAGTAAAAAAAATATAATACCATAGTGCATCTTAATTCATGCTAATTTGGCATTTGTACAATAAATACATGAAATGATATAATATATAGGATTGCAAAACATAGTTCCATACCTGCTTGTATTGCTCAGGTGGAGATGGTGGAACCACCTAATCCATCAGATGAAGTGTCATCGATTGTTGTTCTTGGTCCATCATTAACATTTGATGCTTTCCTCCACATTTTATTTCTGATCCTCATGATTTATTCAATTGTATTTCAATTTCCATAATTATTTATTCGGTATGCACAATCTCTTCTTAAGTGAGCGACCCAGTGACAGTGTCAACATGTCATTCCAGAGTTTGACCAATTCCTAGACTTGGTTCTCCATTGTATCATACAGTTTACTACTATATGTCCATATTTACCACATGGAGTGCAAGTAGCCCAAGTTTTATAATCCAATGCATAAGCATTACCTTGTCTTCTCAATTGATTTACCTTTTCTTGTCCTTTAGGCTTCTGAATTTTCTTTGTATTATTCCTGCATGCTTGTGATGTATGACCATGCATGTTGCAATTTTGATAATATTTATCCATGTATGATTTCTTCTTTGGTTTTTTCAACTTGGCTCTGCATTCATGTGCTTTGTGTCTATGCTTATTACAGATATAGCAATTACCATTTAATTTAGGAGATTTTCTAGAAATACCTTTTGTTTTGCTTCTGCAAAAATTTGATGTGTGGTCTGGTTTTCCACATTGATTACAAGAGGGCTTCTTAGGCTTCAGATTGGAGTATACATCTCTCTGTTCAACTTGATTTGATGATTCTCCTTTCTCGGTGTACCCTAATTTGGTATTGATATTCATTTTTCTTTAATAGTTCGTAAATTCATCCATTCTCTTATTACTGTCTTCTGATCTCTTAATCACTTCATTATGTTGTTGTAGAATCTTTAATTCATTTCTCAATTTTTCATTCACTTCTTTCAGTTCACCAATATCTTCTACTTTTCTAGCAAGCTCATTATTCACTTGGTTGGGCTCATGACTCATAGCAACCACTTGATTGGTAACCTCAAAGTAGTGTTGTGTAAGACTCAATATCTCAGAATCCTTTTCTTGTAGTTTTTCAGTCAATTGTCTTCTATCCTTAACAACCATGCCTCTTTCATGTTCAACTTTATTTTCTTCATTCAAGACTTCAACCATTCTAACCATTTGTGTATCTTGACCAAACTGCAGTGCTTTCACTTGTTCACTAAGTCGTTGATTGTTCTCAAACAGCTTTGATATGATTCCTTTAGATGCATTAGATATGCTACAAGATTCAGATCCAGATGTGTCAAATGGGTCATGAATCTCTTCTTCTTGATAATCAGTCTCACGAAAGTGAAGTTTAATGTCATTTATCTTAATCAACAACTCCCTGAGTTTCTCTTTGGCTTCTTTGTATTGTTTGACATAGATCTACAACTGTAACTTGATTTTCAATAGATTTGTCAAGAGTATACCTTTCCATTGTAAGATCTTTTCTCTTCAGTGATTAAAATTTCTAAACAAGAGAACTAGCTCAGATACCAATTGTTGGGATAATAGAAAGGTGTTTACTGAGAGGGGAGGGGTGAATGAGTACCCTTAAAAACTTTCAAACAAATCTTTGTAATCAAATATATCTTTATAACCGACTGAGTAGATAACATTCACCAAACATGTAATGTCACTGCTGAAATGTAAATGCATGTAAAGTAAACAATACACATGTACATGAAATTTAAGTACTCATGACACTAGTATTTTGGTATCACAGAAAATCCATGTTAGAAGGTAAAACTACGATGGAGATGAGACCCACAAAACTTTAGGGTGATCCCACAAAACTGTATCCCACTTTTTGGCTAACTTTGACACTGAAATGAACATTCTAAAAAAAATTCCACTTTCGGACATATATTGTCGTAAAACCATTAAGAATTTGAAGATTATGTAAACTAGTGACTTTTATCATTTTTTTTTCTAGTCTATAAATTTTTATTTTTTTTTTATATTTGGAATTTATTTGTATCTATTTTTCCTTCTCCTTCAAAAATTATTTTTGTGAAAATTAGCATTTTTCAGGAGTGACACTCACTTTGATCAACATAAATTTTTTTTATAAAAGTAATAAGAATGTAATTATTTTGAATTTAGGTTTGTAACACCAATATCTAGAGAATCCATTTGGTTTCATCCATTTTGGTTGAATATTTAATAGTCTATTGAGTTATGAAGGGACATTAATTATAATTTGGACATAGGTTCACTTGGATCGCTCTAACTCTATTTCTATATATCAAAATTCATTTATTCTTTTTTTGATAGAAAGGTAACATAAATACATATTTCCTAGATATTTTTCATACTTTTTTTTCCCATAATTTACTATTTTTCCAGAAGTGCCGAACAAAGAAGTCGCTAAATGGTCAAACATCCTATGTTTAGTAAAACTTAAAAAGAAAAGTATTAATAAACTCAATATATATATATATATATAATTGGAAAGCTTTCTCTGAGTACTATCATCCTGTATTTGGTTTTTTCAAATGAATTTATTTTATCCCACAAAAATTTAATGTCAAAGTGATTTTTTGTCAGCATTTTGATGGTAGCAAAGGAGACTTGATTATAGGTGTGAGTGAGGAGTAGAGGGATTATACCAATGGGATTTCCATCCAAGAGGATTTTATCTAGCCATTTTCAATTTACTCCTTCAAATGGGAGCTCTTAAGGCTTAAATCATCATATTTTCTTAAAAATGTGCAATTTCAGCAAAAATCAGGATGTTCAAAAAAGTGGGACACACTATTGTGGGACCACCCTTCACTACTGCAGTAAATAAAGTAGCATGTTAAAGCTTACAAAGATTGATCACTTTTGGTGACCTTACCCTGTTAGGAATATTAATGAGATCGATTAGATCTGTCTCATGTGAGGATTTAGCAACACAAAGTATGTGTGCACTTGTTTAAGAGATTTACACAAAGATGGTTAAGTCTACTTTGTTAGAATATTTTTGGGGTCTATTACAATTGTTAGAGAGTAACAAAATTGTGATCTGAACAAATACAATCTCTAAATTGTGAATATATATCCTTTAAGTGCATATAAAATGTATCACCTTACTATGAATGATAATACCTTCTACTCTTCTCTGCTTGGTAGCCTTGCCTCTATTCTAAAAACTGATTACTGCAATGTAGTCCTTGTCCTAAAACCCTTGTCTAATCTTTGATGTCTATAGTATGGCGGCTACTTGATCATTACTTGATCAACATACATTACAAAATGACATATTTACATTATATATCAAACCTTATGACCTAGTTAGGGTTTTACAATATCTTCCATTACCTAAGATCAATAGTGTACAAAATTTACCTTGATCACCTAAACATAGGAGATATAAACAATTAATTTTGTGAGTCTATAATTAATGTTCTCCTCGATCATTGTAAACCATTATCCAAGTCGTAAAAAAATTGTTATCTAGATCGATGTGCCATAACAAACTTTTATTTGGCCTCGGGTCCACTCGGTAAATGTTGTCTCTCAGTGCTCGGCGTTCTCTGTGTGCCTTGGTGCATACTATGTGCTCGATGTAGACTACTGCTTGGTAAAGTCTGTCTTCTCGGTAATTGCTACACTTGGTTAACTCTTGCGTGATTATTGCTCTTAATTAACTCTGCACTTTGGTGATTATACCGAATGGTCTTGTCTATGAATCTGTTGCTGACTGTTCATTTGAGTGCTTGATTACTAATGACAACCTTCTAAGCTCTTTTGGAGTAATAGAAATCATTTCTTCCTCTTCCTCTTTTTCCACCATTGTATTTTCTAGTGGTTTGACTACTACTAGATCCTTCATTATTTGGTTTAGGATTCTCCACCACACTATTCTTGGTAGTTGTTTCACCTATCTTACCACCTCGGTTTCTGTTATTTTGTTTACCTTCAAACTTCTTATTCATCTTTTCTTGAATCTTTAATGTCATCTGATAAGAATCTCCTATTATTATCATTTGAATAGTAAGTATCTCTTCTTGAATACTAGGTCTCAATCTGTAGACATACCTAGCAACCTTTTCTTTATCAGCTTCAGAATGACCAATCCTAATCAGGATTCTATAAAACTCCTCAGTATACTCCTGCTTTGATTTCTTTGTCTTCTTTAAGGCTTGCATCTTTTTGAACATCTAAAATTCATAATCCACTAGAATGAATTGCCTTTTCAACTTTTCAACCATCCAACTCCATTTAGAGATATTTTCATTTCCTCTCCTACTTCTTTCCAATTCAAATTATCTCCACCAAATATTTGCATGACCTTTCATCTTTTCCTTTGCAAACCTAACTCAGTCAGAATCTTCTACTTCCTCATACTCAAAGTATTCTTTCATCTCATTAATCCAATCAATTAATTCATCTTGCCTAAGGTTTCCAACAAAAGTAGAAACTTAAATCTTAGGTCTTTTCCCAATTTTAGACATAGCTTTTAGAAATCTTGTCTCTTCTGGATCTCTGACTTCTTCTACAGCTTCTTCAAAATGTTCTTCATCCTTTGATTCTTCATCACTACCTCCGTTCTCTTTTGTTGCACTCTTTCTTCGTCAATCATCTTATAGATCTTGCACTTATCTTTGTAAAGATCTAAAATCTTCATGGTTTACTTCCTCAAGAGGTTCATCCTCTGTGATCTCATGAGTCTTCTTCAGGGGTATCTTTAATCCACTGATCTCCAAAAATTGAAACCTAGCTCTGATACCACCTCATGCAGTCAAAGATGAAGGATCCAAGAATGGATAGTCCAACCTTCCAGCTGAATAACAACCATAGGAGAAAACAACAACACAACCAGATATAACAACTTATATCAACTTAGATTATCTTGAGAATTTAATTACACACAACATGTCCGGCTGTAAGCCTTCCCAATTACAGACAAATACAAAAAAATCACACTAATATCTATCACAGAGATCTTCTGCAAGAATTAGGCCATATACCTTCTGCCAATGACACACTTTGCATTCACACTCTACTCCCAAGTCTACCCTAGAATTTGTTATAGAATTCCTCTTCAATCTCACCCATTTCTACTCTACCCATACCCTCCTTTTATACCACATAGCCACAACTTGTCTTTACAACTAAAATAAATTAAAAAAACCTAAGTCGTCATCAAGAACACAACACCCAATGTGTTCTCCATTAGTAGGCTTCCAACAATCATTACTTTCACCTAGGAGAAAAAACCAACCAAGATTTAGGACCTCACAATACCCAATGAGAGATCCATATTAAATGTTGTGACCCAAATTAAATACAAACATCAGCCAAGAGATCTAACAAAAATAAAAAAATGAGTCGGTGAGATAGACCACCAAGCACTAGAAACCCAGTCAGTGAAGCCACCGAGAAAACAACAAGTAAACAAGGAGACCCATTGGTAAAACGAGACACCAACAACAATTGAGTCAAAAACAACTCCACTCGGTCAAGCCATCAAGAAAATGACCACTGAGCCCGAGCACAAAGCTATCGAAAAAGAAATAGTGTCCGAGCACCCAACCATCAAGTACCACAACTGAGAACTCCAACAAGTAAACCAAGCAGTTTACCAAAATTCTCCAATCAAATACCCAACTCAAAAAACCATATTTTTGGTTGATACAGGATTTTCTTAAACCCCAAGATGCTCCTACATCAACTTGTGATATTCAACTAATCATAAAATTAAGGATTGTCCCTTTGACTGTAGGCTATTCAACAAAAAAAAAACATGTCTATCTATTTATCTATATATTGCATAACATGACATCCATCCATTGCACGATTTAACTTTTAAATAGACGAGGACTCAGTGGACGAGGATTTGATGAACATTTGGTCTGTGTCATATGGAGTTTGAAAAATTTCTCCCGCTCAGATTAATTTGGATAATATCAATTTTAAAATTTACAACACAGATTTGAAAGCACATTTGAATACAATTCAAACACACTGGCTAGATGATGAAGAAGTTCATAGAGAGCGCACAAAGAGAGGAAGGAGTAGTGTAGATCTTGGCAAGATGCCCGTTCAAAAATTAGGGACACGCTTCTCATCACTTTTGCATTCAAAATTATTTACATTTTTCCCTCTTGATTCTTTATTTTCATCTTCATTTTCTTTATTGCGACATTAAAATTTTTCTTTTATATTGTTTCAAATAATTTCACTTGGAGAAGTTCATATCATTGTTGATAGTTGTACACAATTCCTCCTCTAAATAAGAATCCTTGTAAATTTGTTCACAAGTTGTTTATGAGATATATATTTTGAGTTCCCAAAGAACTTTGTTTTGTCCATCCATTAGTTTGTTAGCATTGTAAATGGTTAGAACATTTTACTTTCATAAGATATTTTTTTGGTAGGACATCCCCTCAAAGTATGCTCCAAGAATGGGTTAATAAGCATTGGGTCCCACATCGGGTCATATTTGGTGTAAAGGTTTCTTTATTTTTATTTTTATTTTGCTAAGGCTAGCTATCCAAATGTGTCTTCAAACACAACCTTTGGTATGTGTGTGGTTTTGTTTGTCTTTCAACCCTAAAAGTGAAATTTGTTGACTTCAGATCAAAAGAAACTTTGTCTCAATTTTATTTGAGTTTTCGAGTTCATCCATTCCATGTTGAAAATTTTAACTTTTATTGTTGTCACCTTAAAGATGGTTATTTGTGTTGACATTTCTAGGTTTAACTGAGTCCATCCAAAAAAATGTATTTTTGATGAGATTAAATTTGTCTAATGATTTAAAAGTGTCAACTAACATTTGATCCCGTAACCTTGATCATATCTATCATGTGCTTTACCTTAACCTACTCAACAATTTTTACTTGTGATATTCATCTAATCAAAAAATTGAGGATTGTCCCTTTGACCGTTGGCTATTCAGCAACAAAAAAACATGTCTATTTATTTATCTATATATTCCATAACATGACATCCATCCATTGCATGATTTAACTTTATAAATATATGATGACTTGACAGACGAGGATTTGATGGACGTTTGGTCTGTTTCATATATAGTTTTAAAATTTTATCCTGCTCAGAATAATTTTGATAATATCGATTTTAAAATCTACAACACAGATTTGAAAGCATATTTGAATACATTACAAACTCGCTGGATAGATGATGAAGAATCACATAAAGCGGGCACAAATAGAGGGAGGAACAGTATAGAGCCAGGCAAGATGCCCGTGGCAAAATTAGGGACACCCTTCTTGTTACTTGTTACTTTTGCATTCAAAATTATTTGCATTTTTTTCCTGTTTTTCTTTATTTTCATCTTGTTTCTTTATTTTCATCTTGATTTTCTTTATTGTGACATTAAAATTTATCTTTTATACTGTTTCAAATAGTTTCAATTGGAGCAGTTCATACCATTGTTGATAGTTTGGTAACTCTACACAATGCCTCCTCTAAATAAGAGTCCTTGTAAATTTGTTCACAAGTTTTTTATGAGGTATATACTTTGAGTTCCTAATGAATTTTGTTTTGTCCATCCTTTAGTTTGATAGAATTTATAAATGGTTTGAACATTTCACTATCATAAAATATTTTGTTGGGAGGACATCCCCTAAAAGTATGCTCCAAGAATTGGTCAATAAGCATTGGGTCCCGCATGGGGTCATATTTGATGTAAAGGTTTCCTTCTTTTTTATTTTGCTAAGGCTAGCCATGCAAATGTTTCTTCAAACACAACCTTTGGTATGTGTGTAGTGTTGTTTGTCTTTCAATCCTAAAAGTGAAATTTAGTGATTTCGGATCAAAATAAACTGTCTCAATTTTATTTGAGTTTCCTAATTCATCCCTTCCATATTGAAAAAATTTACTTTTTTTGTTGTCACCTTAAAGATGGTTATTTGTGTTGACATTGATAGGTTTTAAGTTAAGTCCATCTAAAATATATGTTTTTGTTGAGATTAAATTTATCCAATGATTAAAAAGTCTCAACAAACATTTGAGCCTGTAACCTTCATCACATCTAGCATGTGCTTTACCTTAACCTACTCAACAATGTTTACTTGTGATAGTCAACTAATCATAAAATTGAAAATTGTCCCTTTGACCGTTGGCTATTCAACAATAAAAAATAACATGTCTATCTATCTCTCTATATATTCTATAACATGACATCCATCCATTGCGTCATTTTAATTTTTAAATAGTCGAGGACTTGACGGATGAGGAAATGATGGATGTTTGGTCTGTGTCATATGGAGTTTGAAAAATTTATCCTGCAAAGAATAATTTGGATAATATAGATTTTAAAATCTACAACACGCATTTGAAAGCACATTTGAATATGATTCAAACACATTGGCTAGATGCTGAAGAAGCTCATAGAGTGGGCCCAAAGAGAGGGAGGAGAAGTGTAGAGCCAGGCAAGATGCTAGTGCCAAAATTAGGGACACCCTTTTCACCACTTTTGCATTCAAAATTATTTTCATTATTTTCCTCTTTTTCTTTATTTTCATCTTGATTTTATTTATTGCGACATTAAAATTTATCTTTTATATTGTTTCAAATAGTTCCGATCAAAGCAGTTCATACCATTGTTGATAGTTTGGTAGCTCTACACAATACCTCCTCTAAATAAGAGTCCTTGTAAATTTGTTCACAAGTTTTTTATGAGGTATATATTTTGAGTTCCCAATTAATTTTGTTTTCTCCATCCTTTATTTTGATAGCATTTGTAAATGGTTAGAACATTTCACTTTTATAAGATATTTTGTTGGCAGGACATCCCCTAAAAGTATGCTCCAAGAATGGGTCAATAAGCAATTGGTCCCACATAGGGTCATATTTGATGTAAAGGTTTCCTTCTTTATTTTTTTCTAAGGCTAGCCAGGCAAATGTGTCTTCAAACAAAACATTTGGTATGTGTGTGGTGTTGTTTGTCTTTCAAACCTAAAAGTGAAATTTTGTGATTTTGGATCAAAATAAAGTTTGTTTCAATTTTATTTGAGTTTTCTAGTTCACCCCTTCCATGTTGAAAAAAAATTACTTTTATTGTTGTCACCTTAACAATGGTTATTTGTGTTGACATTGATAGGTTTTACTAAATCCATCAAAAAAATGTATTTTTGTTGAGATTAAAATTTTCCAATGATTTAAAAGTGTCAACAAAAAATTGAGCCCGTAACCTTCATCATATCTAGCACGTGCTTTACCTTAGCCTATTCAACATATTTTACTTGTGATATTCAAGTAATCATAAAATTGAGGATTGTCTCTTTGATCATTGTCTATTTAGAAACAAAAAATAACATGTCTATCTATTTATCTATATATTCCATAACTTGACATCCATCCATTGTATGATTTAAATTTTTAAACAGATGAGGACTTGACGGATGAGGACTTGACAAATGAGGATTTGATGGACGTTTGGTCTGTTTCATATGCAGTTTGAAAAATTTCTCCCGCTCAGAATAATTTGGATAATATGAATTTTAAAATCTACAACACACATTTGAAAACACATTTGAATATGATTCAAACACATTGACTACATGATTAAGAAGCTCATAGAGCGAGCATAAAGAGAGGGCGGAGCAATATAGAGCAAGGCAAGTTGCCCATGCCAAAATTAGGGACACCCTTCTCGTCACTTTTGCATTCAAAATTATTTGCATTTTTTCCTCTTTTTCTTTTCTTTTTAATCTAGATTCTTTATTTTCATCTTGATTTTCTTTATCGTGACATCAAAATTTTTCTTTTATATTATTTCACATAGTTTCAATCAAAGCAGTTCATGTAAAATTGTTGATAGTTTGAAAACTCTACACAATGCCTCCTCTAAATAAGAGTCCTTGTAAATTTGTTCACTAGTTTTCTATGAGGTATAAATTTTGAGCTCCTAATGAATTTTGTTTGTCCATCCTTTAGTTTGATAGCATTTGCAAATGGTTAGAACATTTCACTTTCAGATGATATTTTTTTGGGATGACATCCCCTTAAAGTATGCTCCAAGAATGGGTCAATAAGCATTGGGTCTCACATAGGGTCCTATTTGATCTAAAGGCTTCCTTCTTTGTTTTAATATTTATAAGGCTAGGCATGCAAATGTGTCTTCAAACACAACCTTTGGTATGTGTGTAGTCTTGTTTGTCTTTCAACCCTAAAAGTGAAATTTTGTGACTTCGGATCAAAGAAACTATCCTAATTTTATTAGAGTTTCCTAGTTCATCCCTTCCATGTTGAAATTTTTTAATTTTATTGTTGTCGCCTTAAAGATGATTATTTGTGTAGACATTGATAGGTTTTACTAAGTTCATCCAAAAAATGTGTTTTTGTTGAGATTAAATTTGTCCAATGATTTGAAAGTGTCAACAAACATTTGAGCTTGTAATGTTCATTATATCTAGCATGTGCTTTACCTTAACCTACTCAATAATTTGTATTTGTGATATTCAACTAATCATAAAATTGAGGATCTTCCCTTTGACCGTTGCCTATTTAGCAACAAAAAACAACATGTCTATCTATTTATCTATATATTGCATAACATGACTTCCATCCATTGCATGATTTAACTTTTTAAATAGATGAGGACTTGATAGACGAGGATTTGATGGACATTTGGTCTATGTCATATGCAGTTTGAAAAACTTCTCCCGCTCAGAATAATTTTGATAATATCAATTTTAAAATCTACAGCGCACATTTAAAAGCACATTTGAATGCGATTCAAACACACTGGCTACATGATTAAGAAGCTCATAGAGTGAGCACAAAGAGAGGGAGGAGCAGTGTAGAGCTAGGCAAGTTGCCCATTCCAAAATTAGGGACACCCTTCTCGTCACTTTTGCATTCAAAAGTATTTGCATTTTTTCCCCCTTTTTCTTTATTTTCATCTTGATTCTTTATTTGCATCTTGATTTTCTTTATCATGACATTAAAATCTATCTTTTATATTTTTTCAAATAGTTTCAATCAAAGCAGTTAATACCATTGTTAATAGTTTGGCAACTCTACACAATGCCTCCTCTAAATAAGAGTCCTTGTAAATTTGTTCACTAGTTTTTAATGAGGTGTATATTTTCAGTTCTGAATTAATTTTATTTTGACCATCCTTTAGTTTGATAGGATTTGCAAATGGTTAGAACATTTCACTTTCATATGATATTTGGTTGGGAGGACATCCCCTAAAAGTATGCTCCAAGAATGGGTCAATAAACATTGGGTCCCACATGGGGTCATATTTGATGTAAAGGTTTCATTATCTCTTTTAAATTTTTATTTATTTATCCTAACCTAGGTGTCTATTGTATTTATTGAATTCCTAATCTCTCAATTATGTAGCTACTTTTGGATTATCTCTTATATTATGTGCACCCTCAATTTCTTCTATATTATTTTTTCTCACAAATTGTTCCCAAAAGTAGTGCTCAAATTTTCTAAGACACCAAAATTAGCATGCTAATTGTTGTTAGTTATGAAGTACCACTTTGAATTTTTATAAATATACTCAAACCCTTCTCTATGAATAAAATTGTGATGATTTAGTTACCTATTTCCTCTTCTCCCATGGGGATATATGCTACTTGTTAGATAGAGGTTTTTACACTCCTTATGACTCTTGAGCAATTTTATGAGATGGGTTGGTAGAAGATAAATTTTGAGATGGACAAAATTATTTTGGCCTCCCTTTTAAATAATTAAATGTTTAAGGAGTCTTCCTAGAGTTTGGTATCTTATGTTGATAAGTTATTCATCTTTCTTAAAATTTTGAGTCTACATCCTTTATTAATATCCTTAGAGAATAAAATATTTTTGGATTCTTGTAATAAGCCTTCTATGTTAACCATAATTAGAAGGTCATGGATTGGAAATCCTAGTCTTTTTCTTAATCTTCATAGTTTCTTTAGCTTTTATATAATGTTTTCATCTAATCTTGCTAGTTTATTTTTCCTCAAGTTTTCCTATTTATTTTGTTTCATAGCTTACTATGCATAACATCAATCAAAGTTAGGGTCACTACCAACAATTATAATATTCATCAATCTAGAAAAAATGATAGACTTGACTTTGCAATTTTTTTTTAATATGAAAATTTTATGTAACCTTTGACAAGTTCCAAGAACCACTACTAATATAATTTTTAAATATTCCTTGATGGCACTAACACTACCATTGATGATACAAGTAATTGTCATCATTTGTTGGTTGTCAAAATAAATGTCAGTAGGTGATGCTTAGTCTTAGCACCATTAAACTTAGCATTACCATCGCTCAAGTCAGCGAGGCCACCATGCCCTATTCTGTTGCTTGTAATTGAAGAAAGTGAAAATCACATCGATTTCTAAATGCACTACCATGTGATTTTAAACAATTAGTTGAGGAAATATTTTCATTAGTTTTGATTTAGATCTACAAGTTATAAAAGAAGTCCAGATAATGCATGTTGAATGCATAGAATGTAATAGGCCAAAATAGTAATTCGTAATAATATATTTAGTGGGAGTGAACGATCTATTTAGGTAGTTGCAATCTCTACAAATAGTGCTTTATTATGCTATTGATATGTGGCTGAAAATGTAATTTGATCTTAAATGGATAAATATTTTTTATGTGTTGAAGTTATTCGTTGTTTTGTATTGCTTTCTGTGTTTCTATATTTTCTATGTTTGAAAAAGATTAGATTTGGCAACCGAGTAGAGCGGAAAAGATCTAGTGAAGAGTTCAAGACTTTGCAAAACAGAAAAAGATAGTCGGTCAAACACACTAGAAAGGGTCCAAAAGTTAAATTTATGCTTCATTAGATTCGTTACAGCTCTCTTTCAAGGTTTTGTCAAGATCAGATTGTAGAGGTTGAGTAACTAAAATAACTAATTCAAGAAGAGATCATTATTTTTCTAAAAGAAAATAAATTATCAAAGTCATAAAAAATCTACCTAATGCCTTCAGAGTTGTTAAAGGAGTTGCCTTCATTCAAAAAGAAGACCGTTGCAATATTTTGTTTAACTACTGCAGCAAGGAATTGATGAATAAGAAATTCGCTCATCTACAGTAAGAGACACCACAGTAAGAGACACCAGCAAATGGGTCCCTAACAAAGGAAGCTGCCAGAGAATATTTGTTTTATCTAGTTACTTTTTTTAGATTCCTTTGCATATAGGGATCACAGGACGTTAAAGTGTTTTATTGTTCCACCATTGTTCTAAAAATATCAATAAATTGATTGCAAGTAAAGTGTTTGTGAGGTTAAGGCAAGTTCTGAAGCATAAAAAAGTAGTGTGAAAAGATTGCTATTCAATGAAAATCAAAGGATCAGTGGTGCTATTTGAAACCGATCATAGTATACAAGTAGTGCTAGCGAGTTTTTCAATGGGTAAGATTAGTGAAAAGTTAAAAAAAGAAAATGCAACCTTAATTTATAAGAAGAATATTTTGAAAGAAGAAGTGATGAAAGGAAAAAGGTATAATTTAGCAATGAAGGATAAGGCAGTTAAGGAAGGATATTTATGAGAACATTTGTGAAAATGATAATCTTAAAGGGGAATTGGGGACTCTTAAAAACAAGAAACAAGAATTAGAACAAAAGCTAAAGTTGTTGGGAAAATAAATGAGCTTTTGAAATCAAAGTCATTAGTTAGTGATTTTTCATGTCGTGCAAAAGATTTGGTTTGTTTCGAATCTATCAATTATACATTATGTACCTAATGTTTCTTTAGATAAAGATGACGAAATTAAAGGTAATGATGCGTTTGTATGTATGGGTGTAAGTTCTATCACTAAAAATGAAGGTTTTTCACTACAACATTTGGGGTCGAATTTCGACCCCAATTTGCGATGACACCACCATTTGTGTGTGATTTTTCTATTTTTTTTCCAAGTGTCCCTGACGCTATCGTAATAGCGATGGTACCATCGTAATTGCGACACTCGCGTGATTATAAACAAAAAAAAAGAAGAAAGACTCATTTCTAATTTAGCATGATCTCATACCGTCGTGCGCGAATAGGGCCTAATTGTGGAAGTTGATTGGCATCTTGGTATATGGCAGCCACGACTTGAGGTAGGCATTCGAGCTTTGTCTTCTCATTAACTCAATTTCATTTTGATGGCATTTGTTGATTTAATGGCACAATATGAATGTTAATATTGTAATTGTTTACATCTTTGCATTTGGAATGCTTGATGACCCGTGAGCTTTGAGAGCTAGGGCATCATTGCTATTACCTTCAAGCTGGCATTGTGTGAAGTGTTTGATCTCTCTTTATTTGTTTTTTTTTTGATATTCACTATGTGGTACTCCCCGTTTATGATCATTTCATGAGGAAATGTCTTGATGGCTTGCGGGCTGCAGGCTAGGGCATCATGCATTGTTTATTAGCTCACTGTTTAATACTAGCATTGTTTACATCTTTGCATATGGAATGCTTGATGACCCACGAACTTTGAGAGCTAGGGCATCGTTGCTATTACCTTCAAGGCATTGTGTGAAGTGTTTTTATCTCTCTTTATTTGTTTTGTTGTTGATATTCACTTTGGTACTCCCCGTTTATGATCATTTCATGAGGAAATGTCTTGATGGCTTGCGGGCTGCAAGCTAGGGCATAATGCATTTTTTATGAGCTCACTATTTAATACTGGCATTCGTTTACATCTTTGCATTTAGAATGCTTGATGACCCATGAGTTTTGAGAGCTAGGGCATCATTGCTATTACCTTCATGGCATTGTGTGAAGTGTTTGATCTCTCCTTACTTGTTTTGTTGTTGATATTCACTATGTAGTACTCCCCATTTTTCTTTCAGAAGTGTATGGCTTGACTATGCACATGCATAATTGTAGATGAGGATCAGTAGTAAAAGGATGTCATTCATTACTTAGATCTTTTTGATCTAACCCACATCTCTCTTTTCTTTGCAGGTTCTGGATCACACATGAGCGCACTGGATTCATAGCCTGGTCAAAAATTCATCACATCAGGGAATGTCTGGTACCCTTATTATTTATGTTCATACTCATAAAATATGTGTACAGTTATAAAATTTCATGCCTTGAAATTTTATAACATAGTTCCTTAGCATAGCTATCAAAATAGAATGGCAGTGGTGATTCAATGCATCTACAACCTCAACAGCATGGCAACATTGATCCAATAACAACAAATACATTACAAATGACAACTAGTCATGGTCTCAGTGAAATAAATAATGTATATATAAAACAATATATAGTGCACAACAACAACAACCATGCAATGACAACAATAACATCATGTGTGTGTGTGTGTGTGTGTGTGTGTGTGTGTGTGTGTGTGTGTGTGTGTGTGTGTGTATTTGTATATGTATATAAAAAATAGAGCTCATAATAGGGTCATGTGGTGCTCAAATAGTGAGCTCATAAACAATGCATGATGCCCTAGCTTGCAGCCCATGAGCCATAAAGACATTTCCTCATGAAATGATCATAAATGGGGAGTACCACATAGTGAATATCAACAACAAAACAAATAAAAGAATTCATACACAAAATTCAATTTCCTACAGGATTTGCTGCGAATATAAGCAATGTCATATCAAAGAAGAGTGATTTTGGGTCAGGGATGAAAATGCATGATTGGCATACCTTCATCAAGGTAAGTCACAATATTTTGTATTCACAATATATTTGTGTAACTGCATTCAATTTTCATTGTATGAAATGATTAGTTGACAATTGTTGCAGTATTTTCTACCCCTACCCTCCTAGAGAACTTCAACAATTATATCAAACAAGTGATATATGATCTTGGAAAATACATGAGGCAAGCAGTGATATTTTTTCAATATATCAAACAAGTAATACATTGTAAAGTCTTGTATTTATATATTATTGTGTCTTCAATCCCTTGTAGGTGGTTGTCATCTAAAGAAATCCATAAAGAAGATATTAAATATTGGAAGAAAAGAATTCCTCATCTAATGTGTGAAATGCAAAAGTGTTTACCTTCAACCTTTTTCAATGCATAAGAACACTACCTCATACACCAAGTTGAGGAGATTGAATTGTGTGGACCTG
>MU225937.1:1655357-1669313 GCA_018584345.1 Thuja plicata
CCATCTTCTTCCAAAGCCCTTGTCAAGTTCAAGAACCTATTCAAGACTTGGTGTTGGAGATCTACAAGAAAGAGATTGAAGACATCCTTCCATTCTACATTCCATGTTTTGAAGCATACTTGTGGATTCACGGATTTGAATCCGCCACAAGGACATTACAAGCAAGGTGAATTTATGTGTTTACTTTTTTTATCTCTGCAATTTCAATTATATTATAAGGTTAATTCCAAAACCATGGTTTGACCAAGGCAAACCCCTTTCCCCCAACAAACAAACATTTTTCTTGCAGGTACAGGATCAGGACTGTAAATCTGAGGTCAGATCTGGATACCCTTTTTGGATTTCTTTCAGACTGTGTGGATAGGGACACTTTCGGAGTTGAGCAGATCGAGTTGGAAAAAGTGGTACAGGGTTGACCTTTTTCATAAGATGAGATCAGAATGAAAAAATATTTCTAGGTTTTGTCCGTCTCTCTATTCCAGTTTGGTATCAACTGTCGGCATCTCTATAAATAATCTAGAGATCTCAGAAAATAGCAATCTTTGATCTGCCACTTTGGAAGGTTGGTGCTTTCTCCTATTCTTTTCAATTACTGTCCTTAATCATATTAATCAATCAATTTATAGAATTTAAGATCCCCTTTCTTGGTCTCTTTCCAAATATTGTATTCATTTGTGTATTAACCCTTTGGGGTTGATCAAAATTGGATCTCCTATTTGTGTATTTGAGGGTGAAAGAAAGGAGCATCTTATCTTCCCTTAATCACAATTGCAATTGTAATATACAATCAACATAGATAAAAATTATCAATTCAAACCCTCTTAAACCATAATTCTCTCCTTTACATTTTGGTAACATAAACATATCATCAATCAACACAAAAAATACAAAAAACAAAAACCTAAATTTTTTTATGTTACATTTTTAAAGGTATATTTTGGTATATTTTTAAAGGATTGCATGATATAATTAAATTATATACATGGTATACTAATTTGTTAGATTTTAAGATAAATGGTCAAAGAATTAGGTAATATGTATCTCCTCTCATACAATTATGAATCTTGTAGGTTTGGGACCATGGATATTACCTTAATATCTTACAAGAATTGGTTCTCCATCGTAGTTATGAACCGTTGGGTAGGTAACCTTATGAGGACGTCTACGTATAACTTATTTGTAGGTAAAATCTA
Organism: Thuja plicata; assembly: GCA_018584345.1. Lineage (NCBI taxonomy): Eukaryota > Viridiplantae > Streptophyta > Pinopsida > Cupressales > Cupressaceae > Thuja > Thuja plicata. The sequence goes on from MU225937.1 coordinate 1,656,551, forward strand.
ATTAGGATCTCATCCTTGTTCACCTAATTGGGTGGTAGCCAATGGAGACACTGTCTGGGGACTCTACCCTAGAAAGGGGTTGCGTAACCAATTCTACCATCCTTTAAAATACTGGTTTTAAAGTTAAGTCCAAACTACGATGTCTTTGTGAGTTACATAGGCAAGGAAATCTATGATGAGCCCCCGAGGTATTAGGTCTGGCCATTAGGTCTTGTACTTTTGAGTTCTTCCTTGATCTTGCCACCCCTTACCAATATTTTACATAGTTTGCATCTCTTTACAAAACTAGTTTTATTATGCTAAAGGCGTTCCTTCTCTTAAGAAAGAATTCACTTTAACATCAACGATTTGAAATGTTCAATATGGTGGCAAGACGATTGGAAAAATATGAACCTTCCATTTGCCTTTGATATAATATTGATTGTATTTGTGTTTTCGCTTTTACATTTTATGGTAGCTGACTATGCCTGTTTTGCGGAGTGTTTGCATCATGTGGGCATTATTTCCGCGAGTTTGTGTGCTGATTTCTGTATTTCCTTGCAGATGGAAGAATTTGGTTTTCTCCATTAAGCACCTCGAATTGCCAACAAAAAAAATCATAAATATGATGTTCAGGTTAGTTCATTTTATCATATTTTCATTTCAGTTTTCAAAATTTTGCGTCGCATATGACTTATTTCGGTCTGTAATCATCTAGACATTGTCTTCCAACTTGGTAATTTTCATTTGTTTATTGGTCATTTTTGTTTCTACCCTTGTTGGTTTGTACTCTTCTACTTGTATTTCATTAAATTTAATACTTCATATGCAGAGATAAATTTGCAGCAAAAGGTAGGGTTTTGAGTCTGTATTTAGTATTGTATTGAGATACATTTGCAGCAAAAGGTAGGGTTTTAGGTCAATATTCAGTATTGTATTCAGTTATAGGGTTTTGAGTCAGTATTCAGTATTGTCTTTAGTTATTTAGTTATTGGTTGATTTTTCAAACGCCTGGAATCGTCTGGCTTACTGTAAATGGTGTGTGACATTGCAGGGTATCAGAGAGTAGGAACTACCATAGATAGTTCTTGATTGTGAATGATAATTTGTTCTTGGATAAATGGGCATTCTCTTTTATTGTGGATGAATTTATGATTATTTAAGAAGTTTGGCCAATTAGCTCTGGAACTCTCACCAAATGTTTGTACAAGTAAATTACAAGAAATCCCTTTACTCTGTTTGGATATTACTTTGCTTTTGATGGACTGCATTAGGTTTTTTTTTACTCTTCCTTTCTGTCAATGTGAATCTATCCACTTCTTTGACATAAAAATAATTTTTAGTTAGTTTTCTTCACAAAAATTGTAATTTGCATGATTTTAGTTTTATATTGTTAATCTTTTTTAGATTGCATGGGTAGGTTTTCACTTCAATGAAAACATGAATTCTTCCCTTTATTTGTTAGAAGGTTTGGTCAAACATAGATTTCCTTGACTTCAATTTATTTCCCCTCTTATTGTTTTCTTTTTTTCTTTTCTGATATGATTGATGTCATTCATTTTTCCCATCTTCAACTTTAATAGTCACTGCTCTAAATCTTTGTGCAGTTAGTAAATTTTGTCTCCTCTAAAGAGTTGAAGTTGTGTTAGCAGATTTTATTGGTCAAATGTGTATATGAAACTGATCTATAAAAAAATTGATCTTGCAGAATATGTGAAATATGTGGCTAAACTACTTGCAATGTTGTGGTGACTAGGATTAAATTCTTGCAAAAATGGATTTCTCATTGGAAAATAGAAAATTTGAAACTTCTCGATTTTATGACCAAGAGCTTAACTCTAAAAGTCACTTTGAATCCTACTCCAAATAACACTATAGGAAGAATGGTAATTTAGATTCATGTTCAGTTGTAAATATAATTCTCAACTTGAACCTACATGATATAGTTATGTTGAGTCTTCTCTTACTTTGCATCTTCATTGATGATTTTGATATCTAAAAGATTACTTCTCCAAACTTTACCTTAGCAATGTGCATACTATTTTTATAGCATGGATTCGAGCAAGATGCTAATTTGTTGATATTGACTACATGGCAGAAAGGCTATCAACATTTCGTAGAAGTATGTTTAGAGGACTGGGGTTCAATTGCATGCATATAACCATTTATCAAAGTGATCTGCTTCCTGTCATGAAAAACATTAATGTCCTAAAAGAGGTGTGCTTTATCTTGCAGCTTTCCGGTAGATTATTCATATAAGGGTAATTGTGGCTATTACCACTACAAATTCATTTGAAGGAATAAAACTAGTAATATCAACTACCATACCTTCCAAGGCCTTTGTACCATTCCTATATAATTTTGAGGCATTATATTGAACATTTAAAACTACAGGCATTATATTGAACATTTTCATCTGCAGGCACATTTTCATCTAGTAAAAAATAAAGTGAATCTCATTGTATTTTTTTTTAATAATATATAATACCATCACAATTATGAAGGACACTAGAGAACGACCGACACAGAAGCTATATGTGTGACGACCAGATGTCAAAAATTGTTGACAGTTGGATGTCACACATGTACAACATATCCATCGCACACCCGTCATAATTACAATAGTCATAAAGTGTAACAATGACATGAAAAATAGCATAGCCAATGCTTATTAAGATGGTTAATGTCATCATAATAATGACACACATAACATCCGTCGGTGGTTTCAACAGTAAAACTGCAACACCAGCCTGTGTCGCTTGCTCGATGGGGTAGTGTCGAAAGTGTAACACATAGCTGTCGAAAAAAGGACTCAAATATACTAGTGTTTTGATAATAATATTGGTCTAGATATTATGAAGAAAATGACATATAAAGGAAGAGGAAAAGAAAAATATGAGCAAGGGATAAGAGAGCCCATTTAGCTAATTATGAGGCCAAAATTTACAGGCCTTGGATTTGGAAAGAGAGAGAGAAATGACATAACATATGTTCCAGATTTAACAAAGTCATATCAAAGAAATAAATTTATGAAATAGTCACATTTCTACATAGAAGGAAATCAAGTAGAAAACTATTGGGATCTTCAATTCAATTTGTGAGTTGAAGAATCATTGTGAATTCATGTTGGAATAGAGTCTTCAGTGGAAAATCTACAAAAACTTGTATGTAGATTGATTATGGTTGAATTGATGGATCCCACTAGAAAAGAGTAACATAGATGTTGAAAAGGTTGTACAAACATAAGAGGTTGTGTTTGAAAAGGTACAACTCCCACACATAGTTTAGACGTTTGAGTTTAGTAGTAGATGACTACTTGATATGATTAGCATATTTAAGTGTCATAAATCTTCTCTATGTTAGAGAAAGGACGGGAAGACCAAACATTGTGATTACTCATAGAAGAGAAATGGGTAAACTGATAGTTGACTTCTATAAGAAGCATACTATATGGGTCTATAAGACTATAGTGATGGTAATGTTTCACTATGAGTTGCAAAAGGCTTGGATTTTGTCACATTGAGTTACCCTGTACAACATCACAACAAGTTCCAAAGATCCAAAACTGAATTCTTTGAAATCAAATGTCACGTCTCAACATCAAGGGGGAGTATATCAGTAGATGATGCTTAGTCTCACAAGTATTAAATGTAGCATTATTGTTGCTCAACTCAACGTCACCTCCATGCACTATTCTATTGCTTGTAGTAGAAGAAAGTGAAAATTACATTGATTTTTAAATACATTGTCATGTGATGTTAAAAACTTAGTTGAGAACATGTTTTTATTAGTTTTGATTTAGATATGTGAATTATAAAGGTAGTCTGAATAATTTATATTGAATGCATAAAATCTAATAAGCGAAAAAGGAAGTTTGTAATAATTCATTTAAGGGGAGTGAACAATCTATTTAGGAGGCTATAACCTCTACAAATAGTGCTTTATTATGCTGTTGATATATGGCCAGAAAATGAAATTTGATTTGAAATGAGTACACATTCTTATGTGATTGTGTTGAAATTATTCTCTCTTTTCTATTGCTTTCTATATTTTTGTAATTTTTCTATTTCAAAAAAACTATAATAAAATTATTAAAAAAATTTACCTGCCTTAATTTACTTTTGATCTCACCTTTTCAATGTGGAAGAAGGATAAAATAATTTCAAAATTAAAAGTTGATAAATTTTTATAGGTTGTAGATCAATAATATCATGTGATGCCTCACTATGTGCATGTTCATCAAAATCACAAGAAATGTGCGAGATGGGACCAATATGAAGCTCATTGACAAGTGAGACGAATAAATTCACAAGAAAGAAGTAAACACTAAACAACTATATGGAGGGGAAACATAAATGTGACCTAATAGAAACTAAAAACTCATCCAAAGCAATGTTGGAAGTTAATGGGATGAAGATGTTATTGGCTAACTATGAAGAGGTTTCATTTCAAAAAGTTGAATTATATCTCCTTATTATTAATTAATTCCATAATTTATAGGTAGCAACAAAATCGCTAAAATTGTTGTTTTGGTCTATTGTTTTAATGCATTTGGGTTGTATGTAAGGGACAACACCCTTGTTTTTCTTCTTTTTAATATTAAAAAATAAATATCTAAAATTTTAATCTATAAAATCAAGGATCTCTCTCTTAGTTACTTGGGAACAACCCTCTTCTTTGATAGGATGAGCTCTTAGATATATGAAAACCTCATCATCGATAAATTTTATTAAAAATTTAAAGGGTTAGAAAGAATATAATGCAATATTTACTAGACATAATATCTCTATAGTCCATCTTAATGAACATAAATTGTATGAAAATTTATAATGTTAAAGATTAATATCATTTTTTTTCTTTTTTCATGAATAAATTTTCGTGAATTATATTAAATTAAAAATATTAAAAAATCATGACTAGCCCATTATATTTTAATCATATTGTACCTTGATATTCTAAATAAATAATGGATATCAATGATGAGATATTATATTATCAGGTAATATCAAAATCTATTCCAAACAATTTGGAATTGATCTCACATGTAACAATTATGAATAATTTTATGTTTTACAAGTGCAAGCATATGGCATATAATGTAATTTCCTAGAGACCTATAGTTAACTATCTTTCATCAATAAGACCAATAGATTCTAGTAATGTAAATATATCACAATTTTATTGGTGAAGATTATACCTATTAGGGTTTACCTTCACTCCAAATTTGGTGAAATTTTATCCTTCAAAGTAAACATTTAATAAATATTGATAAGAAAATAATTTATTAGTAAAGAGTTTTCATAAACTTTTTAGTTAGTTTTAATTTTGATTGCCATATCTTTAGGAGTTGAATTTGAATTTTCTAAATATTGACGGCTAAGTGATTTTGAAGTATAGTTGATAGTTTAAAAAAAAATTATAAATTTTCAACTATGACTTAGTTTGGAGAGTGAATAGTACATTACAAGAGAAAATTTGAACAAAAAGATAAAATTCAGCAAGATATAGATAGACGTGTCATGACCATATACATAATTAAATACACAAACAACAAGATATTTAAACAAATATAATTATCAAATAATTATTTAATTTTAGTAACTCTGGGCTAGGGGTCTGGCTTAATTGGTGAGAGCTTCCTATGGTAAAGCATGAGGTCATGAGGTCCAGTCTATGAGACCCAACCCCTAAGGACAAATATGCATGCATGTATTAGGTTAATTCTTTGCAAAACCATAAACATTTAGTCAGGTTTGACGAGGGGATCTAAGATGTATGCAAGTACAAGAGGTATATTGAAATCTCTTTGACGAGTTCTTGAGTGAATAACTATGAAGTAATACTACCTTTCTTTTGTAAGTTCCATCTCCTAGTGAGAGTTTTTCTTTGTTGATGTTGTGATTGATTTGTTTAGCCACGTAGACATACCTATCATGAAAGACATTGATTCCTTATATGCATTTGGATAATTGATGTTTGTGAATACTTACATCATCGTGGTTATAAAGGAGATACTAGATTAAAGGTTAATTAGGGTTTATGGGATTTTTATCATTTTGACACGATGTTGAAACTCTTCCTTATGATATTTATATATTGAGATAGATATTGATTTTGAATGTAAGGTGTGTCTTATTAGATGGATATAATGCTTCTATTTATGTTTACTCGATACTTAATCTAGTTGGATGTTGGTTTGATTATCAAAAGATACACTTTAATGCCTATATTATTCATGAATGAATTATGGTTACGTGGATCATTGTATATACAATGTTACATTATTATTATGTTTACATGGTTATTGAACCGCCTCACAATAGGTGTGGAATAATCATGCTCAAGGCCTTTCTTAGGAATGGTTTATTCAATCTAAGGACTACTTTTCCCATTATGAGGTGCATTTAACTTGTCAACCCAGGGACGTATACTTGAAATGGTCGGCACGATATGTGCACTAGGTTCCTTAAGGAGTCATTCTACTTGTGCTGTAGGAAGGTAAAAATGTATAAAAGAAACCTACACTAGTGTTGTAGGAAAATAATACATTTATCTCCTTACTGAAATGAATGCTAGAAATTGCAAACTCTACTTAAACCTATACTTTCAGCCTAGAACATCCATTATAACTATTCTTGTAAATGTTGTAGGAACATTCACAAGGTACGATGCTGCAGGAAGAAATTGTAACTTCTATCTAAAATACTGGAAATGCTGGAAGGAAATCTATTCTTTTCTAACCTATTCCACCTCCCAAGTGGGCCCCCTTGGTTAGTTTCTACTAATCTCTTAACACAAAACGTAAACCAAGAATTACTTCATTGTATTTCAAAAACTCATTACATAAAAACAATATATGAAACTTGAAATAGATTGTTGTAAGATACAATAGTTTTCTTCCAAAAACTTATTTCTCTAACTTTCCTATCTACCCTCAAACTATCATTCCAATCCCTATATATAGAGGATCGAACACTTATTACAAAATAGAAAAGAAACTATCTTGCTGAAAACATGCCAGAGAAGAAGATGGAAATCAAATATCCCGCTGTGTGGGTAGTAAAGCTCGGGCGACCAATTCAACATAATAAAGTGCAGAGGGAATATAGCAACACTACATCCCCGCATCCTTGAATAATGGCTCCTCCATTGTAGCAGTCGTGTTTCCTGGTGCTGTGATGATCACTCTGCCATAGCTGGTCCTCAATAGTCTTCTTTAAATGTTGTCGACCACTCTCTAGCCACTTTCTCTCCTGTCAAGTTAGTTATGATGCAAAAATATTCATGCAACAAGCTTAATCAAATTAAATTCATATATTAGAACATATATCCTGATGGTTTTATGAAATACTGCACTATATGTATAATATTAGCAAAATATGTCACAAACATCTACCCATGGTTTATCAGTTCTATCTAGACTTTATCACAAGTTTTGACTGGCTAGGCTCTCAAATGTTTTGTCAGAAACTAGAACAGAGTATTTAAAATTATACAAAATAAAGGCAATAATTTGGCCTCATTATCTGCCCCTTGGTTAATCAAATGCTTGTCCTCAAGCATTGCATCTTCTAGAAATTGACCTAAAGTCACCAACTTCAATTCTTCCTCACCTCTAGCTCTTGGAGGAGTAGTAGAATCCTCTTATTCTTTCCCAAACTTCCCTTCTATAATCCTCCTACAGCCTGTCAAGTTTGGCAGCGTTGATGTCATACAAGGGCCAAAGGAGCATGGGCAGCTGCAATGTGAGCGGACACCATAGCTTCTGCCTGATTTGCCTACCCAGCCCTATGTATTTTGGTGCTCGGTGTATACCTGCTTCAAGGTTAATGGGGTTGTGTGGTTTTGATCTTTTGAATGCCTCTGATAATCTTCCCCATCTACTTCTAGCACCGGTTAAGGCTCTTTGGAAGACAAAATAAGACATGTTCTCGTATTCTGCATACACATCTGCTCTAAGTTTAAAATTTTTATCTCCGATTTCCTTTTTAATATTACCATATGTCAGTCTGAACCAATCCCTTAGGAATACTTTTGGTTGACTATTTTCTGCCCTTAATGGTAGGGGTTCCATCTTCTCAAGTTCTCTGTAATTCTCCAATTGTCTATCATAGTTAGCCTCATTGTGCATCCAAGACATCAGGGCCCTTAGGTGTATATCCCCTATGTAAGGTAAGGGGTTCCATTCACTCTCTGTAGGGATGATGAAATTATGCACATAAAACTCACAGAGGAGGTTTTGTTGCCAAGATGGAAGTGTCTGGTATAAACCATAGAATTCTTGGGCTGATTTGAACTCTGCGTTTACATCTTTGAGGGTCATCATCAACTCAAATAGGAGGAATTGTTCTTTTAGACAGATGGTATAGACCCTAGGTGGAGGTCTACAAGAAATTATCTGGTCAGTCAGCTTAAGGGCATGTTCCATTCTCTGTTTCTATCTTGCCAACTGATCTTTTAATTCTGCAATTTCCTCTCCTTGTTCTGCTATTACTTTCTGCAATTTATTTTTCTCTTCTCCCCATAGAGTGGTTGTCAGCAGATGCTTATTATATAACTGGAATAGAAGCATTTGTAGAGAAATCAGACCACTATTTTCATCTTGGTTATTCTTCTTCCTTTGTTTCCTCCATAACTATTCTAAGAATTTTATTAACCAAGTTCGCTTATAGGAAACTAAAGCATTTCTTGTGCAAGCTAGCTGGTGAGTTATAGCGGTTTCTTTCTCATGGGTTGGAACATCCTGATGACTAACTCCTGGGTCATTTTGACATACATTTGGTTTAGCTTCACACTCCTCATCCATATTTTGAGGAATGTCAGGAATCTCAGACTGGCTGGGAGAATCATCCAGAACAATATGAATAGGAGTTTCCTCCTCAAATTGTTTTGGGGAAGCGATCTGACTTTCGGTGGGTGCTTTAGGATTCTGCCCTCTCATCCTAGAAATTATTTTTATAGGGATTTCCTCAACCTCTACAGCCTTTTTCTTACTAACCATTTTTGTTTTCTCTGCTCCAGGAGTAGTCGCTGCAGGAACTGACTTCATTTTCTTCTTTCTTGAGACTTGAGGATTTCATGGCTCAGCTGCAGGAATAGAAGTTTCTCCTACTAACTTCCATTTTCCTTTTGTTCAGGTGGAAGTAGGTATATTTCTCATGTGAGCAGATAAAGGCACAGTTTCTTATAAATTTTTGGTTTCTACCCCTTGGGTACTTTGCTCGGCAATTGGTTCAGGGGAAACTACATTATCTTGGCTAATTTGCACATTAGGGGAAATTTGAGGCTGTAGGGTTTTATGATGGACAAACTCTACCCATGCCACAGGGGAGGCATCCCTAAGAGATCTTTCTATGATTAATTTAATTAGGGTATGGTGAGTAACAGAGTTGTCTTTCCCTTTCTGGGTTTCTTCGGCACTAATGCACAGCATATTAAACAAAAAATTGGGTGCATTCATTGGGATATTATGTCATACATAACTAAGAAGCTTAAAATGATGTACATGCATATTAGAGAATCATCCTTCATAGGTAAATACCTGATAATGTGCATGGACAACTCTTGATATGGTGGAGGAATGGACATCCTTTTGCATCCCTGTTTAGTGATCTCCAATGGAGGGTCTCCTGGTAGGGTGAACTGATCCCTGGTTGACCTGGCATCGTGCGCATTGGGGTAGTGTTCCCCTACTGCTGGAAAATTAGTTACTTCCGCTATTCACTCCTCTATTGCAACAATTGTCAACCCCCATACCGTTGCTTGGCCTTCATCAAATGTGTTTGCAAATTCTGTTGCTGCTTCCTCGTCAAACTCCATCAATTTTAAGAAATATCCTAGCCATCCGCAGGAATTAAATCTTCTTACTGCCTCAACATCAAATAGTAAAATACCATGAACCACTGGTTCATGCCACTGTAATTGGCCCCCCATTTGTGTTTACCAAATTCAACCTCTTCTCTATTCTTGATAATTACCTTCTTCTCTTTTGAATTTCACACTACCTCTTGTAAAACCACAGACCCTCTTTCACATTCTTCTGGTATTCTTGATATGAACAATAATAATGTACTTTAATATAATGAATCATAGATATTAATGCGAGAGCGAGAGTTATGTCATGGTTTTAATATTGGGTCACATCTAGTCTGACAATTAGGGGTTTATTCAGAATAAAGGTACGACACTTGACACTTGTGTGATGTAACAGCTGGATTTTAATTAAGAAAATGCTAAAGTACAGATTTGTGGATCTTAACAAGTAAATAGAAATGACATTTTAAGAATTGGCACACTTCCTTACCCCCTACAAAATATTGACAAGTGTCCTCACTTGTCAGACTTGGCAGAAGGTACGGAACTGGATTAAGGTGGCAACGATACATTTATTGCAGTATTTGATATAACCAACGAAATACATGCGCTAAAAATGGAAATAAATTTGAAAAAATCATACTTGTTAATTGATCATCGCACATGCCAAGAAATATTAGCGAGAGTGGAATGACGACGTCGGCAGTTGGCATGCGTCAGTGCACGATCTCTTTATTGAAAGCATAGAAATATGATGACGTGAAAGGTGGGTGGATGGAAGATTAAGAAATGAAATGGGTTGAAAAAGAAGAATTTAGAAAGTGAATGGAGAATTTGAACTTTATGTAAACATAAATTTTTTATTATGGTCATGCTTTGAAGGAATTCTTATTGAAGAGCTACAGGAAGAAGGTTGACAGCCTCTGCTGCAGGAAGTGTTACATGTTGATCCTTTAAAACTGGCTGGTTGAATTGTTGTAGGAAGCCTTCTTTCATCTTTGGATGGTGATACAATTTTATCCTGTGTCCATTGACTAGTAAGTTGAAGTGTACAGGGTCAATTGTGGTCAACTGGACTGCTCCATTTGTAAATACATGGCTTATTTAATATGGACCCAGCCATCGTATCTACAACTTTCCTGGTATCTCTTGGAATCTGGAATCATATAACAATGCCCAATCTCCAACTTTGAACTACTTACTCTTAATATGGGTATCATGCCACTATTTTATTTGCTTTTGGACAATTTCCATGCACTGCAGGGTAGACTTGTGCATTTAATCCAAAGAATTGAGATGCAGCAAGCGCTCTCTCTGTGCTGCAGGAACATCAATAATTAAAACTAGCACTATTCTTAATGTTTTGTGTTCAAATTCAATTGGTAGCATTGCTATTTTACCATATAACAGTTCAAATAGAGTAAACCCTGTGGTGGTCTTCCATGTTGTTCTATACACCCAGATGGCTTCTGATAGTCTGCTGCTCCAATCTCGATGATGCAAATGAACTGTCTTTGTTAAGATTGCTTCTATTTTTTGATTTGTTACTTCTGCTTGTCCATTAGCTCAGGGGTGATAGGGGCTTGAGTTTTGATATCTGATATTACATTCCTTCATGAGATCTGTTATCAGATTGGAAGTGAATTAGGTACCTTGATCAGTAACAAGTTCTCTTGGCACGCCATATCTAGTAAAAATTTCTTCATACAGAAATTTAGCAACTTTATGGTCTCTGGCATGCTTCATTTCTCTGACTTTGACCCATTTGGTCAGGTAATCTATGCACACCAAAATGTATGACTTCCCATTGGATGGAGGGTCTATTGGGCCAATAAATTCCATGCCTGATTTATCAAATGATGTTACCACCACCTGTGGGTTTAAGGGCATTTCATCTGATCTTGTTGGTTGGCCCATTCTTTGACATTTGTCACACTTCCTTGTATAACTGGCTGCATCTTTGTGAAGTGTAGGCTAGTAGTACTCAGTTGTTAAAATCTTCTATGCTGCTCTTTTGGCTGCAAAGTGCCCTCCACATGGTTTATTATGACATGCATGAAGAATGTCATATGTCTCATCTTCTCTCACACATCTCCTCATGACTTGGTCAGGTCTAGTGTAAAATAATGTGCTATCAATCCAAGAGAAATGGAAGCTTTTCTCTACAAGCAGTTTCTTATCCTTACAAGAGAAATGTGTTGGCATTTTGTTAGCTACTAGGTAATTAGCTATATCAGCATACCATGGATTCTAGACAAAAATATGAAATAAATGTTCATCTAGAAATGCATCATCTATCAAAGTGGTATCTTCTTCAGCGTGATGAATTCTAGATAGATTATCAGCTACCACGTTTTCTTTCCCTAGCTTGTCAATGATTGTTATATCAAATTCTTGCAAAAGAAGGAGCCATCTTGCTAACCTGCCTGTGATGGCAGGTTTGTTCATGAGATACTTAATTGTTGCATGGTCAGTATGAACAAAGATAGGATAACCAGTCACATAATGGAAAAATTTATTCAAAGCATAAACTAATGCTAGCAATTCTTTTTCAGTCATTGTATAGTTTAACTCTGGTCCATGTAGACTCTTACTGATATAATAGATTACATTTTCAAGGTTTTTAGACATTTTTCCTAAGACAACACCTATGACATAGTCTGAAGCATGTATATGTATGTGAAATGGAAAAGTCCAGTCAGGACCCCTAAGTACTGGTGCAGTTGTCAAAAGTAACTTGAGCTACAGGAAGGATTCATCACATTCTTTTCTCCAAGCAAATTCACCTTCTTTGGTATGTAAGTTGTATAGAGGACTAGCTATTTGACTAAAGTTCTGGATAAATGATGGGGAGGTCACCTTACTCTCTAAGACTCCTACTCTCTTCTAGGAATCTCACCTTGGATCCTATTCAATTCAGGACCCTCTAGACTCACACTTGAGTCTCTTAGGGCTACTCTCAGACCCTAAC
>MU225937.1:1685960-1698420 GCA_018584345.1 Thuja plicata
CTTCAAGGAGTCTATTTCTCTCCTTCTATTCATTCACTTCTTTAGCCAATTCTACATTTGTCACCATGGCTGATTCTTCTACTGATTCCTCAGTACTTTGAAACATTTACAAATTTCAAACCCAAATATTTAACTAAGCTCTGATACCAATCTGATGGGGAGGTCACCTTACTCTCTAAGACTCCTACTCTCTTCTAGGAATCTCACCTTGGATCCTATTTAATTCAGGACCCTCTAGACTCACACTTGAGTCTCTTAGGGCTACTCTCAGACCCTAACCAGAAGGACTTATCTATTCCCTCTCTTCTTGGGTTTCCTACCCACCGAAATGCTTTACTCTTCACCTTATCTTACTCTTCATGACTGAATCAAATCATTCATGCACCTTCTACTCTTATCTTTCTCTTCTACAAGTTCTCTAGCCGGACCATTGGCTCGCCTAGGACTTGTCTACAATCTTGACTAGCTTCCTTTCCAACATAAATACAGAAACAGAAATAATATACATGAAGGATGCTTCTTGACTATCACAGTCCATAGAATGGATTATCAGAGTCAAGAAGCATCCATGAGACTAAACTGAAACAAAATCCTACTTTACAGAAGTCTGCTCAGAACAAAAGAACACACAAAACACAATAAACTTCGTTTTATTAATCACCGGTAGATTATAATATTCTTTGCTAATCTATCCTGTCTCTGAATTCTCTTACAACAACAACTAACAACTCCCTCTTACAAAATTATCTTCCTTTGTTTTATCTTCGGCCTCTTCTTGATTCTGTCACCCTGGCGGTTACCTGTCCATCTGGGAATTCCAGATGTCTCTGTTCTTCTTTTCTTCTGCAAACTATCATCAACTGTATCTACATGGCCGTCGCTGTGGACAGTTTTTTTCATTCGTGTCATATCCTTTCTATTTTGGCGGTTAAGAATTTTCAATGCTTTCTCCTGTTGACATGTCAGCATGCATCTTCATTCTATTGGCTTTGACTGTTAGTCACATTGTCTTGGCTGTTCATCGCATAGTCGCGAGTTGAAATTACTCTTCATGTTTTGATCTGCGACTGAGCGATAACATGCTCGTCGTGCTCCCGCTATGCTTTCACCCAATTTGATGTTTACTCTGTGACTGAGCGATGCTTACTTGTCTCGCGCTCGCAACCCCTTTTGACGAGCTGCCCATTCATCGGCGACCCTGCGATACATAACAGTCGCGCACTCGCGTCTCTCCTAGACGAGCTGACCATGTCGCTGTGACTGAGCGATGAGCTCTCATCGCGCACTCGCCATGCTTCTACTTGAGTTGACAATTCCTCTACGAGTACGCGACACATAGATGTCGCACACTCGCAACAATTTTTCACGAGCTGGAAATGTCTCCGCGACTAGGCGATGAATTGTAGTCGCGCACCCACAACACTCTAACACGAGCTGCTAACCAGTCTGCGGCTGTGCGACGAGCACTTTTCACATACCCGCAACGCTTCTGGATGAGCTGACATTTTTTGTGCGACTGGGCGATACACCGTAGTCGCGTGCTCGCCATGCCTTTCACTTAATTGCCAGTTCATCTGCGACCTCGCGATGCATAGGTTGTCGCTCACTCGCACACCAGGACTAACTGTCTGTCTTCAGCGACTGAGTGATTAAGTGATCATCGCGTTGTCACGCCATTCTCATTCTAACTGCTAATTGACCGCCGGCTATGTGATTAACTATCTGTCGCCTTGTCACCCCAGTTTTGCACTAACCGTCATTTACCTTGCGATCTTGCGATGAGCTGTCTGTCGCATTGTCACGCACTGTCTTCATGGAACTGCTAACTGCCTGCGACTATGTGATGAGTTCCTCGTCGCTCACTCGCTCACTTTGGAACTTAACTGTTGATCAGCTCGCGAGTTTGCGATTCACTACTTTCTGCTCGCTACTGAGCTCTGCGACTTTGCGATGAGACAAAACATAACTGGCCCGAGACAAAACTTGTTAACCATGACCATTCTGCAAAAAATGCTAGGGCTTGGGAGCTAAACCCTAGGTGATCTACACCAATAATCCTCCTATAATAGCCAGTGTGACCTATGAAAGATCTGACATCTTTTTTCTTAGTAGGAATAGGGAGGGTGAGAATTACCTCTATCTTTGCAAGGTCTACCTAGATTCCAGCTTCGGAGATAAAATGTCCCAACACCACTCCTTCCTGCATCATCAAAAAGAACTTTTAAATGTTGAGAGACAGGTTATGCTCCTCGCATCTGATTAGTACTTTCTCCAAGTTCTTCAGAGCTTCCTCAAATGTGACACCGAATGTAGTGAAGTCGTCCATGTAGATTTCCATGCAATCATGTGATATATCAGCAAAGATGCTAATCATAGCTCTCTGAAAGGTAGCAGGTGCATTACATAATCCAAATGGTAATACTAAATAGGCATATGTGACCCAAGGGCATGTGAATGTGGTCTTTTCCTGATCTTTGGGGGCAATTCTTATCTGATTGTATCCACTGTATCCATCTAGAAAGGAAAATTATTTCTTTCTAGCCAAATTATCCAAGATCTGGTCAATAAAAGGTAAAGGAAAGTGGTCCTCTTTGTAGCATTATTTAATTCCCTATAATCCACACATATCCGCCACTTACCTCCTTTCTTAGGTACAATGACCAATGGTGATACCCACTTGCTATCATAGATTGGATAGATGAATCCAGCATCCAACAACTTCTGCAACTTATTTTTAACTATTTCTCTTAGTGCTAGATTTATTCTCCTCTGTGGTTGACGAAGTGGAAGGCTTCCATCACTGATGTAGATTCTATGGGTGCAGAGTTTAAGGTTTAGTCCCTCCATATCCCCATAATCCCATGCAAAGGCTTTTTCATACTGACTAAGGAGCTTGGTTAACAATGCCAAGTGTGATTGGGACAACTTGTTGTTTACATGCAGGTTATGCCTAGAGGAAAGCTCCACTGTTGTTGTTAGCTCTGCCATTAACACTTTGGGCACTGGACTTCTTGCTATTTCACTTGTTAGTAATTGATCAATCATTTCAGGGGTTGTTGGAGATATACAGTCCTCATAGGTACATAGCTGTAAAATAGAACTTTTTGAAACATCTTTAGCCACAATACATTCATTGGTAAGAATGCTCTGTATCACATCATCTTCCTCTTGCATCTTTACGAAAGATTGCCTATGCAACATCATGAGTTGGGCTACTGAATTCAGCTCTTCCTCCTTATCTCCTAAGTCTGGCCAAATAGGTTCTCCCAAGTTTGGCTGGGGTTGGGCAGGAGGATATAGGGCTAGCTTCCTTATGGCTTGACCATTTGAAATTGTCATATTGCCTGATCTAAAATTAATCTTGGCATCAGTGGTGGCTAACCAGGGTCTTCCCAAGATTACAGGATAGCCAGCAAAGTTTACTTTAGGTGATAGGATAAGAAAAATAGCAGGATACTCCCATGAATCTAAGGTTACTATCACATCCTCTATGAGACCCTCTAGAGTAATAGTTGAACTATCAGCAAGTTGTAACACTATGGTTGTTTTTCTTAAGCCTTCCATGCTTAGCCTATGCATTGTATCTTTAGTCATCACATTTATTGCTGCTCCCAAATCAACTAGAGCATTTTTCACAGTCTGTCCATTTATTATCAGGTCGACTACTGGACTGCCAGGATCTGAATACTTTGGTATTACCACGTTTCCTAACATGATATATGCTAATTTACCTACAACATGTACTATTTGAGGTTCTTTCTTCTTTCATCCTGGCTTTTTAAGGCATGCTTTCTTAATAACCTTTCCATAAAGAGGTATATCTTTGATAGCTTGGAACAGAGGGATTTGAATGTTCATATTTTTCAGCTGCTCAATAATATCAAATGTTTCTTCCTCTTGGTGTATAGGTTTTTCTTTGTTTAGCCTATGTGGAAAGGGTGGATTTGAAGTGTGGACAGTAGTTCTGCTGGGGATATCAATCGACTGGCTGGTATTTGGCAGTGTGGCTTCTAGAAGTAGTGTTGCAGGAGTGTCTGCAACTTCCATGATAATAGGATATTTAGGTGTAGGCAGTGTGGTACCAGACCTCAAATGGATATTAGCTATCTCTAATGAATAAGTAGGGCACTGCTGAGTGTCTATAGTGTACGTTTGCTGTTGTTGTTGTTTGTTGTTTGGATTTGGCTGTGGTTGAGCAGGCAATTGGGTTGTCTTTGGATTAGCATTAGTTGCTACAGGAGGTGGCATTATTGCAGGTGGTTGCACTAGAGGTGGTAATTGTGGACAGCTAGAATTTTGGTTAGGCCACTGTGGAGGCCCCCTCCATTGATTAGTTTGCTACCAATTTCCTTGCAGTGGTTGCCATTGATTCTGCTGATTTGGCCACTGGTTATTTTGCTGATTTGGCCACTAATTATTTTTTGGGTTTTTCCATTGGTTATTTTGCTGGTTAGGCCATTGGTTATTTTTCTGGTTTGGCCACTGGTTATTCTACTAGTTTGGCCACTGAGGTTGAGAGTACTGAGAAGTGTACTGATAATTTTGGTTTTGCCACTAATTATTGTTAAAATTTAAAAATTGTAGAGGATCTTGTGGCATACCTTGTCGTGAAGCCCATATTCGACATTGAGCAACGAAGAACACTTGATCGTTGTCTCCTTCTATCTTCATGTATTTAGTTGACAAATGTTGATTTTCCAGGTTTGCTACCAGCTTACATCCGTAGTCTTTCTTTTGTTTGCGGCAGTGTGGACAGTACTTAGCCAATTATGATTCAGCTTATGCATGCTTCTTCTTGATAGTCATTGTGTCAAGATGTTTAGCTACATCATTTATAATATCTTTCTTGAAATCTATGAGAAAAATAGATATCTCCAGCTTTGAAATGCCCAAACCAATCCCTTTTGTGACTGTGGGCCGGTATCCTCTGCCTTTCTTCATAGTTGACCTTGAGTAGTTGAGACAAATTTTCTTGAGGTCATCCCAAGAGGATTGGGATATGTCTCCACCAGCCATCAAGTCTAATGCTTCCAGACACTTGTCGTTTACCCCTCTCAAGAAGACTAGTTTTTGTGAATCCTCTGCTAGTACATGCTGGGGATTCTTTTGCATTGTGTACCAAAAATCTGAAACATAATCCTCTAATGTTTCATCTTCCTTTTGAGACATCCTAAACATATCATCTCCTTTTGGGTCACTACCTTTGCAACAATCAAGTTATATTTTTGCAGGAACAACGTCTGCATCTCATCCCAAGTACCTGCTACATTGGCTCCTAAGCCCATGAACCATCGTAAGGCTGACTCTTTTAGTGTTGCAGGAAACAACTTGAGCTTATGGGCATCGGTATTATAGTCGAAGCTTTGATAGAGTATGTCAAACTCAAACAAGAAAGTGTTAGGATCCTCCGTTATAAGACCATAAAACTTTGGAAGAGCAACTGTGGGTATATTTTTGAGATTAGCATTGTTTATAAGGCTTGGGAGAGGAAATGGAAAAGTAGGGTGTGCCATTACTGGAGGTATTTGATTATGGGGTTGCTACTGGAAAGGAGAATTAGCTACTAGATTGTTAACAATAGGTGGATTTGGACTGGAATTATCTAGAAAGTTGGCCAAGATTTTTGTAAAAGGTCAGAAGCCACTTATATCAAGTGGTTCTACTCTGGAGGAAGATGCTGCAGGAAAGTCGGGGCTTGTGTCTTCAAAGGGTAACTCAACTTCTTCAACTTCCTCGTTCAAATTAGCAAACTCTGCTGAGAGAAATCTGTCATTTTCATCTCATCGCCTTTCTCTTCGATGCATGCAATTAAATTTTTCATGCTTGTGAAGCAATTTTTAGGGATACAAATCTAAAAGTTAATCTAGGAATGAAAAAAAATGACTCAAAAATGTTCCTAGCTTGACACCATCCCCAGCAACGACGCCAAAAATGAACTGCCTCACAATAGGTGTGAAATAATCATGCTCAAGGCCTTTCTTAGGAATGGTTTATTCAATCTAAGGACTACTTCTCCCGTTATGAGGTGCATTTAACTTGTCAACCCAGGGATGTATACTTGAAATGGTCGGCACGATATGTGCACTAGGTTCCTTAAGGAGTTATTCTACTTATGCTGCAGGAAGGTAAAAATGCATAAAAGAAACCTACACTAGTCTTGCAGGAAAATAATACATTTATCTCCTTATTGAAATGAATGCTAGAAATTTCAAACTCTACTTAAACCTATACTTTCAGCCTAGAACATCCATTATAACTATTCTTGCAGATGCTGCTGGAACATTCACAAGGTATGATGCTACAGGAAGAAATTGTAACTTCTATCTGAAATGCTGGAAATGCTGGAAGGAAATTTATTTTATTCTAAACTATTCCGCCTCCCAAGTGGGCCCCCTTGGTCAGTTTCTACTAATCTATTAACACAGAATGTAAACCAAGAATTAATTCATTGTATTTCAAAAACTCATTACATAAAAACAATACATGAAACTTGAAATAGATTGCTGTAAGATACAACAGTTTTCTTCCAAAAAATTCTTTCTCTAACTTTCCTATCTACCCTTAAACTATCAGTCCAATCCCTATATATAGAGGATCGAACACTTATTACAAAATAGAAAAGAAACTATCTTGTTGAAAAAATGCTGGAAAAGAAGATGGAAATGCAACAGGTCGCGGTGTGGGTAGTAAAGCTCAGGTGACCAGTTGAACATAATAAAGTGCAGAGGGAATATAGCGATACTACATCCCTACATCCTGGAATAATGGCTCCTCCATTGTAGTAGTCATGTTTCCTGGTGCTGTGATGATCATTCCGCCGTAGCTGGTCCTCAATAGTCTTCCTTGAATGCTGTCGACCACTCTCCAACCACTTTCTCTCCTGTCAAGTTAGTAATGATGCGGAAATATTCATGCAACAAGCTTAATCAAATTAAATACAGATATTAGAACATATAATCTGATGGTTTAATGAAATACTACACTATATGTATAATATTAGCAAAATATGTCACAAACATCTACCCATGGTTTATCAGTCCTATCTTGACTTTATCACAAGTTTTGACTGGCTAGGCTCTCAAATGTTTTGTCAAAAACTAGAACAGAGTATTTAAAATTAGACAAAATAAAGGCAATAATTTGGCCTCATCAGTTATTATGGGCACTCATTTTTCAATGCATTGGTAGTGGATATAATTTTAATAATTGATGGATTGTATGTTTGTGATGGCTAGAAAAGACATATATTTTAGTGTTGTATAATTCTTTGTTTCTTTGTTTCTCATATTATCTTAATTTGACTGATATTCACTTTGATTGTGCAAGACATATGACCAATACAAAGGGGAGATGATATGGTGACCCATGTGTGAAAACAAGTGATGCCAACCTAGCTTGTAGAAGGGCTAAGGTTTATGTGAATATTATTGTAGGGTTATGTAATGTATTAATGTTATGTGATTATGAATGTGCAACATTACATGATTTATGTGGTAAAGTACCCCAATGCATGTGAGCTATAATGTGCGCAATGTGAGTAAAATATGTCATTATGTTCTTATTGTATGTGTTGTATGTGTTAGTATGATGTCAGTATTACCACATATATAGT
Source organism: Thuja plicata (assembly GCA_018584345.1). Taxonomy (NCBI): domain Eukaryota; kingdom Viridiplantae; phylum Streptophyta; class Pinopsida; order Cupressales; family Cupressaceae; genus Thuja; species Thuja plicata. The sequence goes on from MU225937.1 coordinate 1,693,573, forward strand.
TTGTATTCTATGAGATATTTTCACAATAAATACCTACCCCTAACCTTCCAAGTTCTAGGGGTATGGGTTAGAAGGAATTTGAGAGCTTAAAAATGAGAAAATTAAGAGTTATGAACCTTTTTTTGTCATTTTCATTAGTGATGAGTTTGGGGGTTGAATGAATAAGTATTGTGGAAGAGGATAAGTAATGGGGGACACATAGAGGAAAGGGAGAAGATGGTAAGATAAGTGTGAAGTAGTGGGGGTTTCTCACACATGTGAGATCAAGTGATGGAGTAGGAAGAAAGAGACACTAAGTTTGAATAAGGAGGGAATAGAGGATTAAAAAGAGATAAGGGTTGGAAAGAATTGAGAAGAAAGTGTTGTTCATGAAATTTTAAAGGCGCAGAAATGAGGAAAGAAGAGGAAAAAGGATTGAAGGGAGAAGATGGATAAAGGGCAATTTATTGTGTTGCATTACTCTTCTCAAGATAAGATTCTTTATCCATCTCTTTGTAGTTACATTTAAGTTCATAATTTTGTTTTGTGTAAGTTTATATATTGTTGGTTAATGCATTACTTGTGTGTATATGTTGTTTGTTAATGTATTTACTTGTGTTTAATGCACTATTTCTAAGAATTATATTATAATGTATGAGGGTAAGAGCTAGGAGAAGATGGACTACTCTCAATGAGAGAATCTCAACTTTGTGAGGGTGATTGGTGTGTTTGAGGAAATATAGAGAGGTTTATCTTGCAAATGGGTATGAGTACCCTCATGAAATGAAAATAATAAAAGGGCATGAGAACCCTTGCACAAATGCGATTCATAATGTGTGGTATTACTAGAAATTTCTTTTATAGGGTAAGAGTACCTTTATATCCTTAAGAAGACTAGTTCTTATGGTGTTGTGTTTTTATGCTTATGAAGGTATCTTTTATATATGGAGAAATGGAGGTGTTGAAGGAGGAATAAGATTGTAGAATTCCAAAATCTATCAAAGATACAATGTAAGTACAATAGCATCAATGAGAGAAAAGTTGACTAGATCAATAAACTACAGAAGCAAAGTACATATAGTATATATGTGATTGTGTCGAATAAAAATTTAAACCCAACACTCAATGAGTGGTGGTGAGTTTCCTCCCACTAAACTAGAATTGGGTGTGAAAGTAGAATCGACACCTTTCTAATCAACACCTAAATGATGACAACTTGTATAAACAAGTGTCAAATATGCATGGACAACTAAGTAGGCTTAATTAAACCTAAGTGTAAATAAAATAAATACACTAACACCACCCTTTAAGCATAAATTAGGAGGGAAAGATCAAATATGGGTCCTAACTACTAGCCTGGTGAGGTACCTATGTACAATAAAATCTCTCATTAACTAAGAAAGATAGAAAACCTAGTGGAAAAAACTATCCTCTAAAAAAGAGAGAAGAAGAGAAGAATCCTAAAAGAAACTCCCCAAGGATGGCGATGTTATATATGTCTCTCTGAATGTCTATGGATCATAAATTGAAGAAAACAAGGCTTGTGGCCCCCCTTAAAAAGCTACCTAAATATGACTGTCATATGTTGAATCTTGTACCCCAAATATCTACCCCTTGTAGAGTGTGATGTATGGGTTCTGTAAAAATATCAACCTCCAATGGAATCCTTGAACTAGATGAAGATGAGTCCTCATCACTATTGTTACTGTAGGAACTTGGAGAAGAAGATTTTTCTCTAGAAATTTCCTATGAATCATATGAATGATCAATATTGTAATCAAGATCTGAAGAGTCCATATCAAATTGAGAACCCATATGGTTTGTAGCACCAAAATCTATATTCCATGATGGAGATGAAGATGCTTTAGCAACTAAGGCCTAGCTTTTCAATTTGTCTTTGTCCTTAGTATTTTACTAATTTGAAGAAGATTATTTAGCAGTATCAATTACCCCAATATTATTCTTTTTGAGTAGAAAAGTGAGGTGCTCAATTTTATTTTTCATGCACTAATATTCTTCATGACCAACTTTCTTACAAAAGGAACATTTAACCCTCTCAATAGTTGATTCACTTTGAGATGAGTTATCCTTGTTAGAGTTGTCAATTTGTCTTATTTCTTCCTTTCTTCCTTTCTTCCTTTCTTTTTATTTTTTTAGCTTTCTTCTTCTTTCATTTTGAAATTAATTTTTTTTCATTTTTTGCAAGTAGGGCTTGAGGTTTAGTAGCCTTCAAAGCACCCATTTGAATTAAACTTTCTTTCTCCCTTGTAAGATCAACAATACAACTTTATCAATTGAGGGTATACAACATAAGGTTCCAAAAGCTCTTTTTTTAAGAATAGAAAGTAGACATAAAGACTGAATATTCAAGACCTAGTTTGGAAAGTATTAAAATGACTAATTGATCCTCTTTCTTGTCAATTCCACAAACTTTTAATTACAACTTAAAAGACTTAAATTTAGTAAAAAGTCCTCTAATTTTGAAAAACTTAAAGAACTAAGACCTAAGAGTTGATTTTCCAACTCATGACATTTAAGTTCATCAATTGTCCCAAAAAGTTTATTTAGAGTTTCCCAATAGTCATTGGGTGATTTATTCTCAACATGAAATACTAATTCACGAGATAGATTTGAACATAAGAAACCAAATGTTTGGTCACACTTATTAAAAAAAATTATGTTTAGAGTTGGTTGCATTAGGTTCTTTTGTAGTTCTATCATTACCCTAAATAAGCATGTAATCTTTAGTACATAAATTACTTTCAACTTCCAATCATGATAATTGAAAGGAGTTAGGGGTTGTATAGTTAAATTAGAATCCTTGTTGCTAGACTTAGATTGTTTCTTTATAAAATATAGAAATGAAGAGCTTTAAAAAGACAAAAAATGAGAAGTGAAGGAATAAGTACACAACACACAAAAAAAGCACTTCTTAAGGAAGTGTGAAAAATAGAAAATACATAACAACCCCCTTGATTATCTTTTGTTTCCCCTAATTTTTTGGCACTTTATAGAAAGAGTGTTTTGTAACCAAACCCAAAAAAATTTAAAAATGGAACCTTATATTGACAGTGCATGAGTGTGCCTTCTGGATTCAAGCATGCACTTTTGTAAAAAATAGAACTCTTGCAAAAAAACAAAAATAGCCAAGGGCTAAAGTCTATAAGCACAATAACATCTATGACTGAAAAGTTGACTAGATCAATGAATTGCAGAACCAAAGTGTATATACAAAGAGTGATAGTGGCTATTTTTCAAATCTGATTGGATCAAATCTCAAGTTGAACCCAACTAAAGTACATATAAGAAGAGTGATAATGGCTATTTGTCAAATGTGATTGGATCAAATCTTAAATAGAACCCTCTCATATGTATTTTGTTCTCCCCTTATTTGTGGTTCATTGGGTGGACCCGCCTGCTAGTGACTCCATTGGGTTTATTGCCTATACCTATATTTTTTTTTTTTTATAAATTTATTTCATGTATGGTTGTGTTGTATATGTTAATCCTAAATCACTCATTGTCTCCCCGAGCTCGGGGGGTGAGTTGGTTATCAGCTCTATGGTTAGGAGGCAAACTCCCCATTCATTGGTTTCTCCTTGAATACTGCACAATTGATTACCTATGTTGTCTTGAGACTATTCAAACAAAACAACATTTGATCTATTCTGTAGAATGAATTACCCCCTAACTAGGCTCTAAGACTGCATTGTCAATCTTGTGCCATGGTTTATTTATCTTAACTCGGGACTCTCATGAAGATGACCATATGTAAGCAATTTTGCAGGCTGAGAAAATTGCATGAATACCGCTTTCACAAACTTGTACTATGTTGTCTGACTTTTAGTCACCCATTTTTTGGCATTATTGGAGTCATATGGTCATGTCAAGTCAGTCTGGTTATGTCTAGGTCTAGGTTCCCTCTAGGATAGGAAATATTTGTCGGGTTTCCCTCCCATTGCCTTCTTGCTTCAAGCTGGGTGGGATGTTTTAAAAGTCTTTATGTTGGGTAGGTTATAGATCCCAACCCGGCAAGGATTGTGTGCTCCTATTAATGATATTTTTCAAGCAAGTTGGTGATTGAAATCATATGGATTCAGCTGGACAGCATCATATGGAAATTCTCAGAGTATGCACAGTCAGTTGTTTCAAAAGTACTTCATGGAATGCAATAGAAATAGTGTGCAAGATTAAGGATTCAATTCTTTGAAAACAGTAAATAATTGCATTCTTTCTTCATTCAAAAGAAGGAATTTCCTTTGGAGTTGATGGCTCTGTTTGCAGTAGGAATTCAAGAAAGGTAGTAAAACATGAAATGAGGACAGCATGATATGAAGTTCATAAGTCATCTAATTCATAGGCTGGGATCATAAAAGATACTGCAAGGTGATACATTTCAATTAGTATTTGAACCTTGGATAGTCAGAACTGAATTACATTTGAGCCCTTTTGAAGTTTTTCATCAATAAGCAAGGTACAATATGATTTTAATGAGGAATGGAGCTTGAGTTTTTCTATTGATCAAACTCTGATATAATTAGATAAGTCCATCGACTGGACGGGTGCAAGGATTATAACTATCAAAAGATATTATTGGTAGATTGATTGACTAGTTTGAATTATGTCATGTTTTAAGTCGCAATGTTTACAAGGAAACGTTGAAAATGTGATGTGATGAGCGGATTGATTAGTTGAAAATGTGCAGCAGAACTGAACTTGTACTCGCCCAATGTATTTTTCATAGTCAATTAAAGTTGGTGCTTTTCATAATTTGAAGGCATGGATCGATTCTTTGAGTCTTCACGATCCCAATAGTGAAAACAACATGCAATTTGGTGCTGAAATGAGGAAGTTATAAGACGGCGGGTT
>MU225937.1:1709703-1729194 GCA_018584345.1 Thuja plicata
AGAAAAATGAAATTTTTTTTTTTTGGGGGGGGGAAAGAGGGGAGGGGAGGGGTTTGCCTTGGTCAAACCCCAGTTTTGGAATTAACCTTATAATCAAATTGAAATTGCATAAGTAAACAAAGTAAATGAACAAATTCACCTTGCTTGTATAGAAACCCTTATGGCGGATTCGAATCCTTGGATGCACAAGTATGTATGCACCAAATGGATGTAGAGTGAAGAGTGTAGGATGTAGGATGTCTGAAATCAATTGCTTGTAAATCTTCAAGACCAATCTTGAATGGATCTTGGAAGAGGAAGAGGTTGGCATGGATGTGGATGGAGAAATCTTCAACAAGAGGGCTCCATAGAGCTTGAATCCTTCAATGGCTACCAATGGATCTCCTTGATGAATTGATTCTTGAGAAGTTCTTGAATGCTTGAGAATATATGAATTCTTCAATGGCTACTTGAATTTGTTCAAATCTTTCTCCTTAGCTTTCACTTAGTTGATGGTTGATGGTTAGAGAAAATAAGAGGAGAATGCTTCCTTATATACAAATCTAGGGCACAATCTTCTAGAGAGGCCTAGATAGGATAATTAAATTCCCATTAGAACTATGCCTTTAGAAGTGGACCTATATTAAATATAATTTAATATTTTTTGTTCCGAAGAACGAAACAGCTGACCCAGAAGCGAGAATTAAACTTTTCCGAAGCCCGAGATCTGAAAATCTCATAAATCTAAAATCTGGACCCTAGGCCAGAAAAAAGGTCAATTCTAATCTAGGTCAAGGTCAAGGTCGACAGTTCAAGGTCAAGGTCAAGGTTTACCTTGACCTAGGTCAAGGTTGAGGTCAACCTTGACCCAGAAAGGTCAACTTTGACCCTGAGGTCAAAAATCTTAGTTTCCAGTTTAGGGTGTTATAAACAGCCTGAAAAAAGTGAGAAATGGGGCAGAACATGGGAAAAACATAGATCCAAGTCAAAGACCCATTCAAGGTGCTTTATATGACCCCAAACCACTTACTCGAAGGGCTAAACCAGTCCAAAATGGAAGTGCTTCCATTTTCCGATGATACAATGGGATCTGATGATAACACCCCTTGTCTTGACATGCTGGTGTCGTCTAAGGGAATCTCTAGCTTTGGTAACCTAAAAGATTAGATTTCCATCAGAAGGATTGGCTTGAATGTCCTCTTTAGCTGAGTGGAGATTAGAAGAAAGCTTTTTCTCAAGAAATCTGAAATCTTTAGCATTCTTTTTCCCAATGGTTTTCAGCAAATTTTTCCAGGCAAGGATATTTTGGTTCCATCTAGCAATGTGAGAGAGAGAGGTAGGTTTATTTTTATTAATAAGCCTAATAAGGTTAATGACAGACATGATATCTTCATCCTGAAGAAGGCTAGTGTTAAGAATAAACTTAGGGTTATTAGGTTTGAACCGAAGGGGTGCATTATTGAGTCTAACACAAACATATATAGGATGATGGTCATAAAGGATAGTAGGACTAACAGTGAAAAAATTCCCTCGTATATCAGGGATAAAAAAAAATTAATCCTTATTGACATAGAATCAGTCAAGCCTAGAGTAAATTCTAGAGGAGCCATTCTAGAAGTTACACCATGTATACCAAATGCCATGAATAGTAGCTTTTCCGCCGGCTAGAGGGTCAAAGAGAGAATTAGTTTATTTCATTCTATTCCATTGGACCTTCTCCAAGTCTTTCCAGGTATAGGGGAGGCCACCATTTTTATCATCCTGGGACTCAATCATATTGAAGTCCCCACCAAAGAGCCAGGGAATGTTAGGAAATGATGAAAGCCAAGTCCACAGATGAGATCTTTCTTTATAATCATTGGAGGCATAGATAGATAAAATACCAATGGGTAAACCATGGTGGTTGATTGTAACCCACATCGCTCTATTGCAAGGAGAAACACCATGACCCGTAATGAGTTTATACCATTTAGGACTAATGAGGATACCCACCCCACCCAGCCTCTGGGATGATTAAAATGGAATTTAACCGCATCTTTCAAAATGTAATCAAGGTTAACATCTAACATAAATCCAGTGGCTTTAAGTTCTTGAAGCATGAGAATATCAGCATAGTTAAATGAATTTAAACAACACTTAATGATTAATTTTCTATCCGGGGATTCAAGCCCCCTAACATTCTATGAAATTTGGTTCATGAGGAATGTGTTGGGGAGGGGGGACATTTAAATTCTTTGTCACCACTAAGTCGTATCATCGGCAAACCATGACAGTCATCTTGTTTTTTTTTTGATGGGTTTTTGGGTATATGCACCAAGATGGGGGACCAAAAAGGTGCCAAATACCTTTTTGTTCCCCCATATGCACATAGGGTGTGCGGGCTATAGGGTGCACACCGTATAGTCCACCCACAATTTAAACCATAGGGCGTACGCCCTATTAGGTATATATAGAGAGAGAGAGAGTCTCTCTCTCTCTCTCTCTCTCCTCTTTTGTCATTTAGTGTTTAATAGAGGGTGTACGCCCTTTAGTGAGTATAGGGCATACGCACTATAGGGAGTATGCACTATAGGGCATACGCCCTTTTAGTGACATTGATCTTTACCAAGCCTAAGGCTTGGATTTGCCTTGGAGTTCCAACCCAAAGGCCTGGAGGATTCAAACAGGTCTGAGACGTGTTTTCCAGCAAACATAGAAAAAAATAACATTTTTTCTTGTGTGTTCCCCGTCATATTTGCACGTGGTTCAATAATGATAAAATCAAGCGGAATGATATTGTAGATCTCTCTGATAGCTATCTAACCATGTAATTTATTTTGAATTCTCATTATGTTAATCTTTTCATCTATAACTTATTTTCTAAGTATGTCCAATTTTTGTCAAAAAACCAATGTGTATTCATTTGGGCTTGAATTTTGGCTCGTTCATCAAATTTTGGAAAAAATTACATTTTTAGAAACTAGACTCCATTCTACACACTTTAAAAAAAAAAGTTTTGATTTTCAATTATTTTTCAATGATTTCTAGTTGGAGCACACATAAATTGCACATTTTCAGGATGTGTCCAATTCGAAAAATGGCAAAAACTCACAATTTCATTAAAAAATTAGTAGAAAAATCTGGGATAAACTAGGTGGTGTTAGCTAATTTCTCACCGGAGTGATTCATTTTTTTTTTAAGTTAACATTTTAGGGGGAGCACACCAGACGCTATGTTATGTTTTTTCACAAAAAATAGCACCACTTTTTGTGCTCCCCCTTTTTGAGGGCCTTAATCTCCACCATTTCTAAAATAAATTAGTATTTTAAAAATTAGATTTGGAGTAGAACAACTCTTGTTTTCGTCACATTTTAAAGTTTTGAGTGTAACTATCCTCAATTTCTTGTTGAAGTTCAGAGTTTGCTGATTTCAGAAAAAAAGTGGCATCTTATACCCCCTTTTTGGTCCCCCACCTTTGTGCACTTACCCTATTGTTTTTTGAACCCAGTGGTCATCCCCTCCTTTTGGATTTGGGCAGATCACTAATGTTTCCCAAATCATCATCATCTGAGTGAATAGGAGTAGAAACTTCCACATTTATAGCTGAGTGAATGTTGCAAGGAGTATCCTTGGTATGGGTATTTTTAGTGGGAATAGAGCTTTGGGAATAGAGATCAACAACAACATGGATGATTTCAAAGACATATCCATCATCAACTTCTTTGAAGACCTTTTTGGTTTGATACTAAGAGGAATTGATATTTTTAATAATATCAGAAGCATCATTACAAGGAGTCTATTGGGGTGATATGCAATTAGAAGAGTCTAACTTAAACACAGAAGATGAGGGTGATGGGGTAGTCGAGGGGGTGGGGGAAATGCTGATATTGTTAGATATCGGCTTTTGGGTCACTTTCCTTCTCCTCTTAGAAATTTATTAACCATGGTTTGGAAGTCATCTATGTCAACATTCAAAGGAGCATTTTCCAAAGTAGTAGGTATGTTCTGAGAAATCAGACTAGTTGGGGCGATTTGAGGAGGCAAAGGAGCGGTCTTCATAGTTATAGGCTAAGAATCTTTAGTTTCTCTAGGGTTTCCACACTAGGCATATTCATAGTAGGCAGATTGGGAGGCTTGGAAGCAAAATGTTTGTTCAAAAGGATAGGGAAATCTTTCCTCAGGTGGCCCTCTCTTTTACACAAGAAGCAAGTGTTGAGGCCACCCAACATTTCAATAGAGCAAGTGAAGATGTCATTATCAATATTAACTTCCAGGGATGCTGGTATGTCGATTCCAGGTTTTAAAGAAATAAGAGCCCTCGCATCCATATGTGGGATTAGCCTCGTGGTTTCATCCATTCTGATGACTTTTGCTAAAGTTTCCAAGAGTTGAGAAAGGGAGGGACTTGTTTTATCATAATCCAGCGAGGAGAGGATAAGGCCAAAACCTCTTCATGGATCGCCTCAGGAGTCCAAGATAGGGCACAAAATGAGGTGCTACCCACTGACCAGTATTTCCTTTATGAGACTTCTACCTATGAGCTAAGGTTAGAGAAAAAGATGACAAACAAACCCTTTTGAAACTATCTACAGAAAGAGATGTGTAAACCCAATTTCAAATTCCAAAAATTATGAAACCAATTATCCATGAATTTCCTAGCAGGGAATTTATCCACTTCGACCGCAACAAAGAAAATGGCTGAGTCTTTTAATCTATTTTTTCCTTAGTTATTTCATTTACCATTTCAGAGATGGGAGAGATGGAGAGAGGCAACAAAACATTGCCAGAATCCTTACCAGTTTTGCTGGCTCCATTTGTGTGATAGAAAAAAAAATTAGCACCAGAGGCGACGGGGGAGGAGGGACAAGCCATGACATCAGAGAATGTTTTGTTCATTATAGAAGGAGAAGGTGATATAGGGCCACCATTAGGTTCATTAATGGTGGCTGACATAGGCTCCATAGGAGCCTGCGAGGAGCACAGAAAGGTGTACAACCACACCAAAATAGTCTGGTGAAGATAAAGAAATAATAAAGAGAATTAAATTAAGAAAGGAGTGAGCACACCTACATCACACATGTGTTTGTTGGATGCACTTCGAGGAGTCACTGGAAACGCTAATTCAGATGCTGAAAAAATGCAGAGTCCATTGTCCTGTGTCTCAAACTTCCAGTCGTCATATTAATAATTATTCATATTTTATATAATATAATATAATGGTATACAATATAATACCTATTATATAATATTATTCAATTGATAGTAAAATACATTTTCTTGCAAATGAAGTAAAAATGTAAATTAATAGTTGAAGTATAATTTAATTATATAACAAATAATTTTATTTATAATTGTGTAACATATATTTAGTGGAAGATAATTTAAATTGTTCAAGCTTATGCCATAAAAATTAAATAGATAGTAGTAATAATGCTATTTTCTTTTCCCATTTTCTATTTATGTAATTCACACATGTATGTGAAGATAAGTGTAAAAACATATTTTTGATATTTTATGTTGAACAATTCTTTTCTGGGTGAATATAAAATGATGGGCTAAAAAAATTTAATAATTAAAAGTCTTTTTTTTTTCAAATTTATAATGTATATGTAATAGCTTCAAAATAAAAATTATTAATTATTAATTATAATAATTTTATATTTGTACACAATTATTTTTAGATAATAATATAATTTATATACAAATAATATAAATAACTTATATACATATAACAACAATTATAATTATATTATTATATTAATTTTTATTTAATAATTTCTAATCATGTAAATTATCTTAGATAAACATTAAAAAAAATCCATTTTACATGCAATACGAATAAAAATGAATAGGAATAATTTTATTCTTAAATAATTTAATGTAAATAAAAAGGAGTATTAGTAAAGAAAAGATGTTAGATTCTGAGGGTCATGTTCTCTATAATGAACACCTTCATCTACCAACTTTATAATTTTTGTAAAGTGATGACAGATATCAAAATTAGGCATTCGTTTGCTAAGATGATTCTTATGTAAATGTCGGTTCATTTTGATGCCTCAAATTGAAATGTTCTTATAAATGAATGGTTCTAATTGTTTGGATGATCTAGGATTTCTTAGTAATTATTTGAATGCTCAGATAACATCTTTAATACAAAGATACAACGAATATCCATGTAAAGAGGTGATAAATCGTCTTCAAACAACTAAATAAATGAACAAGGTTAGTAAATAAATATTTATTTGAAATAAATTTGAGATGGATAAATAAGAATTACTGAATTTAAAAATAAGGATTGAAAAAAGAAGTCAAACTAAATAAAAATGTTTACCTTTCTTACTATCTAATCACATTAAATCATTGTGTCAAACAAATTTTAATCGAAATAAAAAATAGCTTAGATGTGTTGATTTTCCTATTATAATCATCATTCCTAAATAATAATAATTTAAAAAATTTAAAGAAGACCAATCTAAATGTTATTCAATGTATTATATCATCACTTATATTCAAATTAATTTTTTTCTTATAATTAATAAGCTCAATTGATTTATATTACTATCAGATAATGCATTTCTTTAATTATAAATCAAAATTTATAATTAAACCCAAAATAGAAAATATAATTTCAGAGAAAAATGAAAAGTTAAGCTAAGATAGATTAATAGAAGCTTGCTTATTTTCAAAACTTAATAGTAATGTGAGAGCCAAAAATTTCTTGGATCTAGAATGTGTTAGGAATAATACAACTGAGAGGGGGGGGGGAGGAATCAGTTTTATGCCAAATAATTAAACTTTAAACTTTAAGCCAATTACTTAATGCAAATCTAAACACTTCAAGAACAACACCATAACACAAGTATTTTGTTGTTGAAGAAACCCTGTTAAGGGAAAACCCCAATGGGGATGGAATCCACAAATAATACACTACAAATATTATATCCTTGCTAGGAGATCTTTCCCTATTAGGAGCTTGTTATTACATCTAGTACAATTCCCTATTAAAGGATATAGCCTATTAGGAGTCTTCTCAACCCTGTTAGAAATTGAATGAAATGATGAGCTCACTACCCAAGAACACTACTCAAAGTGAAGGTTAAATCCACCTTCTAAAGGTTAAACTCACCTTTTGGACTCACTGTCCAAAGAGAAGTATAAAAGTATACTTATAACAGTGAACTGACTGAAGCAATTTGCTTTCTTATACAGTTCTAATGAAGTGCATTAGAAACATAATCACTTCTCTACATCTAACTGAACTCGCATCCACATGGTCATAGCCTCCAATACGTCCAATCCATGCCTTTATAACTCAAGATGCTACTTTCCTTTATGCAAGTTACAATAAGTAATTAGGTCGGCATGTTAAGACTTACCCAATGGAAAATCAATTACATAGACCCTTGATAAGATACACACGGTACCTTACAAAAGTAATTAACAAATATAAATCATCATTTATGTGCCAAGATCCATAATTCACGCTTGTCAATCATTAAGCATGATACATCTCAGTAGTCATCCCTAAATTGGTCTTCGCTAGTCCACACACCTCAAAGCTAATGTCATCAAGAATCTGACAACCCAAGAATCACAAAGGATGTTCTATCATGTATCCTTTATGATTCCTTAAGCTCGCATATCATAACACATGCTCGCATCCAAGTTATCCCAAAAATCTAGAGACCATCTCTGTCATAATCCTCTGTCACTGCTCTGTAACCACTCTTTACCAAAATAACTATAACTCATGCCAATACCAACATAAGATCCAATGACCTTAGACATAAGGTATACACTCATCCCTCTATACAGATCCATGCTCGCATACTTTCACACGTTGTACACTATTTGTACACATATGTCAATCTCGCTTGTTCCTGTGATAACCAGTCTTTCTAAAACTTCTAATGCATCCAACTGAAACATATGCTAACGCCAATAAAAAAATATGAATTTCAACACCTCAAAAACAACAATTCCAACAATACCCCCCTTTGGCATTGAGGGAAACATATGGGAATATCCATCAACCCAAAAGTATCTTTCTTAATACAATCTTCTCAATATCCTCTTCACAGCTCCCCCTAAAACAATAGGGATTTTCACTTATATATGTCCCCCTTGAACATCAATGGAAAAGGGTGATATATCTATTTTTGTTCTCTTCACATCCCACCTCTGCAAGGTGTAGCATTTTCAAATCTTCATGTCTGCAACAAATCAAGTTCTTGATCACCCAAATATGTTTTGTTGTGTTCCCGTGATCACTCCCCCTGAGGAGTAGATCCAAGCATCAAGTCCAGAGAATAATATAACTCTAATAAATTTTGAACTGATGCATTCCTACATCATTTAGTTCTCACAAGGACAGGTTCTCACCCCAAGAATACCTCTGAGATTCTCAAAGGAATTTTTTGACAAAGGTTTAGTGAATATATCTGCTATTTGCTCCTTTGTACTAATGTAATCCATTCTGACTTCCTGTTCTGCAACCTTGTCTCTCAAAAAGTTACACTTGAATGAAATATGTTTAGTCTTTGAATGAATAATAAGATTTTTTGACATGTTCACTATTCTTTTGGGTGAACCCACAATAGCGGGTTACACTTTTTTGCCTAAATGAACATTGAAGTCTACATTTTGAATAAAACTTTCAGATTCAGATGCATATTATCGTTAAACTATTTGAAATTGGAAGATGAAGTAAACTAGAGTCTTTTAGTATTTTTTGTCTAGATTCTAAATATATTTTTTTCTTTTTTTTTTTTAATTTATTTGAATGGTTTTTTTTTCTTCCATGAACAATTCTATGTTGCTGAAAATGTCATTAACAAAAAGTTACATTGACTTCATAGAGCATAATTTTTTTTCTAAAATAGATATCAATGTGATTCTTTCAAATTTGGTCTTACAACATCCATACAGAGGGCATGTAATTGGTTTTATGATATTATCATGATTATTGCATATTTTATGAACATTTGAAGTAGAGTAAACCATAATTTTAACATACCTTGACTGCATAGCTTATAACTTATTGTGTTTTTATCAAATTCAATTTTTTTTTTTATAGAAAGTAGACTCAAATCCGGAGGGCACTATTATTTTTCAATTTTTTTTCTCTTTTCTAATATTTTTCATTGAACGTCAAACTCCAGAGGTTTATATTCGATAAAAAACCTACATTCGATGCACGTAAAGAAACATACACCTAATTAATTCAAAAATTGTCAAATATATATTCATTAGAAATATTGTCCATAGTACTTGTATGATACAAAAGGACATCTCTTTATTCTTCCATTTGAGCCACACACTTGAGACCCAAAGCCCTAAAAACCGTAGATTTTTGTTAGCCTCTGCAAATGGCCTCTAATTAGAGGGTTTCGATAGAAAGTAGTTTCGATCGAAACTAATTAGTTTTAATTGAAACTAATTAGTTTCAATCGAAACTAATTTCTATTGAAAGTAATTTCTTAGTTTAACATGGGTATGGGTAAAAACCCCAGTAAAATCTTCATTAGTTAGTTTCGATCGAAACTAACCAAAAAAGGTAGTTTCGATCAAAACTAAGAATGGTTTGATTGAAACAATTAGGTACTTTCTATTGAAAGTACCTGACTAAATCCTCCCTCCTTATAGATTTTAGAGGAATTTCTTCCTTCAAAAAAGTGTAACCCACTATTGGGGGTTCACCCTTGTATTATCACAATGTATAACCACTGGCTCTTCCAAAGTTATCCCAATGTCTTTTAGCAATTGTTTCATCCAAACAATTTGTGAGCAATTTATAGCAGCAACTACATATTCTGATTCAATAGTAGATTGAGCTATACAGTCCTATTTCTTACTTAACCATGAAACCAACCTTTTTCTAAGGAAAATGCTCCATCACTGGTGTTTTTTATGTCATCAACACTTTCCCAATCAACATCAGTATAAGCATACAATGTAAACTCATCATACTTTTCATACCATAAACCATATTCTAGTATCCCTTTCAAATATATGAATATCCTTTTAACTACAACAAGGCAAGTCTCCTTAGGATTAGTTTGGAACCTCACAACAATTCCAACTACACTATCTATGTCTGGTCTAATGTGAGTTAAATACTGCAAACCTCCAATCATGGATCTGTATTTTGTCTAAAAAACACTTTAAGATTCATCAGTAGTAGTAAGCTTACATCCAATAATCATGGGTGTTCTAATAGCTTTACAATCTTCCATTCCAAACTTCTTTAGCAACTCCTTAAAAATAGTTGGTTTGAGAAATAAAAATACCATGTTTACTTTGAGTAATTTGCAACAAGGAAGAATTCATTTCACCAATCATAGACATTTCAAATTCACTTTTCATTTCCTTAGAGATTTTTTTACTCATTTCATCATTTCCTCCAAAGATTATATCATCAACAAAGAATTCAACAATCAAGATTCCATCTTCACAAGTTCTCAAATATATATTACTATCTGCATTACCTTTTCTGAAACCAAGATGCAATAAATATATGTTTAACTGAGCATACCAAGCTCTAAGAGCTTGTTTTAGACCATACAATGCCTTCTTCAATCTGAGAACCATTTCTTCATCATCTGTCAAATGAAAACCATTAGGTTTCTCAATGTAAACCTCTTCCTCTAGATCACCATTTAGAAATGCAGACTTCACATCCATCTGATTTACCTTAAAGTCTTTATGTGCTAAATAATCAAGGAACAATCTTACTACCTCTAACCTTGCAACATGTGCAAATGTTTCTTCAAAGTCTATACCTTCTTGTTATGAACAACCCTTACAGACCAGTCTAGCCTTATTTCTTACAATCATGCCATCTTCATTCATTTTGTTTCTGAAAACCCATTTCGTTACAATTACATTATTGTCCTTAGGTCTAAGAACCAATTCCCAAGTGTTGTTTTTCTCTTTCTGATCTAATTCTTCCTACATTTCCTTAATCAAATATTCATCTTTACATGCTTCATTAGTAGTCTTAGGTTCTACTTGCAAAATCAAACAAAGCTCATTTCTAGCTTTAGACCTCATCATCATGCCCTTATTAATATTACCAAAAATATGATTCTCAGGATGATTCATCTTAACATACCTTGTTGTCTTTGCTGATTCTATAGGCTCACCCAAGCATGTTTGAATCTCAAGAATTTTTTTTTTCTTTATTTTCAGTATTCCTCTCATTCTATGGGATCTCAATCTGAAACCTCTCATCAATTTTTGCATTAGCACTTTCAACTATTTTTCTCAATCTTAGATTGAAACATTTATAATCCTTACTCCTACTAGAATAGCCAAGGAAAATTCCTTCATCACTTCTGGCATTAAAATTTCCAATTTCATCATCTCTTTTGATATAACACTTGCTACCAAATATTCTGAAGTATTTTATAGTAGGAGCATAAACAAACCAAAGTTCATAGGGTGTCTTATCAGTACCTCCTTTGATCTGAATTTTGTTCAAAGTGTAGATAGAAGTATTAAATACTTTTCTCCAATGTATATGAGATACATTACCTTTAAGAAACATATTCCTAGCCACATCGAGTATAGTTCTATTTCTTATTTCTGCAATTTCATTCTACTGAGGTGTCCTAGGTGCATAAGTTTGTCTGTATATCCCATACTTTTCGCAGTAAGCATTAAACAAATCTAATGTAAAATCTCCACCTTTTTCTGACCTCAAACACTTTATCTTAAGACCTTATTCATTCTCAACTTTTGCTTTGAAAATCTTGAACTTATGAAATGCTTCATATTTTTCTTTGAGAAATGCAACCCACATCATCCTAGAATAGTCATCAACAAAAAGTATAAAGTACCTTTCACCATAGTAGGATCTATTCCTTGTAGGACCACAAAGATCTGTATGTACCAGATCCAAATTCCCTCTTGCTGAAAAGGATTTTCTTTGAAAGCTGTTCTTATTTTGTTTTCCCATCACACAATATGTGCACATAGTGTTAGTAGGCTTCACAATTTTTGGAAAATCTCTAACTGCAATAGTTTTACTGGCCCTTACAATATTATCAAAATTTATGTGACAAAACCTTCAATGACATAACCAACTTTCATCTACCTTCATAATAAAACAAGTTGCCTTTGTAGTATTCATCTCAAACACATTACCTCTTGACTTAGTACGTGATGTGATCAAGTTTCTAGATTGGCATCTTATAGTACATTTTCCATCCATGAACTACAAATGATAACCCTTGTCCACAAGTTTTCTAACACTCAACAAGTTGTGTTTAAGTCCATCAACAATTAAGACATCATTAGTTTTAGTTTTATCACCAAGGAAGATTGAACCAACTCCAATGATCAGCTTAGGAATGTTATTACCAAATCTGACTACGCCACCATAATATCTATTCAGTTGAACAAATTTATCATTATCACCAGTCATATGATGTGAACAACCACTATAAATTATCCATTCTAATTTATTTTCAACATGCGAGAGTAGAGATTTTTCTTCATGAATAGTTTCAACATCTTCAATAGCAATAAATCCAATTTCATTCTCATTATTCACAGAATCATCATCAGACACACCTTCACTAACATAGTAACATTATGTATCCTTGGAGTAATTAGACTTTCAAAACTTAGGCTTATGCTTAGGAACCCTTTTAGGATATCTAGATGCAAAATGACCAATCTTATTACAAGAAAAACATTTTAGGGGTAATTTACCTTCAAACTTACCCTTACATTTCCTTTCCCTTTTTTCTCTAAGAACCACAAGTTCATCCACTTTCCCTTTCTTCTTCTTCAATTTGTGCCCAATCATCAACATACTCTCCAAAATCTTCATGTCTATTGCTAGAGCTCGCAAGGCTTGATAACGTCCTTTTATCATTATGAACAGTAGCCTTAAATGTAGACTCAACTTTGGGTAATGCATCCTGTAACTCTGTGATCTCAAAGGTGGTTAGCTTATCAATCATGATTTCTTTGTTGAAATTTTTAGTTAGTGGTATGATCTCCTCTATAGCTTGTGCTTTAGTCTTGTAGGAAGGTGTCAAAGATCTAAGAATCTTTACGATCACTTCATCTTCAGTATATGTGCCTCCTGAGTTTCTGATTCCAGTAAAAACCTTTGTAACCCTCTGTACATATGCTATGACATTATCATCATCTGGAATCCTTAGATTATCTATTTTATCCTTCCAAATCTGTAGTTTTTCTTTCTTAGTGTACTAATATCCTTCAGATAGAGCTTATATCCTTGTCTAGATATTGTGAGCTGAATCAAGATCTTTAACCTCTGTAAAATCTACCTCAAGGAGCACACTTATCAGTACTTCCCATGCAACCATATTGCAAGAAAATATTTTCTTTTCTTCCTTAGTAGAATTTCCTAATTCATCTTCTATCTTAATCGGTTCATCCTTTTTTGTAATCATCCAATAATAGATCCCCAAGCAGATCAGATGACTTCTCATCTTGTTCTTCCAATAGTCAAAATTTTCAGCATCAAATTATCGATTCTCATTCCTATAGTAAGCCATCTTAGAATCACCTCAATCGGTTAAGCTTTCTATTAGAGGACCACAGGCTCTGATACTAGTTGTTAGGAATAATACAACTAAGAGGGGTGGTGAATCAATTGTATGCCAAATAATTAAACTTTAAAATTTAAATGAATTACTTAAGGAAAATCTGAACACTTCAAGAACAACACCATAACACAATTATTTTGTTGTCGAGGAAACCTTGTTAAGAGAAATACCTCAGTGGGGATGAAACCCACAAATAATGTACTAGAAATATTGTATCCTTGTTAGAAGATCTAGCTCCGTTAGGAGTTGATTATTACATACAGTACAAGTACCTATTAAAGGACACACCCTATTAGGAGTCTTCTCAACCCTATTAGGAGTTGAATTAAATGATGAGCTCACTGCCTGGGCACACTGCTCAAAGTTAAGGTTAAATCCATCTTTTGAAGGTTAAACCAACCTTCTGGACTTATTGTCCAAAGAGAAGTATGAAAGTATATTTATAATAGTGAACTGACTATAGCAACTTGATTTTCTTATAGAGTTCCAATGAAGTGCATTACAAACATAATCATTGCTCTGCATCTAGCATAACTCATATAGTTTTCAATTATATATTTGGGAAACCCTCTGAATCAAAAAACCTTGAAAGAGTGTTAACCAACCTATACTGCTTTAAAAAACTATTCACTTCATCAAAGGCCTTCTTACCAATAGATAAATCAGACACTACCCAAAGCCTAGGGAAAAATGTGCATTTCTTATGCCCCTCTACATATGCCTTATCAACTAGGGTTATTTTCCAGATAAACTCCATGAAAGAAATTCTAACAACAATAAATTTTTGTAAGGCATGTCGGGGCTGAGAACAATCATAAAATCTGATTATAGTAAGTTTTCAAAGAAAAAGAAATACCCCCATTTATGAGTAATAAGTCAGCTTGGAACAAACTTCCAGGGTCTTAAAATGTCCTCACATTTATGCTCTCTCATCCTGATGATGGATCACGAAGTGTGATCCGAAACGT
Organism: Thuja plicata; assembly: GCA_018584345.1. Classification (NCBI taxonomy): domain Eukaryota; kingdom Viridiplantae; phylum Streptophyta; class Pinopsida; order Cupressales; family Cupressaceae; genus Thuja; species Thuja plicata. The sequence continues at coordinate 1,724,216 of MU225937.1, forward strand.
TGATGCTTAAAAACACACACAATCAAAAACCAGAAATTCAGCTACTAAATTCAATGGATTGTGGAAATCTGATCGATTTAATCTCTCCATGTCAACCCCTGACATATCCATGATTGGACCAACAATCCAAATTTCAAAACAAAAGAAAGAAGATTGAGGAGACTTACTATCCCACACCTGAGTCCATCTCTGCAATGGAATTTCAACTCCAAACTCTTCTTTGAAAAAGTTTAACTCCTTATCCATGAACTTGTCATTGTAAAAAAGAATAAAAAACATCAAAAGTGAGTAGTGCTTGAATGTAGGAATAGGAGCACCATTTTGAATTTCCACCAAGGCATTGTGTATGCACTCCATGACATAAGCTACATAGTCATAATTTGCATTAACTTATGGGTATTTAATATTCATGGTCATCATCAACAAATCAGCTGTCACCATTGTATCTCCATCAAATCCTAAAACCCTACACAACCTATATATTGTACATTGCATATAACAGTGGAGAAAGAAACAAAATATCAAATGGTGGTTTTAAATTATCAAGGATCTTTACCATTTTCCCATCCACCCGAGGCATATATCTGGGCATTTCATGTCATTTGATCACATTTTCATGTCTTTCATAATCACCTGCTATATATTCCAAATCTATCTATGTACATATAGCACCAAAAATATTAAAGGCTTCCACAAAACTACGTCTATCAATAGAAACCAGGGCAGTTTTGTTTCCTTCTAATTACCCTAGATATAGGACAATATTGCTTTTCCACCTCCTTAATTAAATCTACATCAATAAAGACATTAGGCATAGTTAAATTTTCCATGTTCAAACTCCAGGGATTTCTCATTGGAACTAGTTTAACCCTATTATTCTAGAAGTAATGGAAAAGAGAATTACTAGAATGATTAAGTGTGATTGCATTTCTTCACTAGCACCATGAATCTCTCCATTCCATCATATTGGTACTAAAAGCACTAGAATTTCTTGGTAAGAAATCTACAAATTCATCAATGTAATTCTTTATCACAACCTCTTTTTTACCAGAAGCTTTCGAAACTCCACTTGACATATCCTTTCTCATCTTTAAATTTGCAGACAGACACCTTTGCCAAGTTTTCAAATAGCTACAAATCTAGCTCAAAATACAATCTCTCTTACAATGCTTTAAGTCTTATGGAAACAAAAATCAATTGCACCAAATTTGAGCTTAATTATGCAATTTATCACAATTTGAGCATTGTCAATTCACCATTACTTCTTCCATGCATGAATGAACTTCATCGACTAAACCTTGTTGGCATTTAGTTCTTAACTTTGAGTACTGGAGCAAAAAACCAAGTGCATGCCTCTACTATCTAACTCTCATTCAAATTTTATAACACCCAAGAAAAAAGTCCACATGTCACTACCTAATTTCTCAGCACCCCCTTTACTTCTAGCATGTCGAGAAAGTGCCACTTGAACACATGGAAACTAATCACAAGCTTAAATCATAACCCAAGAGTTTTTTATTTCCTTTGCGACCTAGAAAAAATGCTATCAAATCTTCTTCACTGGCAATCTCACCACTCCTTTATTCAAATCTTACAACACCTTATGAGTAATAGATAACCATTGATCTTCATCAAGCTCTTCAGTCGTAGCCTCTCTAGTGCATATGTAATATTCCTTCTCCATCTGTGAGTTAACGATCACCATTGATCTTCACAAAAATAGTTTACTTTATCGCGATATCGCAACTTAAAACTTGACATAACTTAAATTCTTACAATCTTGCAACCACTGAACATTTCCAACCCTTCTCACCTTTATCGCGAGTTCACAACCTTAACAATTAACATGAATTAAAATTCATGAGAATGCGATAACCATGAAACTGACTAAGTTTAAAATCCTCACCTACTCGCAACTTAAAATGTTAGATATCAACTAAACCAACGAGTGAGTGATTGAACCAACTAATCTGCCAGACTAACCGTGTCACATACTCATAGTTTAAAAAGACTTAAATGTCGACCTCTTGTGGCCCTATGATAGCATAACATTTTACTTCAATGCCTAACTCTCAAGGTAAAACAACATAACAAAACAAAACATGTGAGCTAGTGACAAAGCTTGGACATTCCAATACTCACAAGCTCGCAACATCAAACAAATTAAGACAAAGACTACTTGCAACCTTGCAACATGACTTAGAAAGGAAATAATTTAACCATTAGACTTTGAAAATAAAGGCCTGAACCGCTAAAATATTAAAAAATTTAAAATCTTTCACACCAAAGCATGGGAAAAAACAAAACCTTAGACTTCATAACAAAATTTGAAAATTAGTGCTAACAGTGGCTTCGATTGGGGAAGGTTGATTGCAAGATCAACACTATAATTCAACACTCTAGGATGCAGACTGAGAACTAAAATCCTAAAACCTACACACACACACACCCTAACCTAACAAATAAAAAACAACCTAAAAAAAAAAATACAACCTACTATGCATGGAAGAGGAAAAATCATCATGAGAAATAGGGTTTCAGGAATTGTCCATGCACTGGAAATTCCTGCATCTCACCATTCAAAAATTTCAAGTAATATGAGTCCTTCCCATGGAAATCCTAAATGATAAAAGGGCCCAACCATAATGATTCAATTTTTCCATGTTTCCCTTTTTCTTCTGCTCTTGCATTCTGTTGGTTGTATTTCTTGTTTTGGCAGTTCTCCTGGTTCCATGTCCTTTTCTCTATGATCTGGTGGTTTCAAGTCAGCTATCTCTCATTCCTTTTGGCCTTACCTGTGTCAAGTTTTCAGGTTTTCAAGTCTAAACCTAACTCAATTTGGAAAACCCTGAAAACCCTAAGTCTTTAAATGTTAAACGTTAAAACAAACCCTAGGTCATGTCGTTCTATTTTGATGTTACTTTTTCTATCCACTTAAGGCATATGTTTTAATTAGATCGCCTTGTCGCATTACTCCAAATGAATATTCCATAAGTCTTCCCGACTTTGCGCTTTCTTTTTGTCGCGTGGTCTGGTTCAAATTCAGCATATTCCTTTGGCATTACGAGACTCAATGATTTCTTCATGTTGGGTAGTCACAAGATAACTATGTTATAAAGCTTTATGCAGAAGGGACCCACTGCTTAGTCGGGTAATCGCGGGAAATTCTCAACAGTTATTAAAACATCTTTAGACTTCGCGATTACTTCATGTCACTTTATCGCCAAATGAATCCAAATTTAAAAATTTAAGCAAGGCCTTTAGTCGCGAGGTCTCGAGATGGAACAGCGGTTAAGAGATTTTGACTGAGACTTCGCAACTGACTGTCTGAGGTTTAGTATAATGCATTATCGCATGATCACCAGAAGTATAAAATGGACTCAGTGACAACGAGACTAAGTACTTTCCTTTCAGTCGCGATGTCTGAGAAAGATTTAAGGGTATGCACAAGAATTTGGCGATTAAGCGACGACCGTAGGATAAAGAGATCAGAGGATCTAACAGTAGTCGCAAAGTCTAAGAAGAAAAGTGCGCAAAGGGAAAATTCCTCCTGACTTGGCAATTAAGGTATGTCACGCAGTCGTCAGAAGTGGAAAAAGGGTGCATGTAACCTTTTATGGTAAAATTAAACATTCAGGACTTATATTCCGCGATCGGGCAACTAGGTGTGGTCACATAGTCTTGCCATGAAACAAAAACACTTAGCGACTAGGAGATAACCGTAAGAATTTAAGGGAAACGGTTAGTCACAAGCTCTTAGAAAAATTAATGAGTTAATCTTAACTGTGCGCGACTATGATTTCAGTTGGGTCGTATGATTGCCAGATGGTGATTCGGGTCAGCCAAAGGTAAGAAAATGCATTGTCGCTATGTCTCAAGATAAACCATGGGTTAGTGACAGAGGCCCATGAAAAAGATACTTTATGCAGTCGCGCAGTCGCTTGATCCCAAAATCTAAAAAATGGTGGCAGTTTTTTTGATATGACAGTATGAATCGCTCGGTAACCAATCACAGGTTTGTGTTTTGATTACTTTGCAAAAAGAGTAGCTGAGATGTAAGACAGTTAACAAATCACAGTGTGACATGTCAGCTCTTTTAAATGTTGTATGATTATTCTGAGGATTCATTTTTGAAAATTTGATTTCCTGTCAAGCTCATGGAACTATGGCTAGGTTTTCATTCAAGTTCACAGTATGTTGAATTAATGACAGAACTGATGTTCCCAAATTATGAGCTGCGTACTCTGAATGATGGCTATAAGGAGTTGATGGTGCATTCATTTTCATTCACCGTGCTTTCAGTTTTCAGAGCCCAAGTTGTTAAGTTTTCAGAAAAGAGATATTTTTCTTAGTTTGCAGTGTTTCCAAAGTTGATCAAAGAGTTCTAAATTTTAGGAAATTGTGCATAGGATGGTCAGCTGATCTCTGAGATAGATTTGTTTCAATATCGGTAAGGAGTAAGAGATTCAAGGTGTTGCAAGTATGAGTGGGGCTATGAGTGTTGCTTCGACAAGTGGAGGAATTGAAGAGGAACAGAAAGGAAAGGCGAGTTTTTCTGATGAATTCCTCCGTCTCCTGCCTGGTTCAACACAGAATAAGAAGGCTAATGCTAATTTTCTCCTTGATGAGTACAAGGAAATTCGAGATGCTATGACTCTAGGAACAACAGGTTTCTCCCTTTTCAATTATTTCTGTAAGAATTCTGATAAGCCCATCCCAGTATCAAACCCTTGGACCTGTGGTTTGGCTAGGTTACTTGTTCCTGATGTCTTCCTAGATATATACCTATTCTTAGACCTAGCCAATCACTATGATGTTTTGACGAAGACCATCAAGAGGGATGATGGCACTTCCCTTTTAATTTTGAATAGAAACTCATTCATGCAGGCTTTTGGCTTATTTAGCACCATGTCTACTAAAATTGACATGACAAAGCAGGAGAAGAGGTATAGTTCGAAGCCTGGTATTGCTAAAGGCTT